>CAXIVR010000009.1:85800630-86140630 GCA_964035755.1 Teleogryllus oceanicus
CCGCCCGCCCCCCCGCCCGCCGCCCCGCCCCGGCCCGCCCCGCCACGCCCACTCCGTTCCACCCCGTTCCGCCCCGTTCCGCCCCGTCGCCGCATCCCTTCCCGCCCCGCTGTCCCCCATTCTCATCTGCCTCACCTCGCCCTGAGCTCCTCCCGCCCCGCCCCCCGCGCCGCTTGCGCCTGTTGCAACGCGGCAGGTGCGCCGCTGCATGACGCCTGCAGCGGCTGCGAAGCGGGGAAGGGGGGGCAGGGATTGCATTATCTTGTGCGCGTTCCGCCGAGGCGGCGTGGCGGCAGGGCATCACCGACCCTAACTGTTCGCGCGGGAGGCCCGTTGGCGCCAGAGGAGCCGACGACCTGCTCCATTTGAGGACACGTTAGGGCGCCGCCCACGACGGAGTTGTTACTGCCGGAGAAATTTCAGTGGAGACCAAAACGGGAGTTTAATGCGCGTAAGTTTCTTGGTATCGAACGTAAGATGAGTTATCGTATTGACTCCGTGGTTTTGCTCGCATGCGATTTTCGTTGATGTCATTTTTGCTAGTCAAAGCAAGAGAGTTCTTTTCTGGATTTTAGTGTCAAATGGTTTTCAGTTTTTCTTTGAATGTTTGCTTTTGTTCTTATTGGGATGCTCTACTTTATCTTGATAAGTCAGGGAACACAATTCAAAATTATTTTGGAAAAATGTTTGGGTTGAAATTGTTTTCGAATTATTGTATATAGGCTTACTGTATTGAGTAGTACATTCACACTAATCATAACTATCATATCCGGCTCACCTCAGTAGCACAAGGATTTGAAGCATTCTCCTAGGACGCAAGCCAAAGGCTGCAGGTCTGAGTCCCGTGCAAGGCATTTACACCTTTTGTTTGTGACGTGTGGACGGCGTATATCAACGTCATGATGAAATCTGAATCGTTTTATCCATGTTCCCTAGTTGCCACTTACCCCTTACGATCATTCGTCTTTTGTAAGGTACAATACATAGCATACCGTCATTTTAATCCCCTGGAAACAGTGCACCGTAAAGAGGTAATCATCGTTCCTCGACTACACGCAAGCGAACTACACTCACCGTAATCATCCTCGTCGTGAACGTGATCGTGAAGTCCCAACATAATGCGTTTGAAGAGCCTTGAGGAACGCCTTTCTCTTGGCGCCGCCCGCTGCGGCATGCAGCGCTGCACCAGCGTGAGAAACGGAAGCGGGCTGGGCGGGCGCGGAGCGGCTCACCTCGAGGCTGTCGAACCGCGACTCCACTCCACTCCACTCCACGCCACGCCACTCCACTCCACTCCACTCGACTCGACTCGTGCGCTCTCCCTGGCAGGCGCCCAGCGCTCGCCGACGCGATGCGAACCTACGCGGCATCCACCGACTCTCGCCTCTGCGTCCGCGGTCGCCAGCGCTTCCACCAACGCCACCGCGAGGGGCACTTCCTTCGCCGTTGAGAAAAGGGATGCGGGTTTCGACTCGTTAGTAGGGTGGCATCTCGTTCGTTATCGCAATGAAGCAGACAAATCACCCTACGAAATAAGAATGGCTATGCACCACCACCCACCGAATCAAGAGAGAGCACTCTGTCTGTCAATCCTTCCGGTGTCCGGCCCTGATGGAGCTCCCCGGTTGGGTCAGATTAAGCCGCAGGCTGCAGCAGATTAGGTTTATGAACCACCGACACTGCTACCAAATAATACGTCGATTTTGAAAGTACCGGTCTGGCATCTTTGTACGTGTATCATGAGAATCAGAGTCATTACTTCCAAAACATGCCTGAATCATGATCACCCCCACCACCGCCTACCCTACTGTCACATGGCATTACTAACATCTCAACGTCCTCACGCTTGGCACCGCCTCTTGTTTCCCCCCCCCGTTACCAATACTTCCCCCTCCGCCTGCCACCCCCTCCGCCCCCCCCCCCCCCCACACCACAACCATCCCACCGCCACCACCACCACCACCACCACCGCCACCATCACCACCACCACCACCACCACCACCACCGCCGCCGCCATCACCACCACCACCACCACCGCCACCATCACTACCACAGCCGCCGCCACCACCACCACCATCACCACCACCACCACCACCACCACCACCACCACCACCACCACCACCACCACCACCACCACCACCACCACCCCCCCCACCACCCACCATCACACCACCACCACCACCACCACCACCTCATCAGCAGTTGTGATGATCTCCGCCGTCACCACCTCTGCAGAATTAGTCGGGACCACCACACTCGCTCCCCGTTCAGCACTTCAGTCCCCATCGCCTCCTTCCTCTCCCATCGTAGCACCATCGCTGGCCACGCCGGCGCCTCTACGTTCGTCCGCCTCCGCGGGGCCGAGGGCACGTGCAGCGCGCGTCCACGCTGGCACGCGAGCGCCCCACGTGCTGGCCGCCCCCCGGGGACGGACGGACGGCCGGCGCGGCTCGTCGTTCTCGGAATCCGCGACGTGCATTGTTTGTTCCAGTCCAGTTCTCAACTGCCTGTTGTGTTCGCCGGTGATGGATAGCCACGTGCGCTAGCCTAATGAATTATGGTGTTTACGAGGTATCTGCTGCGTATTGCGAAACAGCATTCTTTTTTTTTTTTTTTTTTCAAAATGTTTACTGTTTAAGGAATTCTTGTAAGATAATGAACGCGTAATATAAATTGCTGGTTGGCCTTGAGACACTTTGTACAGGAATTTCTTGTACGACGTACAATGCAAAAGTATGGTAAGAAACGACAAAGCGAGATGGACGGAAAATTTCTAAACTAAATATTTTGATGAATTGGTATAAAGCTCGTTTGACTTTCAAAATAATTTTATGCAATCATTTTGAACTTATCTGTTCATTCTGAGTATTTTTGTTTGCCCTTTTATGGACAAGGATGTTTGCTGCAGTGTATTCGTCAGTCTCTCGCTAGGTGAGAAGCCCGAATGAAATACTTTAAACGATACGGTTTAAAGTATCGGACGATAAAGTCGTTGGACGATAAAGGTTTGTGTACCATATCTACCATTCTCGTGGCACATGGAACGGTCACAAAAATTTCCCTCCGAGTATTGAGAAACATAAAGCAAACATTATGACCATTTTCCCGAGCTTTTTGTTCAGTGTACTTAGTTTGCTGCACAACACGAAATATAAAATTTCTTTCATATCATAAAAATTATTGATTTCAATTTTGTGATTATCAGATCGTGAGCATGTATTAAAACATGTAACTCGCAGAAACATTCTTTAAAAAACTCGGAGATATTTTCAGCCTTACAAGTACTAAGTAGAGTCGTATTTGAATGTTTCTTTAAAACACACACACACACACACAATTTCGAAAATACATTTCATTACATTTAAATTGACAAAGAGTTTTAATTTATTCTGCTGTAATTTAATAATCAAGTTCTTAATTTTAATTAAATTTATAACGATTCACTTTTCTTAGTTGTTTGTGAACAGCAGTTCTAATCGAAACGAAACTTGGTTTTTAAAAATGAGCTTATTCTTACGTATAAACGTCCACAGAGTACATTTTAAAATTTATTAGATTTTGAAAGTACTATCAACGATAAAAAATTGTTAAGAATAATTCCGAAACGTAATAATATGAGGTCCCCCAAAATAACTTACTTCCTTGAAATATTGAGATGAATGATGCAATATACTGTGAATATAATACGTAGTATGCATGCATTTGAGAAATAGGAAATAGATTTGGGATAACAAAGAGAGCGCGGGAAGGACGTGGAAGGCGGCGAGGGGGGTGGGAGTAGGTGGTTAAAGAAGCCAGAGAAGCCGGATGGCGAAGCGCGCTTTGGAGGTCGCGTATCCCGGGGAAGCGGAAAGGCGCACAGAAGGAAGGCGCGTGGCGGTGCCGTGACGGGCGGCGAGCGTCCGCCCCGCGCAGTCACTTCCCAAGAGGGAGCGCGTCGCGGACGCTGCGTGGGTGCAGCCGGACTCCCGTGCAATTCTCTACGACTCAAGCAATGCGTCACGCACTGAAGGAAACTTTCATGGGGGAAAAATTAGAAAATTCTCAACTATAAACAACAACAAAAAGTAATCCGGGCGAGGTGGCTCAGTGCATCCCGATCGAAGCCGTGGATTTTTAAGGGCGAAAAAATCCCTCATACGCCTTCCTTCAAGGGGAAGTAAAGCCGGCTGTCCCATGTAGTAGATGTACTGCATGTAAAAGATCCTCAAGCCTAAAAGAAGCCTCTGAGCAAAATTGAGATCCGCCAGTTTCGTCGTCCAAGATAATACCTCCTTTCTCCGCTAGGTGGTAAAAGGAGCGTATCGAAATTTGCGTGGTTAGACGGAAGAGCGGGCCTGATGGCCCGAGTCTCACCACGTAAAAATAAGGCATTAACTAACTAAACTAAACTAAACTAAAAACATGCCGGGAGAGCGGTCAGTAGCTAAGAACTTGTCTCGTCTCGGCCGGCTCTGGATCTCGCCATCTTGCGGGGGAAGAATACCGCCACCCGATGAAAAAACATCCATTACACTTATGGGACTCATGACCTGAGTACTTGACGTGCCCGGAATGACTAACAACCAACCAAAACAATATAGGAAGCGCTCGACGTAAGAATGTAGTCAGGAGACTCATTTAAAAATATTTGGACACGATCTATAATTTGTAACTTAAAGTGTAAAGTTCTGTAAATGTTTAGACATTAGTGACAATGACGTAAATGTTGGGATAAAAAAGCATATTCAACTTAACACATTTTTTAAGTAAGTTCGGTTCCTCGAAACTACCATTAAGAATGTAATATTCGGTAAACATTTCGTGGCTACTGTTAATGTCCAGGAGAAGATGTGAGAGCATGTACAACATTTTACGGTCAATACTGCCGGGAAAATGTAAACTTTGGGTGTGCGTATAATACAGTGTCGTAAAGACATAGAAACATCGAACACAAAACCGGAATGTTAAAATACATCGACTTCAGAAAATCGATGCCAAATACATGTCAGTCATAAGTTGCATTTGTGTCCGAGGCATGATTACTCAAAAAGCAAAACTTGAGTTACTTAAAGGGAAAATGTTAGCACATTTTGGCCCAACCAAAATAAAATAACTCATCAGAAATGGGAATTCCGAACAAAATATGAATTTGATATTATATTCGTACACTCGGGAAATGGAAACCAGTAGGTGAGCCTGAATGAAGCTAGGCTAACGTTGTAGATCTACTAATACTGATCTACTAATACTACTAATACTGATCTACTAATACTGATGGTATTATTACTTTTTAGCCAAAATATATGTTTGTGTAGTAGCTTTCGACAGACCATCTTGGATGCTCCTCTTATTGTTCCTTGAGCCAGTGTTTATGTGAGCATCGCGTTCACTGCAACCTACATCTATGTCTGTCGAACGAAAATGTTCCTATAGAGGTACAGGAATATGACATTATTAGATACAGGAATTTTTGAATTCCATTCGCGTGTATAGGCGTTTTCCTTTGTTTTTAATATAATTTTTTATTGCAGGCTTTTCTCGACGATGTTATCGTTCAAATGTCTAAGGGGTATTATTAAAATGTTAAACTCTCCATTTTATGAGCACGGAGCGCAAATAAAGAAATTGATTTATGTGAGCTAGAGGTTAAAGGTCAAACGTACAGATTTTAATGTGATGCAAGAATTAGTTAGCAAAAAAATGACGTTGCTAATAACAATGTTACTGTAGTATATAATTCCGTATTGGTGACTGAAATTATTTATTCCCTGTGTTTATCCTCGTCACTCTGACATTGAGTTAATGTCAGGGGGATTGAATGTTTCGTCATGGTACGGAGAAGAACAAGCGAAATAAATTTCTACGAATAAAATTGTGATATAGAGAAGGGATACATCGATGTCGATGTTCTCAGAACATCGATCTTTTTATAAAGTTATCGATGTATATAACATCAATCAATCAATCAATCAATCAATCATTTGAAGTTGATGTTTTTTAACATCGAATTTTCGTGATTCATGTTTCTACGAGATTGATATTTTATTTTTGAATGAAAAAGTACTATCATAATAAAAACGTGTATTAATAAACATTCATAAATTGAGTATTCTTCAGACCAATGTGTCCTAGAAAAATAATTAAAATAGTGGGTTCGTCTATAAATGAAGTCTGTATTATTTTTTAATTAATCAATCAGATAATAAAACGTTTGCTAATTGTCCTTGTCATTTTTTGCTTTATTTTGCCAGTTGACTTTGTTTTGTCTGAATTAAAACCTAATAAACGCGACCACCGTCAAATTACTCTTCCCCGGTGAATAGAGGAAAGTACCCAAACGCTGGCCCCCATTTTGTTTTGGAATATATTTAAATTCATTTTTCTGCACAATTAATTCAATGCGTACTATACTTAGTTTTACAAATGATATATTCTACTTAAAATTATTGGCCGAATAGTTTAAGAATAAAATAATTTTTTCATAAACATTACCTTTTATGGAGTTTTAAAAAGGGTTCCTACTGTGAGCCCTCTCCTCCCCCTGCAAACGTTTCAAGAAACGGGTAAAAGTAAACTGCAATTAGATTAAACTCAGTATAATTTTACAAAAATACAAGTTTAACATCTTATACGTAAGATATTGTGTTGCACATTGTCTATATATTCAAGTGCGAGGAAAATCACATATAGAAGCATCTTTTTCCGCAGAGTGAATACATTAGGCACATCACCCATAGTTCTCCTACAGCCCTCAGAAAATTTTAAAACGCAAATTACGCATTCTGCATCTTCTTAATCCGGGGCGGAAGATATCCCCGATAAAACTTCCAATTCGGAAGAACTAGAGAGGACATGTTCGATTCCTTGCCGGAGTGGAATATTACTTTTGCTTTTTGAGTAACTTCAGAATTTTCTTAGTTAGGAACCTTTGGGAGGCTCGGATTAAGCACTCGCGTGTTTACATTCCAAGTGCCAATAACATTTTTACTAAGCAAGTAAAATAAATTACATTGTCACACATCAATAGCTTGTAATGCCCCCTTCAAAATAATGTAATTGTTAGAAAAGTTATCGATGAAGTATCAAAATCTGGCAACTGAGAATAAGCACTAGAAAAAAACTTCGTTTTTGACTGTGCGCATTAATGGCTGACAGTCCGGCAATGCGTGAAGATGATGACACTACCACTTGACTCGGCTGCGGTCTTCGAAGAGTTCAGTTCATTTTCAGTTGGCAATGTCGCTTTCCTTTAGAGAGTGTGAATTTCCAATGATGTGTGGTATATTGATGGGATACGATAATCCTTCCAGTATGTCTGAAATGTATTTCAAGAAATTTGGGGAGATGTGCAGAAGAATTAGGAAAAGCAGAAAACGATGTGTGAGTTGTAAAAACTTAAAAAAAAATGTAAGAAAATAATGCCAAGAGGCCCTATATTCATTTCTTGGAAGTTACCTATAACGGCTTGCTTTGTATGTGTGCTGCTTTGTAATAACGGCATTCTCAGCAGTGAAACGTTGCCAACCATTGTCCTTTAATGTATTGTAATTTTAAGGACGTATGTCTTACAAAGCAACGAAGCATATCACATCAATGCCACCACGAAAATAGGTCGCTCCATGTAAATTGATAGGAAGAAGAGGAAACGATGGTGTGTCTTTCCTGCCCATGTGAATCTGGATGCGGAGCCGCGCGGCGGATGAGATTACTCAAGTGCGTCGCTTGTTTCCGCGTGCGTGTTCTCGCCTCGTATGGCGACCGCGAAGGCTCCTCTTCCGTGGCGGACCTGCCCCGCCCCCGTCCCGCCCCGCCCCTCCGCGCCGCGCCGGAAGCGCCCGCAGGATGTGAGTAACCCGCGCGTCGTCCCAGCCGCGCTGGCTGGCTGCCCTCCCCACAGACACACACACGCACGCACACACACACACACACACACACACACACACACACACATCGCCCCGATTCCCCACTCCGCCTCCGCCTCGCTTCCGCCCCTGCCTCCGCCTCCGCCCCCACCTGCACCTCACCTCCGGCCCCCTTCCTCCGCCCCTGCATCAGCCCCCCCCCCCTTGGCCCCATCAGCGTCGCTTTATATGGGGCCGTCTACGTCCCGCATCCGCTCATCCCCAAACCGCCCCCACCTTCGCTCCCAGCCACCCCCCGGCCGGCCCGGCTTCGCTCGCCCCTCACTGGACCTCCGTCTCCGCCCCTTCCCCGCCGCCGCGCTTTTTTCTGAACGATAACCTGCCTATAATTTGGGGGATTTTATTGGACACAATATCATGGACTCACGTGGTAAAAGTGATTTTATTTGGTCCGTAGGATTGCGCCACTTGGCCTATTGTCCTCGTGTTCTCTTTCCTTCTCGCAAACTAAAGTGTCACTTTTACCATTGAAATTGTTAATGTCTATTATTGGAGAAAAACATGTTTTGACGTTAATTCCTGGACGTAAATCTAAACACAATATTTTTTTTTATCTAACACAACTAAATTTCAACAAACAAAAATCTAGTTCAGAATGTTTACACGATATTTCACATTTTTCAAATTTTCTTCCTCGTACGGTCTACAGTACATTCAACAGGTTCTCCATTCACTCGTCAATCACTATTCGATCCGCTCTCACCTTTAATCTTCGTCTCAATAGATGTACTGACTTGCATTTCTATTTTCCTTTTGTCAGCATGACACCTGTACCCAGTCATGTTGAGTTTCTTGACTGTATAAGATTATCGCTTAACACAAACATTTGTTGAATAAACTTTCCGTGTCACTTTTAACGCGCTATACGCTTGTACTTCAGATCTTGACACTTCATTTTTTCTAAAGAACTGTGCTTTTTACGTTATTTGCATTATTCTACATTTGTTTTACGTAAACCTACTCAACTAGACACACCAATGAACGGTCATACTTGTTCTTGGAATAACAAGTATCATTGCATTTTCAATGTGGATGATGTCTGCTTGATTGTAGGGAGGTACTTGGCGTGGGCGACGTATTGCAATTTCATTTACTCTTCGTTTTGCCTAATTTCACAAAATTCCAGAATCTCAACAAAACGTCAATATTGCGAATTTCTTGAGAAAACGATCGTGATTCTCTTAGACAATGTCCGATCCGTAGTGACATGGGAGGAATCAATAAGTAATAGTTGAGTAATAAAGAGAAAAGCGAGACATTGAAATGACCAAAAACGTGCGTCTGCGGGTGCAGTATGCAGAGTGGGAGCTTTACATTCAGAAATAATAGTCGTATGTAATTATTTGTTGATCAGATTTATTCCAATGAGATATTCTTGGGCAGATGACGCAGAAATTGCGCAAAATAACAATCTGGTTCATATTTCTTCAATGGGAATGCGTGGCTATTTATCACCTCAACATGAAAAGAAAATCAGATATTGCGTATCTACTCTTGTCGAGACGTGCATACTGTGCCTCAAGTGCTTACGACACTGCGTTCTTCAGTTCGCTTTTACGCAGTGTGAGATTTCATTGCAATTGGCATCCCTTAAGAAGACAATTAAAGTTTTTCAAGAGTAGTCGTGCCCCATTTGCGTATTGCCATATTGAATTCTTCCCCATATATTACAAATCTAGCTATTCCCAATGACCGATACAAAGATGTGTGCATAATATGAATAAAACTCCATAATGTATTAAATGTGTGAGAATAAGCGTGGATTCGCAAATGAAATGAGAGAAACGTGATTTTAAGAGCTTTTTGGCTGAGCACAGAATAGCCGAAACCAGCAAATAGCAATTAATGAAGTATTTTATTCAGTCTTTTGGCCAGCGTACTGTGGTTTGTACGGCAGTTGCTGATCCATTCTCCCACTCTACGCGTAGAAAGCCGGATATCTGAACAGTGAAGAATATTATTTGACAGCATTTGAACATTGCGCATGATCAGGAGCAAGTGGCACCCGTCTTTATTCCAATTTCAAGAAGTAGTAAAAGTATCGTTTAAAGACCTGGTCGTTCGAATAGAAGAGAAGAGCCAAAGATGTTCCTAAATGAATTACAGGGAAGAGAGACGAAGATCATCGAAAAGATGGGAAGAGCCTTTCTTTGAAGTCTGGGTTGAATGAGCAAAAGACAAAGGCAATGCCCGTTCCGTTTTCAGTATTCACGTCTTATTTTTATTGTTTATTTAATGTTAATTCAAAGTTTATTTGTTAAATACAGGACTGTCCCCAGAAGGGGAGAGGAACGAAGACAATCCAGATGATCGAAAAATACGAGATAATTAGGTCTGGGATTCCAAAAACGATGTTTCGATATGTCGATGTTGGAGCTATTGAGTGTCGAGATATCCGGGTTCGTCTGATCGATCGTAAAGTTTTCGTGGTTCGTTCCGCAGCCGGGCGGGCGGAGCGTTTGCGCAAGGGGCGAGGCGGGCCGGCGCGCGGCGAAGGCCACTGGGGCGAGGGCGAAGACGTGGGCTGCCGGCCGCATCCTAAGGCGGCGTAGCCTTCCTTCGCCGCCGCCGCCGCGTGATGTATGCGACCGCCCCGCCACGCCACGCCCCCCTCCGCCGCTGCGGCCCCCGATTTGGGCGCCCTCGCCCACGCAAGGCCAAGCACCGCGCGCTTCGGCAGGACGCGCAATTGTCGCGCAGGGCGTGTTAGTGCTTGGCAGCGGATTTCTGTGGTTTTGCATCTTTTTGTCCGTTGCTTCAGGGCATAGCTAAGTGCAGTTTGATGAGAATTGAATGCCATATAGATTAATACGTTGGTGCATATTTGTCTGATTTTACCTTTTGGTGCGTAGTCGTGTAATTATAGGCGCATATTTTGCGTATTTCGTTAAAATTGAGACTTTCCTCTAAAACGTTTAATTTTTTCATAGTATCTATTTATTTGTGAGTGTTCGTTGATTAGAAAGAGCTTGTCACAGTTTGCGGTTTTTTTTCTATAAACACTTGTGCAAATGTAGGATATTTCTTTATATACTTTTTAAACCAGGCACAAGAAATGCAATAAGACATACGAGGTGAATATTTACGTCAATTATTTCTCCTGTGAAGTAAGGTATATTGTGTTATGTTTGCACGAAAATATATCTTTTCATTCAAGCATGCTTCTCCTGAATGTTATCAAGAAAGGTTCATTGAGGGAATGAAATATTATTAATTTAAATTTGCGTATTAAAGTACATATTTATGAATTTTTAAGTAGGTGTATAAGAATCCTCTCCATTGCTAATACACAAATTTTCATTACGTACTACAATTTTCGTATAATTGAACCAATGTGAAGATCTGAAATAAAATCGAAATTAAATGGAAACAAAATCAATGAAAAAGCTCAGTGCAATCCGTTAAATAGTTTTGTGTTGTAACAGAATGATTATTTACTTATGTTATCGTATGTAAATGTAAAAAAAAAAACACGCACACCTACGCACAAATTCTTGGGAGACGATTATTCTCATCTTCTGTTATTTTTAACGACCTAAACAGTTCATTTATACTCTTACAATAAATGTAATCTTCAAGTGGATATTACATGAACACAGTAAAGTCGTGAAAACGAGTAATTGGTCTCGGTAAAATTAAATTGTCTAAAATCATTAAGAGAAAAAAGAGAATTAAAGAATTGCGAAATAATGACTATATAAATGAATTGCTTAAATTAAAAAATAATATAATTTGATCGAATACCACCCAGTAATTATTGTAATGCTGTTCTAAAACGGAAATTTCGTGAAAGATATTATGAAACCAATACGTGTGACCAATCACTTCAAAGAAAACTGCTCGTGAAAATTGAGTTTCTAATTTATGCTATGAAGTATGTCGATGTCAGACGCAATCATTCCGATTTGCGTTTTACATTTTCGGTGATTTCCGTTTTACAAATGATATTTTCAATAAATCAAAGAATAAAATTCTATTTAGCGTGTACAAATGTTTTCTCCCCCATACGTCACATGCAGTGTTTTACTGTTTTGGACTAAATAAATATCTAAATTTACACAGCTACTTATACATTCGGTTTACAATCAGAAATCAATACAAGAAATCATTTTATTTTCTTAACAATCTAACACATTTTCTCTGTTTTGATAATTTCTATCTCTTTAATACGTATTTTCCATATTTCTCACAAAGGAATGCGATTTACAACTGTTCCTTGAGTTTCGCGGCGCTGCCAGGACTCCCAAGTTCCTGCATGGCAGCCTGGGCTTCTCCCACGGGAGGTCCGGCTCCGCCTGTGGCGTCATGTCGTCTCCCACGACCACTCGCATTGCGTTCAAGGCGAATCTCTTGAGCGACTGCAGTTCAACATATAGTATTTCAATCAGGGTATTTATCCAAGGGGTGCCCAGAAATATTTCCATTTCAAGGCGGATTATCGTTTGATGAAAACAAAATCCCCAATTGCTCTCACTTTCATCTACACATCTGGCGGTGCGGTAATGTTTCATTAGAGCAATTGTGGAGGTCCATTGCTGAAGAAAATTTTTTTTAGACAAAATAATATAAGCTCTAACAGCTGAAACATTACAATTGGAGCAATTAATGGATTGCTATTTAGAATTAATATATACCCCACATGATACCCAGTTACAAAGTGGTTTTTTTTTAGACTTTACTGTTGGTTTACTTAACAAATAAACAGGAACGTGCTAGCAGACACTTCAACATATACGAGGACTTGCGATCTACATTCGGAAGAAAGAAATCTTGATAGGTTTTGGCGCTCAACTGTTAACCCTATCTACCATGCGTCTATGCTTTTCTGTTACCAGCTGAATTTCGGTGTGGGACCCACAGTAATTAATACATTAAATAAAGAAGCAAATTGAACTAACATCATTTGTCATACTCTACCCCGTTCTGCGCTTGGTGTGTAGTTATATTCTCATGCTTTATTTGTAATTTTTATTACTTGGGCCTTTTTAGCGTAACTGCGCTTCCTCTCTGTCTTACAGAGTCGCGCATTGTCTTGTCCCAATGATTTGTTACGCACTACTGACCTTTTGTCTTTTGCTCTACTCTTACGAGTAGTTCACTCTGATTCAAGATTAATCCGTGAATCACAACAGGGAACATGTGGGAATCACAAAGAAGGAATATGTGCAGCAAAATTCAGATTGACGAAAATTGTGAAACAGGGAAACTTATCTTTTTTTATTTACAAGTTTGCAATTAAAATAAAAAAGACCTTAAAACCAAAAGGTATTGCTGAATTGCGAATCAGTTTGTTTGCTGCAATGGTTTCAAAGCATAAAAGTTTGAAAAATGCTATTTCATGATTTATTTACTCTTTCTTGTCACTCTGTCCGCACCAGTTCTGTCTTCGTCATCTATTGCCCATAACCGTCTGAATCTCAGCTCGAGCCTGCCCTGCCCTGCCCTGTCATGTGGTAGTCTCGTATCTCGCGTAGCAGTTGCGACGCCCACCGTACTACTTCGCATCCCGGAAAGCGACGTCAAGTCTCACGCGTTATGTCACGTCACTCATTCGCCAAAACTCGCAGTGACACATACGCACGTCACTGTAAGAGCAACATCTCACTGTCACTGCAACTGATTTTGTGGTATTTCTGCCAGAGATATAGGAAAACCGCCTCGTGACATCGTCTGTCTGGAGTTCATTACTGTATGTGCATATGATAGTAACTGAATGATAAGAAATGGAACGTGCTTGTTGGTTGAGGAAATTGCACTGATGAGAGTGTAAAGAAATTGATGTGGAATTATCGCATTTTTTCGAGAATGTTGCTCTCAAAGAAGCTGATGTGAGAGTAAAAATGTATGGAAGGTTTTAAAAGTAACAGTGTTCAAGTGCTGAAGAAATCAGTTCTATGAGTTGATTTTGTGCATGACACTGAATTTGATGAAATTATAGTAAATTTTATTCATAAATGTTTAATACTTGAATTTAGACCGATTTATGACTTCTTTATTATTATTATTATTATTATTATTATTATTATTATTATTATTACTATTATTATTATTCATGAATGACATGTAATTGATGGTGTGACGGGCGTACTATTAACGAAAACATGGTGTAATTGGGTACAAAGTACGGGTCGCTTCCATGTCTTTGACATTCCGTAGGTGGAAACACCCATTTTTTCTTATTATTTGAATCCGTGGGGTCTACGCTATTTGACGATTTTTCATTCATTTGCATTCCACAAGTTGAAAATTATATCAGTACGGTTCACCGAATTTTTTTTGTGTTGAAAAATAAATGTGATCGAACTCGAGAATATTATTCGACACATTTCTTTCCCTACCGATGAATTCCTTTTGCGGCATTCCGAACTGCTGTATTGTTACTACTTTCTATATCTTGACAAAACGCACTGACTCATTTCCTTTTCGGTCCTAATCTTTGTTGTAACTTTACAGTCTCGGAGACGCAAGCTCTCACCACAAAGTTAACCGCACAACGAGCACGTGCCTTTCAAGCGCATCCACTCGCGTTGTAAACGTCATGTGACCAACCAGCGATACATTTAGAACTTAGGGCGTGGGCATTCCGCGCTCGTGGCTGTAAGGAAGATGATCAACGAATAATAATAATAATATTTAAAATAATAATATAATAGTAATAACAACAATATAATAATAATAATAATAATAATAATAATAATAATAATAATAATAATAATAATAAATAATAAATTTGCTTCAGGTCTTACAAAAATAGGATTACCAAAAGGAATCTGCATAACCATCCAAAAAGCTTTAATACTACAGACTTGCCATATTGTGCGAAAATTTTTAAATCGAAGGACGGACAAAGATGAATTTCTTCTCCGTCTTTCCTCAGATCTGTCATTACCAGTTGCATGTGCTAGAGCCTAAGTCGTATGAATAGATGAATGGTTCTCAATGCTTACTGAGAAAAGTACAGAAATAATAGTAATAACAACAACAACAATAATAATAATAATAATAATAATAATAATAATAATAATAATAATAATAATAAACAGTATACAGTGCTGTTGCTCGTTCAAACTCGAGCCGCATTCATTGATGACACAGATCCTTCCTTACGAACATATTGCTGAAATTAACTCATTCATGCTAAGTTATCAATTGTGACTGATGTCGAAGATGGCATTGGTGGTACAATTACTAATGTGGCCCAATTTCTTCGGGATGTTTTTAATTTTCCTAAAGATTTTTCAGATACTTTCTTGATATACGAAACTTTCTCGGTCACGTTGTTGAGTGCAGTTTCTAGGCAAATTTGTCTAAAATATAATTTTTAACGTTATTTGAATATTTTTGATCACATTGATTGTACTTGGTTTTCGTTCGAAATGGAAAGTTAATGTCGAAAATTTGTTTCGATGTATTGCAGTATATCAAAATATTTACCGAGAAAAAAAGTATTCAGTGAAGTCCATTCCAAGTTGAATACCTACTCCCGTAAAGTAAACTCTGAACATTTATTACTTTCATTGAACAGCGAGTCCTCCTTGAGTCACGCCTGCTTTAAATATAGAGTCCGGTACTTAGTTATTTTATGTATTTCACGGTTTGCGCATATGAGGTTTTCTTCTCAGTTAACGTCTTTCTTTTACAACTTTTGTTCCACTGTCAAGTAAACTACATTTTACCCAATATATACCGCATTCCGGCATTGAGCTTTCAATATATTGCAATGAACCGGTATTTTGACGTCATTTCGCCATCCATAATATGTACGATTCCTTATGTGCAGAGTACTTCTCTTCCGTTTTTCTTTTTTCGTTTTTTATTGGGTTGCTTGACGATGTTCCGTGGCTCTGACGTAGCTTGATCATAGCACTTCGTGACGTCGGCAGCCAGGCCAGGTAGTTATTGGCGGAACCTGTTTCGTGGCCTCCACGGGGCCTCCTTCGTGTTTTGTTGAAAGGTTTTCGGAATTGCTGCAGTAAGTACGTCGACCTTAAGAATGTCAGGCAGTCCGTCGTAGGTTGTCAGAGATTCCTAATAATGTGTAGATTCTTTTCTTAAAAATAGTTACGTCGTTAGACACTAGAGCGAATTACCAATCAAACTCGTTATTTGTGATATCGACCGTGTGCCGTTTAATACTTTTCGTAATGCTTTATACGAAAAAAATATAAACAAGAAAAAAAATTTTTTGGAGTTTCTGGCTGGCTGCAATATCAAAGGGCGCTGGCCGTTAAGAAGGACTTTTCGTTCTTCTTTTTCGTTGCGTTATCTTGTTATAAAACAACTGCATTGCGTAAAACTCTTTTCAGCATTTATCCGTTTGAATCATTGTATGTCTGCATTCGGTTGGAGGCGGCAGATCCATGCTTTTCTGCAGATTTGGAAAGGTATTCAATTGATGAGAAACTACTTATTGGTATTACAAAATATTTACGTTCTGAGAGAGACCCGTTTTAGTCACTTGAAGTCTGATATGAAGTACAACTTAGCCCAGAATGTTTTCAATGATGTGGGATTTAAAAATCTGTTTTTTTAACTTAATTGAACAATAATCTGGTTCCTGAAAACTGAGTCTTTCATATGAAAAACGATTATAAGGTGTAGTAAAAACTGCGACGTGAATGAACGTGTGCTGGCAACAGGCTTGTTTGCCTATTGTAAAGACAAAATCTCTTGCCCTAGCTATTTACTTTTGTAGCCACCCTAATAAGCCGTGAACCATTGCGCGAGAAAGTTGTGGGTTCGATCCCCTGAAAGAACGGACTTCGGCTTGCGACTGCGGGGCGTTGGGAAACGTTTTACGAACACGTATCCCTCGTCCCGTGCACTCGTTAGTGCGTGCCACAGGCATGTGGAGACCTCGCAGGGCGGTGCAAGCAGCTAGGAAAACTTGCTCCCGTCACTGCGTAGACTCTGTTACACGTTACTTGACAAATAACACTGGTGCACATCCCCCAACTCCGCTTTATCTTATACGCTGGTTGACCTACGTTTTAAGAACAGTTCTAACAGAAGCCGGGTCTTTACGAACAGCAGCAACCCGCACCTCAGTAACTCCGCCTGGCCGTAAGCTTTCTAGAAACGAGACATCTAAAGGAAACAGATCTTTAAACATAGGGCGCAAGCAGTGCCATTCTCTATGGTTGATTGCCAACTTCTCGGAGGCGATTTGAAACGAAAGAGCAGAAGAGGAGTTGAATAAGAATAAGAAGAAGAAGAAGAAGAAGAAACGCGAAAGATATCTTTCTCTAAGTTTCAGAAAGGATTGTAAAAGGTTTTCATTGCTTTAAGCTTGACGTTTGTGTGCCATCAGATTTCTGCAATGTTGCCATTGACAATGTTCCATGTGTTTGCATAGTTCATTCCAAGTTCTCTGTACTTGATCTCCAAAATCCCGGAGGGGACTTGGTAGTAACAGAAAAAGATGGACGATATGAATAAGATGAAGATACTGGAGGGGGTAGACCGGACGTCGCATCGCCTGTCCTTTTCGGGCCGCTGCTGCCCCCCCCCTCAGGCCATGCCCTGCCCCGCCCCCCGGCCCTGCCGCCCTACCCCGCCCCCCGGCCCTCCCCACCGTCCTCTCACGGCCCTGCCCCCTCGCCCCGTCCTTCCCTGCCCGACACGCCCCCCCTGGCGCGCCATGTCGCGTCGTGTGTGCCCCTGGCTGCACTATCAGCGTCACGCGCGCTACCCTCAAAGCCGTTTTCGACGTTGCTCGTTGCGAGACCGCTGCGGATCCATTGTTTGCCGGAGGAAGTGGAAATGCATCGTGCAAGCGCCGAGATCTCAGCGGCTTACGTAACACGTTGTTGTGGGCGAATGCTTCCTGTCTCGGGGAATCAATTCGAAGAGATTTTGGACGAGACGTGCTGTTGATTGTGACACCCTTATCCTGCTTTGTTTCGGGAACGTGGCATGTTATTTTCATCTGAAAAAAATCATTGAAATGAGTGTTATTGTTGAACTTACTTGGCTATCCGGGAGACGCCGCGTCCAGGGCACATGTGCCGGGCACCTGTGCCCAGGGCAGGTGCATCCAGGCACCTGTGCCCTGGACGCGGCGTCTCTCGGATAGCCAAGTAAGTTCAAATTCCGGCCGCGGAAGCCTACGCTCTCAGTGTTATTGTTGTTAATGTTAATTTACAGTCGTCTAAATTCACCTTCACGCGTCCTCTGTAATGCCAACAGTGAGTTCGTGACAGCGTTAGAGGGCGGCTGAACATTCCGAAAAATACCTTATCTAAGTGACTTATGTAATTCAATTTCGGCTGTAGGGATTCAAGGAAGTATTCAGGACATAAAGCCTGTGGTGAAGCTTCGGACCGCTTCCCTGGCCCGTCCGCATCGGACAAAAAACGGCGGCCGGGAACGTTAACCTCGCGCAGCGCCCCAGCGCGTGTCGTAGGCAGCGCCGGCGCGTGTGGAAGAGGCCGTGGGCGACGGGGTGGGCGGGGCAGCTGCGCGCGGTGCTCGGATGGACGCGAGAAGAGAGCGAAATCATTGTTCGAAACGGTCTTGTTTACGCGATCTGAAGACAGAACAAAAACACATTCAGTCTTTCGCGGAGCCGAAAGTTGCGGATTCTATTCGCGTGCTAGTCTTCAGTGTTTTCACCACGCGGGCGCTCGTTAGGGGGGAAAACAATAGTAAATCACCTGTTTGATTTCCTGCTCGTACTCGGAAAGAATCACTCCTCTGTCGCCTACGCTGTGAAATAATTGCAGCGCTCGTCTCATGGATCATTTCGCCCGCTTTTTCCTTTCTCTAAACTGCAGTGCTTACCTAGGCACGTGTTGAAGAGTCAGGAGGCGATGGAAACGACCAGGGGCGGGGCGCGAATATTTTTTGTTTTTTTGGCAAACGGCTAAAGCAAAAACACACATGAAACGCGTATGGAATGTGCTTAGTAATGGATGCTAATTCAAAAACTTGTACTACATGCTATGTAGTTGGGCTAAGTTAGCACAACTACTGACAATTACGAATATGTTGCGGCCAATTTGACTCGTATCGCTAGCGCATTCCTATAGTTTTGGCCGCTGCGTTTGACGAAGGCAGCCAACGCAAAATGTGCAACGCTCTTTGCCCCAGAATGTACGTGCGGTTACCTTGTCTCATTTCCCTCGCGCAACTGCTACTTCACTATTTTAAATGGTAATAGTACAGGAGTAACTACTAAATTATTTCCACTTAATCAAATATGCTCACTCCACACGTGTTCCATGTACGCGTACGCTTTAGCTGTTTAATCAAAAAATACTTTCAGGCGGGAAACTGGGTTCCTGAAACTGAGGGTACGTTGGAACGTGCTCGCCTTGGAGGGTCACGGATTCAAACTACGCCGCCTTGGGCGTGGATGTTTGCTTATGTGTTGTGGGATAGTGGGGCTTTCCCAATCATATATCACCTTTCAACTCTTTACCTTTCCTTCCCAGATTGAAGATATTTCTCCAAATCTTCGCCAATGCGAGGCGAGATCAACCTACAAGGCTCCTCGGCACCTATATATAAAAAAAACAAAAGGAGAAAAAACTAGCCGGAAGGGCCTAATAGCAATCTTCGATAGGCAAGGCGAGGAGGGGTCCCATCCCATCGAAATGTTGACGTGAAACAGAGCGACGGGAGGATATGGCTCGGGAACCCGCTGTGAAGGGGGAACGCCGGGATGGTCGGCCTCCAATCCAAAGGATACATCAACCTAATAAAATAAAATAAAAAAACATCGAGTGGCCGCCCCACCGCCGCCAACGCGCGTCTCCCTGTTAGGTAACACCTGCCGCCGCCGCCCTCCCAACGCGGCTACGCGGCACGCGGACCAGTCCCAGGCGCGCAACACGGAGGTTGTCGATCATATCCACCAGCCGCGCGCGCGGCGTAGGTTGGGCGTTCTAAAAGGCGCGTGGTCGGGCCGCCCGTTGGCGTCGCTGAAAAAAAATTCGCACACGTATACATTTTCTCTCTGACTTGGCTGCTTTTCTCTCTTCGCGTCTGGGCTCTTGCCGGCCGGCGCTTGCTCATTAGACGATCGACGTGGCTTAGGTGAATCGACGCGGAGTGGCTGGGATCACTTCCCGAATTGGGCTTGTGGATTGCGTTGATGCTGAATGGTTGTCAGGTTCGTGAATGGCTTGACGGGGTAAAGAGAGTACTCACTGACCGTGGTGTTGAAGTCGTACACATTAAATGCTTCCAGTGAATGAATCCAGCACGTACTTCGCAGCCCCCGCGTCGGAATAAATGTTTGTTCTTGAAACTAATGTTAAAATTACACAATGCGAAGTCAGTACTCGTCTTACATCAGCGTTTCATAAGAATGTTGTCTCAAAACATGCATTATTATTATTATTATTATTATTATTATTATTATTATTATTATTATTATTATTATTATTAAAAATACACCTTTCAATGCTAATTAGCTTGTTCAAAAGTCGAGTCATTGGCATCACGGACGTTCCTCGTCCAACCTAAAATTCAATATTGTGTAAAATTCCCCCAATTTAAAACCCACCCGCGAATAATTCCACCCACGAATATGGCAACACTGTTTCCTTATATTTTTACGATGTATGCAATTTTGGAAATGAAGAAATATTATTCTAGAACGTGTAGCATTTGATGCACAATAAGTGTAACACGAGTTTTGCGTTGAAATAATTATTGTAATGACCGAATTTACGCATTGAATGTATGTTGCTATGTCAACGATGTTACGCGACATTCTCATCCGGGGAGCACTCTTGGGATCTCTTCTTTTAGTGACAGGATACTCTTATTTGGCCCGCTTATAGCCTTTCTTGTGAAAAACATATCTGGAAGCCCTTGGGCATTTGTTTTCTTATGGAGAAACGATGAGTTTTATTTTCCTGTTGCAGAGATAGAGATAAAGAGCTGTAAATGTCGTTCCCGATGTCGAGGTCGAACAAGTTAACCGCCGTCTTCTGCGACTCGAAAACACAACATCGTAAACGGCCTCGGTGAATGGTCGACGGTCGAAATGTGCGTCAGAGCGCTACAAAGATGGTAGAAATTTCACCCGAACCGCGTAGGTCACAGGACGAAAATGGTGGATAGAAACGACTGGAGTAGTTTCGGAGAACAACCATTCGATGAATCAGATGCTTTATTGATGGTGTAGTAGAGCGTGTATGAAAACAACGAATACGAATAGGAAGTAGGACTCACAATAAAGTTCTAAACTGCGAAGTTAATGTTAACAATACAGCAGCATCTAACAGTCTGACAGTTTTAGAAGTCTCTGGTCTAGACCGCATGTGCGAACATCGACTATTTACGGACTGTAGTTCTGGGGCATGTGCTACGCTATATACCCATCTCATTGTATTTTACTGTGTTGCAGCCCAATTCGAGTTTGTCACCAGTAATTTCGCTCTAGTACGGGAATCCTTTGAGGTCGTGGGGGATGAGGGATCAACTCATCGCTTCGTCCTGAAGAGGGCAGTGGGCGTGGGAGTTTGTGAGAAAGAAAAACAAAAAAACTTGCGTCCCCGCCACTTGACTGCCGGAAAACCACCTCCATAGAGGCTAGAAGGGGGAACTTTTCGACCTTACGAAGCTGTCTACCCTTACGCTAGCGCATCCTATTTGCTTCCGACGTGTTCCCGCTAAACGACTTGTCCGCCTTGTCGCCGCGTCGTCGTTCGCTGAATGTTCGTCAGCCGTGCGGAGCGCCGAGTACTCCGAGCTCTCCTCCATTCACACACGTCGGCCGTGCTGCTCGCGCGCAGGTCTTCGCCGAAGTCCCCGTCGACGTCGGGGCCTCTTTTCCCCCTCCCTCCCTCCTCCGTCTCCTCCTCCTCCTTTGCATCGTCTTCCTCCTCCTCCTCGTACGTCCGGTGTGCCTCCGCCTCCGCCGCCCCGCTCGCGCGAGATGTTTCTTCTACGTCGCAGCGGCGGCGGCACGCGGTGAGGCGCGGCGCGGCGCGGCGCGGTGTCGCGTGCTGGAGACCAGCTCCCCCCCCCCGCCCCGCCCCGCCCCCACCCCGCCGCGCTCACCTCACCTCACCTCAGCCCCGCCACCGCTCGCCATCCGCCGCCGCTGCCATTGCCAGCTCCACCTGAGGCCCCGCTCTGGCACTTGCGGCGCGTTAAAGAAGCCATAGAAATCGCCTGCCGCGCCGCGAAGACAGGTGTGTCTGACGGCTGGGATTGAGCGGGGTGTCAATGGCGTCGTTGTTTATTCAGAGTGCGAGCCCGGAGTGGCCTTGTATGGGATTTGCTCATTCACGGGACGGGGTGACAGGGGGCGTAGAGTATACCGGAGGCGGATAGTATACCACGTAATTTTGTTATTG
Source organism: Teleogryllus oceanicus (assembly GCA_964035755.1). NCBI lineage: Eukaryota > Metazoa > Arthropoda > Insecta > Orthoptera > Gryllidae > Teleogryllus > Teleogryllus oceanicus. The sequence continues at coordinate 85,822,850 of CAXIVR010000009.1, forward strand.
TTTGGGAGTTTCTGCTCATTGCTCTTCTACTACGTGCCAATGCGTTATGAACTGATGAAATGTGATATGCGTGACAGCGGAAAACCCTTGCAAATTTTGCGTACCTTTTGAAATTTTCGATAATTTTCTGGAATGTCTCCTGCACGTTGAACGCATTATGGTATTTTAATGCCGTGCATGTTGTAAGATGAGAAGTATTTTCAGGTGATCTTTTTCATGCCCAACGTCGTCCTGTTTCCCAATGTATCACAAGTCTCTCATTCAGTTTGTCGAAATGTTTACAATTTCTGTCTGTACCCTCTCCACTTCGTCTGTGTTCCAAATAAACATTATTTTCATCGCTAGGGAGTTATTAGAGAAGGGGCAAAATAGATCGGTCAGGAACTTCAATGCGCCTATCCAGACTGCACTAAAAAGTGATTGGTTAAAAAAAATTAAACTTATATCATTTTTGTATTAAGTTGAAAAATTGTGTAATATCTATGGGATTCTAATCACAGTAAACTCAAGTTTATATTAAATATCGTTAAATGTTCTGATTTGAAAAAAAAAAGAGCGATTACTGATTACATTTATTTTCAAATTGCTGTCGCTATGTCGTAGATTTTCTGCTTGGGGGATATTTGGTTCTTACGTCATGAACACGGATGAAATTCTGTTCTTGTTCATGGATGAAATTCTTTGGTGGGTTTGCGGATCATATACCCACACACGGTGAAATCATGTTTCCCTTTTCGTGCCGGGTTTGTTATCATACACAGACCGAGTTTTCGACGGAAACACCGGTCCCAAGATCCTAAACGTCATCCACTTCCTCCGGCAGTGCCATCGTCCTCGTCGGCGGACCCCCCCTCCCCTCTCGTCCCCCCCGGGCGTGCGACTTACCCGCGTCCTCCTCCTCCCGCGCCGCCTGACTCAACACGTCCGGTCGCGGCGGCGGCGACGGCTTCTGCGGTGGCCCCTCTCCGGCGCCTTCTTCTCCTCCTTCCTCCTCCGCCTCCTTCTTCTGGCGTGGCCTTATGCGGCGCCGCGTCGGCCTCCGCCGCTCAGTGCACGGGCCCCCCCGGTGTCCGGGGGAGACTCGAAGCCCCCTGGCCGACCGCGCGTGCAAGGGACGAGGGTGCGTTCGGAGAAGGAGCGTGTCGGTAGCGAAGACGCTTCGCACGACGCCTGAGGATTGAGAACGTTGGCGGTGACAGCCGAGTGGTTCCTGCGGAACGCCGCCTCGTGTTCTTGCAACAGACGTACTTTACACCGCAGTTTGTGGGACGTTTCGTGTGCCTACTACTTTTTGACATAAGTGTGTCGGAGTGTCCATTGAACTGTCGACATCAGACAGCTAGTGCCATTCACTGCAAACTATTCATAATAACTGTGATTCCCTTATCCCTCCTCGGCGTCCGAGACCCGAGGTACCAGTGCAGCTCGTTGACAACTACAGTTTAACGCGAGAACGTTTTCCGAAGAATCCGGGGAAGAGATCTAACCGGTTGACGTCTTGAAGACGACGTGAAGTAGCTGCAGCTTGCGTTCCGGCGCGAAGGAGCAGTTGTTTCCGGAGGCCGCAGTCCGACCTCGCGCCACGGACCCGCTCGGCCGGAAGCGGCGCCCGCAGGCCAGCGGCGGCGTCGGCGTCGGCGACTGCCCGCCCGCCCCGCGCAGGGCCACCGCCCCCAGCGAAAGCGTCGGCGGCGGCGACGGCGGCGGCCGCCGCGGCCACGGGCCCGTCCATGCCCGCGCTCCTCGCCCTGCCCGCCGCCCGCATCGTCATCGCCACCGCCCTCCGCGAGCTGCGGCGCGCGCTCGAGTTGGCGCAGTAAGTTGCTTTGGCTCCACGCGGCCGCGGTCTCGACTCTGGCGCTGCCCGGAAGGGCAGCTCTTCCTTTCGCCATGTTCCTTTTCATCGCGAGAAGTTGTTGTTGGGATTCAACTAGATTTGCAGGAGATTGTTTTTCAGCAAACAGTTTCATAAAATCAGTCCGTTATTTTGCCCTTTTGAATTTTAAGATCTTTGTCTTCTTGTTTCTTTAGACTTACGCAGAAGTTGTGAGTGAGTCCGTACGAGTGTTTTCTTGAGAGTCTCTTGAAATATGACGCTGCCTCTTTGCTTTTAATCAAGTCATTTGTGTCTTTTTTTCTGACAGTACCAAACCTTGTTTTCGCATGTCCTGAGTTGTACGTGGTGGTCATGCTAAATTCTGTCCTGAGAACGGCTCTAAAGCTTCCCCGGGGAGAAGGTGCTGAGGAAATGCCAAACATTCATGATGGACATTGGCACCTCGCGATATTGATGATAGGCGTGTCTGCGACTTCTTGAAGGCTTGTCTGAAGTGGGTGTTAGACTAGTATCTAGTATTGTTTTTATGATACCAATTCCAATTTCGTGCTTCGAAAAAAATTCTAGGGAATTGGCATAAATTGTAAGTAATATTGCGTACTCGATGTAATTTTGAATATTTTAGAGATACTGAGTTTTGCGCTGTTTTTTACTCCTTTGTTTTTGTGCAACATAACATTTCAACATGGGAAACCAATGTTTTCTAACATGATTCTTATTTTCACCATAATTGATCTCACTAGCCCTACTTGGAAAATAAATATATTTTGTTGTAATTTTATCCCTTCAGAAGGCGTAATCTTGCAGTGCTAACTGGTCAACGCTCGTAACCGTTCTGTATTTTTGAGTATTTTCTAAATAAAAAATAAATAAAGAAATAACCGTTCCGTATTGCAACGCCTTAAATTAATGAATCGATGTGGAACCTAATGTCAACAATTTTTGGATGTCAAATTCCGAATGCTGATTTGAAAAACCCTAGTATAGTTTGTTTGCACACTTAGGGAGAAATGCGATCTTTCCTTTGCAACCCCATACGCGTTTACCCCAATGCGTAGCTTTCTCGGTAACCATGCAGCGGGTTGTGACGTCACGCGCGCGTCGCCAGCGCATCCGAAAGCAATTGGAGGCTGGCCGCCAGGAATGCGCGCGCGCGCGCGCGTGCGGGGGACCCCATGCCAGAATCTGGGAGCAGATCAAGCGTGGAAGCCCCTTGGCCCGAGGCCCGGGGAGAGAGTACCCGCGTGCGGGCACGTTTTCAAATTTCTCTCCTCGGGATCCGACTGAATTTGTGTACGGGATGTTAGCTGAAGGAATGTCTGTGTGGATGAATTACCAATGATCCTCTATAATCTGCAGAAGGAACTCTTGATTTTTTGAAGTCGCAAATGTGTTTTAATGGTTGGGATGCTTGCAAATGTTCACGTGCCATTCGTTTAGAAAGAGTAGTATTAAAATTAGAGTAGAAAGACTAATATTTTAATGCAAATACCATTTAGTTATGTATCTTGGACGTGCGGTTTCATTTCTCGACTTTTGATATTGACCGGAGTCCTCAGGAGAACTGATTTTCGTAACTCCACTTTCATAATTAATAACACTCTGATTGAGTGGCTTAAAATGGATTAGTTTTCTGCTCGGTTTTTAGCTGAGATTAACATAAATCAGTTTTTAAAGGCAGAGTATGCTTTAAAACTTACACGCATTGTCTTGACACTTCAGCTCTTCTAGCTCCATGTTTTTTACGTGGTTCGCAGAAAACTTATTGTTGAGGAGAGGAGAGGGATTCTCTTTTAATATTTTTAATCACTTCATTCGGTAGTTTCATTCTCATTTCATTTTTGACTGGAGACCTTTTCAGAATAACATTTTATAACTTTTATATCATTTAGATTGTGAAACAATGACGTGGTGAACACAAAAATGTTTTGCCGACCTTTTTTAGTCAAACATGCGTAGAATAGACATATTATGAATAGGTTTCCTAACTCGGGGAGATGTAGGGGTACCCTTGCGAGCCAGAGTTTTGTCGACAATAAAAAGGACCAACAAGCTCTTTGCTTCTTATTACTTTAACCGCCGCCATCGTCTCCTCGGCTCCCTGGTTTTCCAAGTTCATTTTTAGAGTAAATTATTGGATTTGCGAAGAACTGCGACGTAACTTGAACATAGACTAAGGAGTTATCATTTCTCTATGACTTGAGCTTTTTCAATCTACAGCGTTAACGTTGTTATTATTCAGTAAATCAATATTTAAAAATATTGTCAGGCTTAAACTCAAATTCCGCGGAGGCACTTGGCATGTCGTTGCATGTGCTCACAGCAATTGGGCGCGACAGGCGCCCACGTCCTCGCGAATGGAGCATTCGTTGCGTGAACGGAGGCAGGCGCATTCCTTTGTAATTCCCCCCTTCCTCCGCCTCCCGCGAGCGGCCCTGCCCTCGACGCACGCGGAGGCGCTGGCCGGGCGCCTTTGGAACGGGGGCGTGTGGGTGGCGGCATCCGAGGAATGCGCAGGGCGTCGCGGGCCTCGCGCGGATGGAGAACGCCCTTTGCCCTTCTCGCTTTCGGTGCGCTGCTGGAGCCGCTGCTGCCCCTCGCTTCCATCGCAGCAGGTGTGCCCCAAGGTTCGAAGGCGGAGGCCGTATTTGCGGCTTTTAGATCGTTGCAGTTCGAAGCCTCCCAATATAATGGATTGACATTTTGTTATGAAAATAATAATAATAATAATAATCGATATGGTTTTTGGTAGTGGGAAATTTATATCTTTGCATACTTAGTTATTAAGTAACTACATAAAATAATATCAGAACATTACCAACCAAACTCCCCTCGTTTACTTCATTCCGAGATGGGCAAAACTTCTACGCCACACGCAGATATTTCTTCCTAGCGTAATGCTCGTGAACTATTCAGCATTACCGGTTGATGTACGTAATAATTGTAGTTATAACCCTAATTTGTAGGAAATTGTCAACTAATGTTCACCATTGTACTATGTCCATAGAGTATTTTATTTTTACCTACGTAAATTGGATCGATGACGATATTGAAGATTATAGAAGTGACTTTTCGGTGTCGTGGGTAGGCCAGTCACCTCACTCATGCCCTTGTTTCAACTGGGATGCGGGTTCCCGCATGCTCCTCCTGGGTTCGCCGTGAATGAATTCGGTCGCACGAGCGGACGCGTGTGTGAGGGCTGAGGAGCCGTGGCTGCAGGTTAGTGTAGGGCGACCCGTGGTGGGACACCTTCCACCGCCGGGTCCGGGATTTGGATCTATGTGGAATTTGTGGTGGACGAAGAGGGCTCGCGGCAGTTTCTTCGTGGTTCTGTGTTGCCTTTCTCTCATTGTACCATTTCGCCATTATCGTTCCTGTCATGCATTCACAATCACCCCTTTCCAGGTTCGGCCATACGGCTCAGACACCGGCGTGTTAACGCAGTGGTGGTGCGGTGGTGTGTTGAAAATGGTGTGTTTGCGTGTCGCAGGTGGTTCCACGGGCACCTCTCGGGCAAGGAGGCTGAGACGCTCCTGGAGAAGGGCAAGAACGGGTCGTTCCTGGTGCGCGAGTCGCAGACCAGTCCGGGCGACTACGTGCTGTCGGTGCGCACCGACGACCGCGTCACGCACGTCATGATCCGCTGCAAGGTGAGTCCGGGGCCGCCGCCCTCCTGGCGCCCAACGACGTTAGCAAAGTTGGAATGAAAGCGTTCGATGAAAAAGGGAAATGTTGGATTGATCTGATACCTGATGAAACGAATCCACAGGGCAGTTATGTAATAAACGCCCACGTTGCTACAAGAAACTGAATATCTGATTGGGCCCTTTTTTCACTAACTGCCTTGCAGCCTGCAGGAATCTGTTAGTTGCAAACAAGTCATATTTTTTCAGTGCGTCTCAACTTGTAGGGCGTACAATGATAACGTTTTGCACAACATGCGCCGGGAAATCTAATAGAATAACGAAGTTTCGTGCCATTTCTGTCAGCGCGCCCCTGAGTAGTAGGCAACTCATCAAACACTGGTGTTTGGCAGGTATACTAACTCTCAGGGGACGACCTGCCTGTTGGCCGAGTCAATATTGAGTTTGTTTTGCTTTATTGCTTAATTTTGACCATAAAAAATTCTCGAAGCGGCGACCATGAGGTTTGATGCATGCGACGCACATTCGGCCGCAGTCAAAATCTCCCCTACCCCCAAAACCCCCAAAATACATTTTGGATCCAATCGTGTTAGATGCGAGAGAAGTGAGAAGGAGGTTAGTCATTTCGTTTGGAACCAAATCAGATATGTAGCTCATTTGCCGATGCAAATAGTTTGTATTATTGGAGAGCGAAAATTTCTTGTTATCAATGTTGCCAAATAACCCACTCTTGATTACGTTTCTTTTATTCATAATTCAACTCGTGTAGAAAAATTGTGTGGCAGTGGACGTGTCGTGCTAGTTGTAGCGCGTTTGCGCTACAATAAAAAACTCTATTAAATACATTTAGTTATGTAATACGCAATTGGGTTTCCTACAATATTATTGCGCGGGAGTCTTAATCCAATCACAATTTCCGTGCGTTAATTGCCAAATAGGTATGGGAGATTGATCCGCGCGTGTAATGCAGACTCGACTATTAACTCCGATTTGCCTCCCAGGCACATTAATAATAAAGCAGCAAACTCTTTGGTACCTATTTCATGAAGATACATTTGTTAAAGTGTACAAACTATCTAGAGACAATTTGCCTCGGAACAGAAAACTTACACCTTTCAATACTTATTCAAGATTTCGTCACCAAATTAAATTTAAAAAACTCAAAATCTTGATTGTGCACTTAAAAGTCATAAATTATGAGCTAATTTATGAGTAAGAGTTTGGAAATTCACCCTTAATATACTTTATTCAATTTTAAACTCAAACACTCACACTGTGATTTTATATAAATGATACACACTTTTCTCAAAATTCGTTCTTAATTATTTAGCATTTTTATTCATTAAAAGAATTATTATTTGATGGTTCTTTTTGTTAACAGGATAACTGCTACGACGTTGGTGGTGGAGATAAGTTTGATAGTTTGAGTGAACTTATCGAATACTACAAACGCAACCCCATGGTTGAAACCAGTGGAACTGTTGTTCATCTTAAGCAGCCATTCAATGCAACACGCATCAATGCGAGTGTAATCAACAGTCGTGTACGTGAACTGCAGGTAAGACATTGCTGTTCTCCAACCTTGTTATCCTGTCCACTTTTGCTCTAATCTTATTTTTGTGAGTTAATATTACTATTAATGAATGGTTCCAGAAGGAAAACGGGCAATCAACTGGCAAGGCTGGTTTCTGGGAGGAGTTTGAATCTCTGCAGCAACAGGAATGCAAGCATCTCTTCTCTAGGAAAGAGGGACAAAAGACAGAAAATCGGAACAAGAATCGCTACAAAAATATCCTACCATGTATGTATATATTTTTTCAAGTATATACATAATAGCAAAAAGCTGAGAAAAAAACAATTTTTGAAATATTAATTGTTAATGCATTAAGTGCATTAAATACTAGAAACATTAAGAAGGAAAATAGGTAGTTATGTTATTAAATTCATTTATGCATTTAAGTTTTGGAATCAAAAATACATATTTTGTGTTAATACAATTTTTTTAAAAAAAAAAAATTATTGACATTAAATTTAAAGAAAAAGTTTCAGTTTATGCTTTAAAATGTCTGTTGAGATGTTGTGATTAATTTTATGTTTAATGTTTTAAAATTAAAAGATGTAGATAAGAATGTTGCTGGCTCTGAATACATCAATGCCAATTACATTAAGGTAAGATAGACACTAAAATTTTTGATACATAATCTTTGTAATAATAATAACAAATACTTATTTTACAATGAATCTTGGTGTCTTTACAGCCTGAAGAGGAGTTAATGGGAGATGGGCCTTCGAAGTATTATATTGCCACTCAAGGATGCCTTCCCAGCACAACTGCTGATTTCTGGAGTATGGTGTGGCAAGAAAATACACGAGTCATAGTCATGACCACGAAGGAAATTGAGCGGGGAAAGGTAGGAATATCTTGGAAAATGCATTGCTAATCCTGTTAATTGTTCAGTTGGAAATTTTTTCCATTTAATTTCCTCCTGTATTTAGAGGAAGAGCATTTAAAGGAAACTATTATGATGATATTGAGTTTGTTCTAAAGTTATTTCTTTTATTGCAGAATAAATGTGTTCGTTATTGGCCTGAAGAAGGGCAGAGCAAGGAGTATGGAGCTGTGAAAGTGCATAGTTTGGCTGAGTCATCCAATGCCGACTACACACTAAGAGAGTTCCTCGTGGTAAAGGAGGGGGAGGAAGAAGAGAGGAAAGTCTTCCACTATCATTTCCAGGTGAGCGACACTGACAACATAAACTATTAATGTTGCCGCTTTTCTTTGTTTGTTAGAAGTTAAAATACAAAACTCTGCATTTCACAACCATAAAATTCAATAATTGTTGACATTATGAGAGGATTGATCAGGTACAATGAAAACTATACTAGTTCACCAGCATTTCAGGAATACATTTTCTCCTCTTCAGGGTTTTGAAGACATAACACTTTTAATTTTATTTACTGTGTTTACCCAATTATTAGACAGATTATATCTCATTGTATTCTCATTATATTATATCTCATAAATGTGAAGATGAAGATGGTAGTGACGAAAACATGATTTAGATGGTTTTAAGGAACAAGAAAATAGTGATAGCTCAGTTTTAACATTCTCAGTACCAAGACAATTTTCTAGCCAATTTGCAATTTTCTTTGATTCAGTAGTGAGAATTAGTTCCTATTAAAAAAAATTCTTCAGAGGTCTCTTCAAAATTATAGGATTGTCTTATATTCATAGTTGACTGATGGGTTAGTGTGGTAATTTTATTAAATTAATTAAAAATATGTGAAAACCCATTCTAAACCACACCACTTGACAATTGTTATTGAATATATATAGTCCACTAATCATGAGTTATTACCTTACTACACTTACACATATATGTCATAGAGTGCAAGATGCTCACATATGTATATGTCATTAACATTGCTACCCTATGTGTCATCGATCTGACTAATTTTTGATGACCAGTCTCTTGCTATTGTCGTGACAAATAGTAAAGTTTAAATTCTCATTTTCTTAAGTGTTTCTCATTGCTTATGAATGAATACTTGATTAAACACTAAAGTAAAATGTATAATTATTGAAATTTTATGTGAGACAAAAGAGTAGGAAATAAGCAGTTAGGAAGCTACTGTACAATCTAAGAATTAGATTTACCCACACTCCAATTATTACATTTACATAATTTGTAGTTCCCATGTTTAAAAATTGACTTACACCTCATTCTCATGTAATGTGTATCAGTATTACGTGTATTCTTGCTCCAAAATTGAATGTTTCTTTTTTTAATGAAGTCCTATTTTGTAGGCATGGCCAGACCATGGGGTCCCATCTGATCCTGGATGTGTCCTTAACTTCCTTCATGATGTGAATGTGCGTCAAGATTCGATTCCTCATGCAGGGCCTATCCTTGTGCATTGCAGTGCAGGGATCGGTCGAACTGGTACATTCATCGTCATTGATATGATTTTGGACCAAATAAAGAGGCAAGGTGTGTATTTCGTTCCTTTAAATCAAGTTTGAAATCTGTAACATCAACTTAATGATTCATTTTTAAATATTTATTGTAAATGTATGTTTATTTTTTTCTGTCTTTGAAAATTTGAATTTACATAGTCATTGTACTCCAAATTTAAGTTGGATAGAATGCAAAGTACATTATCACCAATTTTCTTTTCTCTAAAACATTCAGTCTACCTAGCACCTTGGTTATTATGTCTTCTCCTAACCAAGTAATTTTCCATATTCTTCTTAAATGTCATTTCTCTCTCTCTCTCTCTCTCTCCTCTCTCCTCTCTCTAGTCCCTAATAGATATATATTTGTGGGTTTCAGGATTGGACTGTGAAATAGACATTCAGCGCACTATTCAGATGGTTAGGTCTCAGCGTTCAGGAATGGTGCAGACAGAGGCTCAGTACAAATTTGTGTACTTGGCCGTGCAGCATTACATTGAGACTGTGTCACAGCGTATGCAGGCTGAGCAGGTAAATCAAAATTGCCTCAGCACAGCTTGTGCTTTGATTTTGAAAATGCAGAGTAGCCTATTGGTCAAAGAAGTTTGTGCAGGCAATGTAATAGTACTTTCCATTGTAATAATTCCATTGATTTCATTGTAGTAATTTCCTACTTGCTAGTGTTTGAAATAAAAATGATATTTTTTCTTTCCTCTAAATTATGTATTCACTTCCATGATCTTGCATGAACGGTTTTCATATATTATTTGAGTAAGCTATTTTTAATTCATAGGCCTCCAAATTTAACATTCATTGTTCTATCATAGTGCTTGTGAAGTATTTAGTATTTTTTCCTTTATTTGACTTAACTAAAATTTTGTGTTTTAAATTATAATCTGTGGCAATCATTGGAAATGAATTTAGACAAGTAGCTTCTGTGAGTTGGTATTGTTCAAATGTATTACATTTGATTGTAAATCTTGATGAGATACAAACTTTACTTGAAAAAATTTCAGTTTAATTAAATGGAGTTTCATAAAAAAGTGAAAAAGTAATTAATAAATATTGAAGAATTTTTCTCAAATTTTTATGAATGTCTATTACTGATGTAGTTTTGAAGAAGTAGGAGAAAATTCAAAATCATTGTAAAACTTCGTGAATGAGCAATAAAAATTCATGTTTTTCCTTTCTCTCTTTTCAGAAAAGTCTTCAAATTGGTCGGGAGTATACAAACATTCGCTATTCTAGTGAAGTAGGAGGAGCTGGTTCCGTTCCAGATCCTGGACGAGGCATGACATTGTCCCTGTCACGCTCCACCACGTCACTTCCCACCACACCCAACACGGCTGTTTGCCGTGACAACAAACGCCCGTCGCGTGCAGCCTCCGACGCTCACCTGCCCAGGTGGGTGTGATCCTCTGAGACTCCAGCACGTTACTTTTTGCTATCTGTGACACAAGTTGTCGCTACAAATGCCAAACTTTTTATTATTCTTATGTGGAATGTACTAGTCTTAAAATATGTATGTCATGACTTTCAGTCATAATGCCATTGTATTGCATTTTCTGTTGAAAATGAAAAGTTTATTTTCAGTGAAAACTTAAAAATTTATTATGAGTTATTGCATGAAAAGTAGAAACATTCTATTATGTTATACAAGATGAAAGTATCAGGAAATATCTGTAAGAACAGCTTGTATGTTTTTGTACATGTAATTAAAATTTGTTTTATGTGTTGTAATAAATCAATTTTTTTACTAAAAAAAGATGTGTAAATCACTCTATAAACAACCACCTCCACATATACTTCTCCACTATGGTTTAAGTGTCAGGGCATTTTGACATGACTGGTGTGGAGTGTTATGGAGAAAAATATACAATTTTATAGGAAAATATATCATATTTCATAAATTTTAGTTATGTATATAACGTTTTTTCCTTGTCCTTCTATGATCAATATTTCCTGTTTATCTAAATGCATTAATGTATCTTATCTGCACCTGCCTTGATTTTTATACTTCATTCTGTGTGTAGGAATATTTTATTAATTGATTGTATTAATTTTTGACTATAAAATTAAATTAAGTTTAATTTATAAATTAAACTTTTAAAAAATATTACAATAAAATTAAATGTACTTTTTTTCTTCCTGCAGGCCACCAGATGATATTCCAAAACAGATCTATGAGAACATTCCTCTGAAGGAGCGCAAACTCTCCACCAACAGCTGCAGTACCGCCCTTCCTCCGAACTTTGCTCCACCACCTCCTCCACCTCCGCGGAAGACATGACAGTGCATTGCAGAGGTCACAGACTGTCAATAGTGTCTCTGCAAAGTGCAAGGCGTGTGATGTCAAAGGTGTATGTGTTACTGAACAGTTGTGTGATGATAATGTGGCTAAAGCAGATTTGAGCAACTCCTGCCTTGTGTTTTGTATCCAAACCAGTTGACTTGCTCATCTAGTTTGGCTGTGGCAACTGGTTGCAGCAAGGTGCATGTATGCATTGCCAGCAGAAAACTGTTTTTTCTTCCATGTGTGTTCTATCACAATATATTCATAAGTATAACAGTAGTGCACTTTAATTTATTCTATTAAATGTGCAGGAGGTCCTGTTCCTGACATTTTCCCTCAACTTGCGTTTTTGCATTCTTGTAAGTGTGTGTGCATGCCATGTCAGTAGATCTTTTTCTCCCTTACTGTTTGAAAATAGTTTCATTATTCTGTTACTGGAATATATAATCCACAGTAAGTGCTTCATGGTATGTAGAACAGTACAAAAAGAGGCAAATGCTAAACAACTCACAATTGCAATGAATTCAATGATATATTTTATAAATGTGACTATTTTTAAATAGGTAATAGAATTATATGACATACTGTTTCAAGATTTTTGAACACATATGCTCTTGCATAATGGTAACATTGCAATGTGCCATACTGTGGGGGTTGTAAAATTAAATTGAGAGCGGATGAATGTTAATTTCTGTTAAAGAGTTTTTGTCTATCGCACAATGAATATTCAATTATGAATGCTTGCTTTACAAAACGATAAGTGATACCAAAAGTACCAACAGAACTGAATATGATGACTGAATGTTAATGTCCAGATGATTGAGTCCATACACCTACAATGTGTTCTGCTGTCATTTGTCGCATAACTTTAACTTCATGTTGACGTTCGTCATCAGGCATACAGCTTGCCATTCTTCAAACCTTAGTTGCCTTATTATCTTAATTGCCTAATTGAAGTAATTTTCCTGTATTAACAGAACAAAACAAAATGACTTAAGTAATTGGGCTCACATCTAATTCCTAAAGCTATTCAATCATGGGTAGCTTTAAAATGAACGCTTCATTGTTACAAAGGCCTCAAACTATGAGAGATCTAGCAGAAACATTGTTTCAAGAATCAGCGTTTGGAAGGACAAATCAAAATATGTGTTTGCGTTTATTACAAGTGTTAAATGATAACACCATGCAACAAAAGCACAAGAGAGGGTGGGGTTGTGCTTGCCTGTTTGCATTTTTTCACCACAAAGACACTTCTGACAGTTGCAGTAGCTAGATGACAAGATGCTAAAAAGCGTCATGCATTTTATTAAATCATTCACCTAATAATGTTTGTTTTTAGGTGAAAGATTGATGCTAGGCATACAAATAGACCAAATATTGAATTGTAGCCAGCAGTGCATTTATATTCTTTCAGATGTCTCAAGGCAGTGGTCTCAGAACTATTTAATTTAAGTCATAGTTTGAGTTTTGAATGTTGCAAATATATACTCTGAAAATTCAACACCTTTAAAAATTAATAATAGTGAACTGTGAGATTTAAATCAGTTGTCCTATTTACTTTTTATTTAATTGCATTTTACTGAAAGTATGTTCATCTTATCAAAAATCAAAAGTCTGAAAAACAAACATATATAACAAACACTACATAAAGATCTGTCTTCTGAACATTTGACTGAACATAACTTTTGAGACTACAGTTATGGGTACATTTTGTAGTTTGCAAACAGCAATATTTACTTATTTTAATGATTATTTTGTAGCAATTACTTGCTGTGTATTGAATAGTGTGTAAACAAAATTCTTTCAAGAACTTTGATTCACATTGATGTTGCTGTTATAAAGATCAATTATTTCTGCTGACTTCATGGCTTCTTTCTCAGTCTTGTTGATGCTACCTGTTATGAATCACTATTTGCGATATATTCAAGATGTTGGCAATATGTGCCTATTACTGTGGAAGGGCTCTGAAAGCAGCAGAAATAGTAGTTCTTTGCTTTAGAAATCAATTTTTGCTTCTTGTGAACTGTCAGGAGATGCCTAACCAAGGTGCTCTAGGAGGTTAGACAGCAAATGAATTTTGTGGCTTGTGAAATAGACTATAATATATACAAAAATTAGATGAAATCTCCTGTGCTCTTTTGTTTTATTTCAGAACCTAATTTCTTTCCCCTTTGTAGTAATTGGTAGGTGCTCTTAAAAAATATTCATATAAAAATTCTTTCAACTTCCTCTTTACATTAGTGTGTTGTATCTTCCCTTCAATAATTAAATGAAAATAATAGTGTTTAAAAATATCGTTAAATATTTTCATCTAGTAATATTTTCAAATTTGCTTCTGGTGCTCTGTTGTGTGAGTAATTTGCTCACCAACTAGCCTGTAAGGTGGAGTATGTTACAGTTTTTAGTGATCTAAAGGTCTGAATCTGACCTATAGGGAGGGCATTATGATCCTTCTCTGCCTAAAAGGTCAGCTCTCGCTTGGACGAATGAGCTGTGATATGTTGAGCTTGGAACCAAATGTATTTATAAATTGTGTTATTAAAGCAAGTTTCAGTTGTGTTACCAGTTGACAAAAAGTATGTAATTGATATTTATTGGTAGAATTTCCCGTAAAAATTTGCACCAAACCTATCCTTAGTTAAAATATATAACCCGTGTGTTGAATTCTCTAAAATTAATAGGTTTTAGGAGTGAAACAGTTTTTAGTTTCAATTAGACTGACTTATGTGGCTAATGCTATTAGTTTGATACCTCTGCTCACAGGCTCTACTGTGTACACTTGAATGTTCAATCATCATTTATTGAATTGTCCATTGAGATAGCACCACAGATGGTGTGGCAGTCAGGGTGTGAATTGGCAATTTTTTCTAAGGGGGATGACCAGAAGTCTAGGTGAAGGGGAGGATGAATCAATGAACTGATGAGTAAAGCAAAGTCTACATGAGTGTAAGCTGCCCAGTTTGAATAAATCCTAATAATGGTATGAGGAAAGATTTCTTTTCCAATTTTTTTGATTATATCATTTCAAGGTGTGGGACTCAAATGTTATTCCTTAATAATTGTTTCCTGGCAGAGAAAAACAATACTTTTCCAGCAGGAGAGTGTAATTATTTGATGTAATAAATTAATAAATTCGACGTATCATCAGTGCTTTTAAGGTTGATATTTATAACTTGTTGTGACAGTAAATATCTGACAAACTCTATAGGAGAGCATTTATCGTATCAATCCATACCTTAATGGTCAAGCAAATGATTATGGTCTAAGGCATAGTTCCCCAAAGATTAAGATCAGTGAAAGAATAACCATAATGTTACAGAATTAAACAATATTTATATGATTCAGAGATCATAAAGTTTAGTGGACATTCGTTTTTGTTTGCAGAATAGGCAATACTAGGGCCTGCAGTAGCAAACTGCAGTGGAATGTGTGGAAAATGGGGTTCTGTAGCAGAAAAAATTTGCTATTCTGAAACAGCACATATGAATACTAAAGCTTCTTGAATGCAGCTAGATGTGTTGCTTGATCCTTTTTCCCAATAGACCTGGTGGGTTTAGTTTCGATATCATATTATATATTCTTAGTTTGGTTTCTTGAGTCATATTCCTTCTGAAATGATGTTTTTTTAGTCCATTGGTTCTGCAGTATTTCTAGACTTTGTTTTCTATGACCGTACAATGATATTGCCCAAATAGATAAAGTGGGATACTTGTATTTGTCTGCTAATAACAATTTTGTCTCTTCTCATTTATTTTCCTTGATATGCCATTGATTTTGCCTTGCTTGTCGAAATCTTCCTGTTACGTTTCAGTAGCAACAGTTATATGTGTGTTATAAAATAATGCATTATGAGGAATAGCCTTTTGTCTACTACTTAACTGAGGTTAGTGATTTTATACTTACTACATTGCTGCCATCTGACAATGACAGATGATCTTCCAATGACAGATGAAGGACTTGTTAAGGCTGCAGACTTTCACATATCATCTGCAATTAACATAGTTTAGAAGGTATGAGAAATGTTTAATTATTTTTTTATTTATTATCAAATTTTATTGCATTAGTATGAGCTGCATACAGTCATACAATCCCAAATGAGAGGGATCATCTCAAAGGAAAATTCCCTTAATTAACTAATGAAGAAGAGAGATTCTATAAAGTTTCTTGTAATAGAAATTCAAATAGAGTTGATATTTTTTCCAATTAGTGAAATCCTTTTCCTTTTTACATAATGTGTGAGTAAAGAAATCTTTCCAAAACCCTATCTTTAGAAATTTCAATCTGATACTACATATTATCAAGGAGAAAAAATACTAAAATTGTATGTTTTCTCAGCATTAGGTAGTATGTAAATCATTCAGGGATTGTTTTTCAACAAAATATATTAAACATTTTACTCAATACAGTAGTGAGTTTACTAACAAATGAACATGAGACATCTTAGTTTTAAACACATTTAGATTAAATAAATGTTTCTTTTCTTCAAATAATAATTCCTAGTTCACTATTTTATTCTGTTACAAGAGAAAACTTTGATGACCTCATAAAAATTACATCTCGTAAAACAATTATATTGCTGTAATGACAATTGCAATTATTGCAACATGTTACATATGTGATTTTGATGAATTTCATCATTTGTATGCAGAAAATCATACACGGAAAATTTAAAATATCAACTAATTTTAATGCATATTTACTGATTTGCAAAATCGTGCTACCATGAATCACTATTTAATTAAACATATTTAATAAACAATAAAGAGAATAATGTATTAAAAATGGACAAGAATTGATCTTCTTTGACAATAAAAAAGGAAGTTAATGGATTGTTTTGCAGCTTTCCATTAGTTTTCCACTATTTAGTCAGAGTTGTCATTATTGTTTATGTGTGTACACATATCTTCAAAATATTTTAATGCAAACCAACAATATACTCAGCTATTACACACTGAAGTAATACTTTTAAAATATCTTAAACAAAATAAAACTCTCCCAGACATTGCTGGCATTTTAAAAGATTCCTTCTTTTCTAAAATATTATTTGGAAATCGGTAAGCCTGTATTATTTAGTTCAATCTTAATACAGTTGTTGTATATCACTTTTCCTTCTCTGTTCATTCTGAAGAGTGGAATTTAATTCTTTAATATATATTTTATTTTCTTTAATGTAAAAAATAGTTAAAAACAGTGTGTGACACTACTAGGGGAACAGTATTTTGGACATATATTTTAAGATGGGATAAGTTGTTCTTAATATTAAATGAACAATAAAATATAAACATAATATAATAACTGTAACATTGATTTTGTTTGTTAACTTCACAATAACGGCAATCTATAGACTAAGAGGCATTTTACAGAAATTAAAATTTATGTATCATAATAATATTAGCTATACTGATATTGTTAGTAGAACTTAAGATAGCTTCTCATATATAAGTAAATTTATATTAATTCTACTATTGTGTATAATTATGATAGCAATTTCAAACAATTGTGACTGATGCAAAAGAAAAACAACAAAGTAAGAAAGAAAGAAACAAACAAACAAAACATTTAAAAAGAACAAAAAAAAAAGAATATTTTTGGTGAGGTTTATTCTTTTAAATTAAGTTCAGAGGAAGCAATATACAAACAGAGTTTTTTCATTACTTTTATAAAACATTACAATCCAAAATATTGTGTGTTAATGTTATAAAAGAAATTTTTATATTACAAGGAAGATATTTGATTAGGTGGATTTTGTGAGATTTGTTTGTTAGTGTGATTGTATTCAAATAAATCTGAAACTAATGTTCCAAAAACTATTAACTTCTACAAAAAGTGATTTATAAAGTTACATACGTATTGCTTTAGGCGATTCTTTAGTTAAAATTTCAGACATTCTTATTATAATGACAAAATATTCAATGCAACCTTTTGAATTCTACTGATGAAGCTTACCAGGATTTGAATTCTCGTACGAATGCCAGGACATCTATCGGCGAAGAATGGCTACAGTAGAAATTCTTCACAGTTACAACTAGAGTGCATTACAATGAGTACATTATTTCTTAGTGTGCCCAGAAAGTTGCACTTCTATTCTTTGGTCGCTGTGATCTCAGCGGGAAATCTGAAAGTCAGTTGATGGAAATTGAAAGTCTGTCAGTCCTGGTCACAACGGATCCTGTTCCAAATTAGGTTTATACAGGCACGGTTGCATAATAATGGAGCACTTTATGCTTTAGAGATTACTTGAAAAGGTCCAAAGCAATTCAAACGAAGCGCCTGCGCGTCATCTGCAATTATTTCGACACACAAGAATAGGAGTAATTTCTCCCTAATACAAAAGAAACAAACACTAATAAATCTCAACAGTTACACTATTTAAATAAATAATGAAGTGCGCACGAAAGTGCATAAGAGAAAAAAAAATTTAAGTATTTGCGGCACATTAAACAGAAGGGTGAAGAGTTTTCGTCTCTGATTTCTCGTCTCCGTTTTTTCGTCGCCGTTTTCACGTCGTCTATTCGTCTCCGTTTTTTCGTCTCCGTTTTACGAATCCGTTTTTTTGAACCGTTTTTTCATCTCCGTTTTTCGTCACCGTTTTTCGTTTCCGTTTTTCCGTCTCCGTTTCTTCGTCTCCGTTTCTTCGTCTCCGTTTTCGTCTCCACTTTTCGTCACCGTTTTTTGTCTCCGTTTTGTCTCCGTTTTTGTCTCCGTTTTTTGTCTCCGTTTTTCGTCTTCGTTTTTCCGCCTCCGTTTTTTCGTCTCCATTTTTCGTCTGTTTTTCGTCTCCGATTTTTCGTCTCCGTTTTTTGGTCTGTTTTTTCGTCTCTTTTTGTCGTCTTCGTTTTACGTCCTTGTCTCCTCGTCTCCTTTTCGATCCGTTTTATCTTCTCGGTTTTTCCGTCTTGTTTTTTCGTTCGTTTTCCGTCCGTTTTTCGTCTCCATTTTTGTCCGTTTTTTCGTCTCCGTTTTTCGTCTCGTTTTTTCGTGTCCGTCTTTTCGTCTCCGTTTTTGGTTTCTTCTCCTTTTTTCGTCTCCGTTTTTTCGTCTTCGTTTTTTTCGTCTGTTTTTTCAGTGACGAGAAACTTGCTCCCAGAAAAAACGAATGTCGACCCGGGGACCGTCATAAACGAGACTGTAGCTTGACAAAGTTTCGCTTAAACACTAGTCTTTAACGATCCATACTCCTAGTGACGAGACACAGGCTCCGAAAGTAACGACCAGAACCCATGCGACGAGATACTTGCTACCAGAAAAAAACGATTGGCAACTGGAGACCGTCATAAACGAGACTCTAGCGCTCCAAAGACTCGCTTTAACTCTAGGCTTTCAATACAGACCCCTAGTGACGAGGCACGGGCTCCCCAAGAAACGACCAGACTCCAACAACACATTTGATACAAGACATTTGATCCGAGAAAAAACGATTGTCGACACGGGGACCGCCATCAAAGAGACACTACCTCCACAAGGACTCTCTTTAACTCTAGTCTTTATGGATCGAGACCACTTGTGACGAAGCACGGGCTCCCAAACCAACAACCAGACGCCATATGACGCGACATTTTCTCCCAGAAAATAAGATTGTCGACCCGGGGACTGTTATAAACGAGTCTCTAGCACAACAAAACCCGCTTTAATTCTAGTCTTTATCGGTCCAGACCCCCCTTGGTTACGAGACACTGGGTCCCCGAAACAGCGACCAAACCCCATGTGACACTTCCTCCCAAATAAAACGATTGTCGACGCAGGGACCGTCAAAAACGAGACTAGATAAAAAAATCGCTTTAATTCTAGTCTTTATCGATCCAACCCCCTAGTGACAAGGCATGGGCTCCCCAAAAAACGACCACACCCCAAGTGACTTGAAACATGCTTTGAAAAAAAACAACAAAAAAACAAAAAACGATTCCCGATCCGGGGACTGTCATAAACGGGATTCTAGCTCAACAACAACTCGCATTAACTCTACACTTTAACGATCCAGACCCCTTGTGACGAGGCATAGGCTCCTCAAAAAATGACCGGACCACATGTGACGAGACACGTACTCCCAGGAAAAAACATTGCGGTCAGGGGGACTATTACAAATAAGACTCTAGCTCGACAAAGACTCGCTCTAACTCTACTCTTTATCGATCCAGAACGGTAGTGTCGAAACCCTTGCTTCCTGAGCATGCGTTTAAGGTTTTCCCCCCGAAAACACTTCCCTAAAAACGATTTTCGACCCTGGGACCGTCATAAACGACACTATACCTCGATAACGACTCGCTTTAACTCTACTCCTTACGCACCAAACCCCTAGTGACAAAACAATGGCTTCCCGAAAAAACAAGTTCGTTTGTTTGTGACGAGGGTTGGTTTGTTTGTGACGAGACACTAAAGTGTCTCGTCATTTAGGGTTCGTTTGTTTCTTCGGGAAGCCATTGTTTTGTCACTAGGGGTTTGGTGCGTAAAGAGTAGAGTTAAAGCGAGTCGTTATCGAGGATAACTCGCGATAATCGTTGGATAAATCCAAGACAAACGGTTGTCCACCCGAGAACCTTAATAAACGAGACTAGCTCGACAACAGTTTGCTTCGTCTTCGTCTTTTCGTCTTCGTCTTTTCGTCTTCGTTTCCTTTTCGCTCTTTGTCCCTTTCGTCTTCGTCTTTTCGTCTTCGTCTTTTCGTCTTCGTCTTCGTCTTCGTCTTTCTTCGTCTTCGTCTTCTCTTTCGTCTTCGTCTTTCGTCTTCGTCTTTCGTCTTTGTCTTTCGTCTTCGTCTTTTCGCTTCGTCTTTCGTCTTTGTCTTTCGTTCGTCTTCTTCGTCTTTCGTCTTCGTCTTTTCGTCTCTCGTTCCTTTCGTCTCGTCTTTCGTTCTCCGTCTTTCGTCTCCGTTCCTTTCGTCTCCGTTTTTTGTCTCGTCTTTCGTCTTTCTTTTCGTCTTCTCTCTTTTTGTCCTTATTGTCTTCGATCTACCGAGACGAAAAATCGGGGACGAACAACTGGAGACTGGAGACTGAAGAGAAGAAAATACGGACACGAAAAGACGATCATGAAAAGACAAATACAAAATGACGAAGACGAGAAGACGAAGACGAAAAAAGTACAGACGAGACGAACATTAAAAACTAAAACGAAATGCGAAAAGAACGCTAAAAACAAGAAAAAACGAGCGCAAGAAAAAAAAAAACGTGAATGATAAGACATGAAAAACCGAACACGAACAAACGAAGGCGAACAGACGAAGACGAAAAGTCTCAAGAGCCAAAGACTCGAACACGAAAAAATACCATGAGGGAAGAAATTTGAAGAAAACTAGTAGTGCTGCACATACGTTCTCGCGTTATTAGAAACAGCTACGTAATATTGAAATATTGCATTCTCTGCATTACAAACACCCAGTTCTTATTTAAAAACTTACCCAAAAAACACTGAATGACGACCACAAAAATATGAAAATGAAAAGACGTACACAAAAAGACGAATGAACGTGAAAAGATGAATACGATAAAAGAAACAAAAAAGGTTCACTAAAAGACGAACGCTAACAGACGAAAAAAAAAAAGGCGAAAAAAAAAAAAAAAAAAAGGACGAAGACGAAAGGACGAAGACGAAAGGACAAAGACGAAAGGGAAGACGAAAGGACGAAGACGAAAGGACGAAGACGAAAGGACGAAGACGAAAGGAGAAGAAAGACAAAAGGAAAGACAGAAAACGAACACGAAAACTGACGAGGTTATGTGACGATGACGAAAGTAAGGGAGTCGAAAGGACAGCGCCGAAAAACGAAGATGAAACGAGGGACGAAAAGGCGTTTAAAAAAAATTCTAAGCAGTTTTTAAAATTTTTAACAAAATGCAAATTTTCAATAGCAAATCCGTGAAAACTACTGGTTTTGCAGAATAAATGTCCGTTACCTTTTTTAAACAATTCATTTTTCTCAACAGACTGTTTTGGGCAAAAATCTCTATTTTTAATTTTGTAGTTTTTAAATGTTAACGTTTTGCAATTAAAAAAACAACGGAGACTTCATTGACAATATAACTACCACGGAACTATTTACTGTCCTTTGATACAAATGAGATTGTTTAATGAAAATATTTCGAGTGATTTTTGAGAGAAAAAATGTTAACCAAAAGACGAACGCTAACAGACGAAGACGCATTGACGAAGACGAAAAAGCCGACGACGGAAAGACGAAAGGACGAAAAAGAAAAGATGAAGACGAAAATAGAAGATATTGCCTAAATTTCGCGCAATATTATACGTAATCTCATTTTTTCAATAAATTAAACATGATTTTATTCCAAAATGTCTTTGAAGAACAAATTTTACTGAGGGAAAACATCTTCCTTCAATTTTATAGTTGTAAGAAGACGCGAAAAAAAATTGCAGTTTTGGAATTGTCGAAAAATATGGGATTTCAACGAACATGAGACGTACTCCAGTCTCTTAAGCGTACATTACGATATCCGAAGACATAATTTAATAAGGAAATTTGGAGCAATTTTTGAGAAAATTTTGACATTTTTTTGGAAGCTTCATGTGAAGTACTATCAAAAATAAATATATCCGGTTGAAACTCTCAAATACTCGAGTTTGGACAAATTGTTGGAGAAATATTAATTTTGGAGAAAATCGGCTGAACGGTTTAGGTGCTAGGGTTGACTACAGACGGACACACAAACGTTTTGCTAGCAATAAATATTTCGGAAACAAGAACCTACAAAACTGGGATTCTGGCTACACCATGGCGTATGTGCACGCGTTAAAAACGTAATTTACTATACATAGGGACAAGATTTGTCCACTTTTTCGTTATTGGGACCCGGCAATAAAAGTTTTTCTGTCGAAAACCGCCGTTTTTTTCCCGCATCATTACAATCCTTTCACTTCACAGCTTGGGCAGTAGCGAGAAAGTGATCATGTATTTCTAATTATTGTACACTCTACCTGCTGTGTGGCGATAGGACAAGGAGTTGTGAATAGGCCGATTTGCAGTGCGCCCTCTTGTTGGGCCGCCGTTTGCGAATTTCGAGGACACAGTGGCTTACATCAACTGTTTCACAGTTATTCCCCATTTCGAAAAGACTTTTCCACGAAAGGGAGAACAGTACCCACCTCAATTTAGTTCAGCATACACGTTTTTATTAGATAGCCATTAAGAACTAATGTTACTATTGTGCTTAACAAATTCGCATTATATTGGGATTTGTAAGAAACATAAATAACATTAAAATTCGTATGAAACGAATTATTTGTCCCTTAATGCATATTTTTGTGCATAAAACTACACATGGTAAAGTATTACAGTTTATATAATTAATATTTGGGCATGCAAAAATTACACTAAATGGGAAATTACAAAAGAAAGGTATGTGATAGGTACTTTGTGGCATTGAATTTGATTTCAGTTTGCTAAAAATACCCACAAAACATTCAAACATCGGAGGCACCAATTTCATCGCAGATTAGTGTTATTCTTGAAGTTAGGATCTCGTAGCATGATGGCGAGGTGGGGGGGAGCGCCCAGCATAATTGATTCGCTGGCGGAGAGAGCGCGTGCCATAGACGTGACATTTGGCGGCATCTGTGGAGGGCTAGCAGAACTCCCCAGAGCCACCTTCTCATGGCGGGATGTGAGCGCTAAACAGAGGTGCAAATACCCAACAAAACATCAAAACTCTTTTAGTTTTGGCTCACAATCATTTCCAGCAATTTTACTGTTTTTGATGTGAAATAAACTAATTAATATTTCCTTTATCAATTTTACTTTAAATATTTTGTTTCTCCATTGCAAACAATTTGAAACTAAATGGTTTTCATATCATAGTACTTCCGTAGTACTTATTATCTTTTCAACGACTAGTAAACGACAATTTTTTTTCGTTCAAAATGTAAGTATACCAGTTGAGGCTGCAAAATAGCTTCATCGGAGTTTTCGGTAGAGCCACAGAAGAACGAATCGGGTTGCCCACAAGCTTGGCCACAGTTTCCTTGCTTGTTACAATGGAAAATTCTGAAAGACAATTATTTAAGGACTATTAGTTTACCTCAGCATAAGAATGATTGAATTTTGAAGAAATTGTCAACTTTACCTTATCTTAGGGGAACAGAAGACTTTTTCTGTCGTAATTCGCGCGTAATACAATTTCAGGCTAGTTCACGCGCTAAAACACCTCTGGGCATAGAATCTGCAACGGCTGTAAGGCAGCCCCTACTACCAACAATCAAAAATCTAATTTTTTCAATGCAGCCAGGATGTGAATTACTGGTACGCCTTTTTACTGACACGGCAATCTTTTGTGAAGGCTGAAAAATTCTCCAATTGACTCTGGTGACGTCCACGACGAAGAAATGCATTTGATTCCCAGACTTCTGGGAATCAAAGACGCAACAAATTAAAAAAAAAAAAAAAAAAGTGCCAACAATGCAGGTTTACAGTATCTGGCGCGATCTCGCGGGTGACTATAAAAGCAGTTCAACTTTTCAAAGCAGTTTGTCCTTCCAAAGAGTTTCATACGAATGACGTCTTTGCCTTTCTCTTTGGAAGCCAGAAGTTTTTACAGAAAAGTATTATAAGTCCAACTCGGGACGTTTAAAATGCATGACCTTTGCTGTTAATTAGCACCAAGGAATTGTTATAAATGATAGAATTCAAATACGTCACCAAATTTGAATTAATTTTGGCCGCCTATATGTCAACAATACCTTTCTCATGAAACACAAAAAATAATGAACAATAAAGTGGACGTATTTTCTACACCGTTGACGAGTTCAGTATGAAACCTACTGGAGAACTATCTCTGGACGCGACTCTAACTTCTGTCACTAACTTTTTAAATGCCCTAGGTTTCCGGAAGACTACATAAACCATGTTCTTCATTAAGCTCCGCCTTCTTGGGACTAATTTCTCAAGCATAATTAATGTCCGTTAAGCCTCCCTTTCCGTGATGTTCGCGCTTTTCCTCACTGTCGCATTGTCTGCCTACCATTTAGCCCCTTTCCCGTCCTCTTTTCCCCTGCCTTAAAGGTCGTTTCGCCCTCCTCCACGTCTCCCAGGGGCAGGTCATTGTATTTATCTCAAAGTAGCGGAAGTTTTACTCTCATTGAGTGTTATGCCATTTATAGTCACAGTTTCTATTCTCTTGTCTTTAGGTTTGAATAATATTTCTCCAGTGTAATTCCTTGTGATAATAAGAAACAATTTCGTATTCCCTCGTGAGTATTTTCATTAGTACTCACAGGCTCGGTGTTATTGTATCTGCTCTTAAATCCCTGTTCTGTTACCTCCTTCAATTACGAGAGCAGTGAATACACCATCTTGATAATTATTTGAAGGAGTGGAGCAATGTAATGAAGTACATTCCCTAGGAGCAGACTCAGTGCGAAGAATGTGAATTGTTTCCTTTGAAGAGAGAGAGAGAGAGAGAGAGAGAGAGAGAGAGAGAGAGAGAGAGAGAGAGAGAGAGAGAGAGAGAGGGGGGGGGTCGTTTAAGAGGTAATTCTGTCCTCCGGTTAGGTGATATTAAATTACTTTATTATGCTAGGTCATGACTTTTCTTAATTTATCTTTTAATGAATTATGGTCTCTTTTATATAAAGGTAAAAAATTTAGAATATTGAGCTACCCTGAATTTTGATCCTTATAGAATATAGTACTATTTACGTTAAGAAAGCTCATACAGAACAGCAATATGAATAACCTCCAATCTTTTACATTTTCACTCACACTTAACTGTTTTGGTTCAACCAATTTCTTTGCAAGATGAATACCCATAAAATATGATCTGCATGTGTAGATAAAATTCTCACAAAGTCTCCATTGAAATTTTAAATAATAAGTAAGATACCAGGAGACAAGATGAAGACAAATGAACGAGTGTAGTGGGTATTGCAGCTGAGTGAAAGTTAAGGGCAGAGCCAAAACCAGTAAATGAGATTGTATTCTTGTTAAGAATATAATTTCCTTTCTGTGAAGTGTCTGAACTTTCACATACATTACTAGCTTCTTGACAGGTGGCTATTGATTGGTGTTATCCATTCCAATACCATGGACAGGAGCAAAGATTTCAGAACAATCCGACAAACATGTGGCTGATATACTTGCGTAGGAATTAACCCAAGAAGCCATCTAATACCAGGATATTAAAGGAATTTATTATTTCATACGATGGTGTCAATTTTTTCCATTTAAAATAATGAATAACGTTGAATCTTTGGACATTTTAATGTTGAGGACAGGAGGAAAGAACTGGTATCAAGTGGACAGAAATGTTTTTAATGAAGCGAGAGAAGTATAATCTCTTCGTAGGCAGGATCGGTTTTGTCTCTCTCTTCTTTTGGTATTTTCATTTCAACCATCTCTCATTTTCAATGCAGTGTTTGTACCGAAGTGTGGTGACGTGTTGTGAAGTGGAGTGCAGTGCAGCGAGATAAAAAGTCATGTACTTATTAGTTTAAAATATCTGTACAGGATAGCCATACATATTGAAGTTGATCCTTTTATTGTTATGACTCTTGCTTCAATTGTTATCATTATTCATATTCATATTCATATTCATATTCATATTCATATTCATATTATTATTATTATTATTATTATTATTATTATTATTATTATTATTATTATATAATTTAAAGATATACTGTATTCTTAAGTCTAAATGTACTGTAAATTGTAGCGTTCTGCCACCAGGTTACATAAATCTACCTACGTAAATAATAAATATCTTCCTAATCATGTATGTAGAGGCTCGGAGTATCTTACAAATTTCCCCAAAAAATCTTAGAATTGAAAATATCTCTAAAATAATACAAAAAATAGGAAGTATCTGCAAAACAAAGAATGTATGTTTAACTTACAGTGGAATCGTAAAGATACCGGTAACACCTGTGTTACTATATCATTTTCTTCCTGAGACCATTAGCTTGCAGAGCTGACGTCATATGGCAAGAGGGCACTTGCCATAAAATATTTGCTACTCACGATTTAAGTTATCAAACATTTTTGATATTCTCAGTATATGAAGAACCATTGTTCTGTATCTACCATTCTCCGATTAAATTGCACTGTTCCTTCAAGATCACGAGTCGGAAGAAGGGAGGGACACTCATCCAATCGGGAACTTCGTTAAGACAAATTTTTGGTATTGATGCTCGCGATTGGATTACAGTGATCACCTCTTCTTCCTGCTCGTAAGACACTACATTTAAATCGGAGCATAAACTATTTCATTGCAGTATTAGTATTTTGCAGTAGTCCTTTACATTTAATTTATTGCAGTGTTTTTAAAGAACATATAATTAAAGAGTTCCTAAGCAGTGAATATGCAGTAGTAGAATATATTGCAGTAATAGTATATATTTAAGTTATTGCAGTGTTTCTAAGAGTTCTTGAGCAGTGAACATGCAGTAGTTTTGATTGATTGATTTTTTCGTGTTTCCGGGCGCGTCAACTGCTTCGGTCATTAGTCCCGTTAGTGTAGTGCATGTTTTTTCTCGGGAGATGGCGGTGATCTTCCCCGCTGGATGGCGAGATCCGGCGCCGACCTACCGTCGGCTAGTGGGGTTTCCCCTTAACCAGGACTCTCCCACCAGCGGGCCACCGCCCCAGCCGGGACAGCTCTAAGCTCCCGACCGGTCTCCCGAAATATGTGATAGTGTAGTGCATGTTAGTGTAAGTGTGTGTGTAAGGGGAGAGGATAGGACAAGGAAGAGGAAGGACAGATCGCGCGCGGTCCGTGGCCAATTTTGTAGGGTACTGCTCCGGCATTCGCCTGCTGTTGATCGGAGAAACCACGGAAAACTACCGATCAGAGCAGCCGGCCGCTAAAATTCTCCTCCAGACAGCGACTGAATTCGACCTAGCTGAAAGCTAGTGTCGGAAATCCTGCCTCCGTCAGGACTCGAACCTCGGACCTCCCGGTCAGAAGCGCAGTGACATCAGGTCCTCCCGGTCTGAAGCTGCAGTGACATCAGTTGATGCACTGAGCTACCGCTACCGGTAACATGCAGTAGTAAAATATATTGCAATAATAGTATTTATTTAATTTATTGCAGTGTTCCTGAGTAGTGAATGGACTAATTTCTGGAAAACCATTTCGTGTGAATTTGCTACTGCAGTTTGTACCCTCCCCCTGGAACCGTCGCGACTGATCCGCGTCATGGCCGTGAGTGTGCGAGCGCTGCTGGTGTGCTGGAGTGGCGACCGGCGCGTGCTTTGATCAGTGGCTGCGCGCGCGCACACGCACGAGAGCGCGTGTTTGTCTTCGCTATCAAATACTTCCGGGTGTGGACGTGACTGGGCCAATTTGCATACATTGCTGTACGAATGTTTGCACGTACGTATGGATATGCGTGAGACGCGCTTGCAAGCAATATTGCACGTGGAACACTCTCGATTCGAGTGCTCGCGTGAGCACCACATGTGTGTTGTTCTTCCTCCTTGTTACAGGCGAACCTTATTTCTGATTGATTGATTGATTGATTTTTTCGTGTTTCCGGGCGCGTCTACTGCTTTGGTCATTAGTCCCGTTAGTGTAGTGCATGTTTTTTCTCGGGAGATGGCGGTGATCTTCCCCCGCTGGATGGCGAGATCCGGCGCCGACCTACCGTCGGTTAGTTTCCCCCTAACCAGGACTCTCCCACCAGCGGGGCACCGCCCCAGCCAGGACAGTTCTAAGCTCCCGACCGGTCTCCCGGAATATGTGGTAGTGTAGTGCATGTTAGTGTAAGTGTGTGTGTAAGGAGAGATGATAGGACAAGGAAGAGGAAAAAAAGATCGCGCGCACTCCGTGACCTGTTTGTTAAGGTAATGCTCCGGGATTCACCTGTTGATCGCAGAAACCACGGAAAACTACCGATCAGAGCAGCCGGTCGCTAGAATTCTCCTCCAGACAGTGACTGAATTCGACCTAGCTGAAAAGCTAGTGTCGATAACCCTGCCGCCATCAGGACTCGAACCTAGGACCACCCGGTCAGAGGCGCTGCAGTGACATCAGTTGATGCACTGAGCTACCGCTCCCGGTCCTTATTTCTGGAATGCCTATCTTCTTTGAGATTCTCTTCATTTCAGGTGTCGTGTTTTTTTGATTAGCGATTCCCGGCGCTTCAACGTCTAAGATTTTTAGTCCCGTAAGTGCAGTGCATGTTTATCGCAGAAGGTGGCGGTGATCACCACTGGATGGCGAGATCCGGCGCTAACCTATCCGTCGGTTTGCGTGATTATCCTCAACCAGATTTCTTCCACCGTTGACTACAATGAAGATAGAGATTTTTTCCTCCAAAGTAAATTTGTTTTCCAGTTTTGGCACATAGGTGACCAAATTAATTCAAATTGGCGTGGTACTTAGTAAACAATAAATAATACCTACTCTTTACGCCGAATTAACAGCAAAGGGTATACATTTCAAACATCGCGCGTTCGAATTAGTTTATTTTTCGCTGAGAAACGCCGGCTGGCTTGCAGACTCACTTAAAGATGTCAACATCAGTGTTGGCAACGTCTTGAAAGAAAATTATGGCGTATTGAGCGAAAAACGCCTTTGGGTACTGGCGTTTACTCAACGCCATAGATCTACTTCGGTAGCGATTCCCGGCACACTCGTTAAGATCGCAGCGCCATAATACGCAAATCATTTTTATAGATTTCTTTGAATCTTCTCACCGAACCCGAAAACAAATTATCAGTTCCCAATCAGGAGACCGAGACGCGTCGAATGACACCTTGTATGTCTCGATTGGTGCAAGAGAAGTGGTATAGCCTCTCCGTCACGAGAGTGGCGGAATCGTACATACGCACATCAGCACACTCCAGGAATTACTCAAATGCTATTTAGGGATTTAATACACTTTGCTCCGCCTGTTTTATATGTTCATATTTCCCTCGTTAAATTGCTTTGGCGGCACCCTGATGTGCTACGGCCCACCCTTTGAGGAGCGCACACATTTGCTGACACGCCCCGTTGGAGAGCGTTCGTTTCTTATGAAGAGCCCCGCTCCGCAGGCGAGGGCCGGCCCTCCTCGCCTCGAGGGCCGGATGAGCTTTCGCGCTCTCGCCCACACCCCTGTAATATTCGCGCCGTTCGTGACGTCACGGCAGCACCGGGGTGCAGCGCTTGGCGCTCCCTCTTGCCGCTCGCCGGCCGCCCAGCTCGCGCCTCCGCCGCCACCCACGCCCTCGTCCTCACTCCGGCCCCGCTCTCGCCCCTGCCATCTCCCCCGCCCCTTCTTCCCCGCCTACGCCCCTGCTCCCCTCCCACCCCCCGTTCTCTCCTGCCTCCCGGACCGAATCTCTGCCCACCCCCGCCCCAACCTTCCTACCTCCGTCATCACCAGCCCAAGGCCTCCACCCCGCCCCTGCCGCTACCAACTTTCCCGCCCCCGCCCCCGCCCCCGCCCCGTGCCTCTTCGCAAACGCGCGGCCGAACGTGACCACGCATTCGGGCGGGGGAAGGGAACGGAGAGCGCCCTCCGAAACATGCAGGACGATGGACGCACGTCCAGAGGAGGTGCCTTGTGGTTGTTCTTCACCTTTCTGGCATTCAAGCCTAACTCCTTTCCTCAATTGTGTCTTTTACTTTTTTATGTAGATTTTGCTATCAGTTGGTCTCTATTCCAGGTTACTCTCAACTTCCCGACAACACGTCCTTTGGAAACAATCACATTTACAATTACCCTCAGCTGAACTTTTCTGCACTCTTGTGTTTTAATTTTTCTCCTGACTTTGTTCTTCCCTTCTTTTCTGTCGTAATATATGAGTGTTTTACTCAAATAATTTTGGTAACGTGTGCCACTTTTCACATACGCGTGGTAGAACGCGACCTAGCATCTGCATGGAGGAAGGTAACAAACAGTAAACAAAGGGACTTCCTCGAAAGGAAGTTGAGGGAAGCCGATGCTCACATGTTACAATACTCTTTAATCGTTATTCACTTTCTTGTATTCTTGCCCAGCTCCATTTCCCTGAATGCAGCATTCTCGAGAGTTCTAATTGCTATGTAAATTCTCATTTCGTTTTATTGTAATCATTTTTATCTCATTTCGTTTCTCTGTAAATTCTGCGATCTACTCCTCTCCCCTAGTTTATTCAGATATGAGTTTTCTTATAACATTTGCATTGAAAACTTAAACATTTCTTACTCACATCTGCACTTTTTTACTCGCTTCTAGAAACTTCTATAACTCTTCTAATAGGCGGGTCATACCTGATCATGCTTCCGCAAGAAGAGAAAGGGAATAGGGAATACGTACCCACACAAATGTGTGTGCACACACAGGAGCTAGATGTCCACCGTACCTTTTGTTGGCTCTTCATCTATCTACAACTTACCTGCCTATCCAGATCGCTGCATCTAGTACCTATCTTCAGTTTTTATATTTTCCTTAATGATTGTGTACTCTCTTTCCACCTTTTTTTGTGAAAGAACTGACATTCCTTCAATTAACCAATTCCTTCTCAACTTGTGTCACTCTGTGCAAACGTACAATCATATGTGGCCATCCATCTGAACATAGGTAGAAATAGGTTTCTCAAAAGAATACTGGAGAAGGGGGTAGGACAAAGCTAGCCCAGCCCAAAGAAATAAAAAACTAAGTAAAGTCTATGCCATTCTGAAGCACCGCAAGTTTATTTGCACTTACATAGCTTAATTGCTTATTTCACTTATTTCCATAGTACTCCTTGACACATCATTTTCTCACCTTTCTAACATCCCTACTTCATATAAATGGCATTCGATTCCTTTTCGCAGTTTTCAGCTCAAAGGATAAGACCTAGTGATGTAATCTGGCAATGAGTGTAGGTTATTTCTCCATATTACTCTTGATCTCCAATATTTAGGCAAAAAGTCCAAAAATGTGTGTGTATAATAGTCATTACCTATAGTAATTTGGGAATATTGAAGATACTTCGTTTCTCACGTAGCCCTTCATTGCTTTGATAGACCAACAAGGCCAAACATTCTTGAAACTTCATTTCCCATACTTCATTTTTTTCTATGTTCCCTTTAGATCTCAATTTTTACGGCCATACGTTAACAAAGGGACAAAAAATGATTGACAGCGTTTCTATTTGCTGTGTACAGTATACCTTCTTCTTCTTCTTCTTCTTCTTCTTCTTGTTCTTCTTCTTCTTCTTCTTCTTTGCATTTTTCTGTGCTCAATCTCCCACACTCCGTTCAATCGGCGTTTTAGTCATGTCATTAGTCTCGTACGTGGAGTGCAGGTTTTTTTCATCGGGAGGATCTTCACCCGCTGGATGGCGAGATCTGGCGCCGACCTACCGTCGGCTTGTGGGGTTTCCCCCTAACCAGGACTCTCCCACCAGCGAGGCACCGTCCCAGCCGGGACAAGCTCTAAGCTCCCGACCGGTCTCCCGGAATATGTGGTATTGTAGTGCATGTTAGTGTAAGTGTGTGTGTAAGAGGATAGGATAGGACAAGGAAGAGGAAGGACAGATCGCGCGCGGTCCGTGGCCCGTTTGGTAGGGTACTGCTCCGGTATTCGCCTGGTGTTGATCGGAGAAACCATGGAAAACTACCGATCAGAGCAGCCACTAGCTAGAATTCTCCTCCAGGCAACGAATGAATTCGACCTAGCTGAAAAGCTAGTGTCGAAAATCCTGCCGCCATCAGGACTCGAACCTAGGACCTCCCGGTCAGAGGCGCTGCAGTAACATCAGTTGATGCACTGCGCTACCGCTCCCGGTCCGTAAAACATAATCCGGAGGGCGTAACTTATGTCGTCGTAACGACGTAAACTTCCCTTGACGCCTGTATCTTAAGTAGCAGCTCAAAGATCACGACGGACTTGCGTAGCGCCTGGTTTCCCGTGTATAGCAGGCGTAGCTGTTCGTCCAGAGTCGCTCCGTCGCCTGGCCGTCACGGGAGCGTGGCCCGCGCTTGCTGTTTGTTTGATTGATTGATTGATTATTTCGTGTTTCCGGGCGCGTCAACTGCTACGGTCATTAGTCCTGTTAATGTAGTGCATGTTTTTTTCTCAGGAGATGGCGGTGATCTTCCCCCGGGAGACCGGTCGGGAGCTTAGAGCTTGTCCCGACTGAGGCGGTGCCCCGCTGGTGGGAGAGTCCTGGTTAGGGGGAAACCCCACTAGCCGACGGTAGGTCGGCGCCGGATCTCGGCATCCAGCGGGGGAAGATCACCGCCATCTCCCGAGAAAAAAACATGCACTACACTGACGGGACTAATGACCAGAGAAGTTGACGCGCCCGGAAACATGAATAAATAAATCAATCAATCAAAACCTACTCGCAGGTTAATCCCACACGTTTTCAAGGGGGCGTTGTTCCCATGGCCTCCTTCGCTTGATGAGTGGGTCCTTCGTGATCCAGGTGGAGCCCGTCGTCTTCTAATGCGGAGGAGGCGAGCGCGAACATGCGTAAGCCGAAACGACGGCGAAGGGCCGCGAGGGTAATTGAAGTAAATTTCCGGCCGTCACTCTAATCTCCCTCCCGCGTGCACGGCCAACGCCAGCCTCCGCCATTCTTCGCCAACCCTCACACCTCTGGTACCTCCAGAGCACTCCGGAATATTCTCGCACGTGGGGATCTCCAAAAGTCCAGGAAGATGGTTCCATTCTCTATGCACGATGAAGTGTGACTTGGGCGAAGGTGTTAAGGGAAAATTACGCCCCCCCCCAATATCTTGAGGTGTGTTGAATTTTCACTATTAGCGAAAATGTTTACATAAATGGATGCGATGTGGGTCATGATTTCTTGTTATGCACCGTGGAGGAGGCACATTCTTGGAAGTTTACTGATTCAATAACGACCGTAGTGGCAACAAAAAATTACTTTCTATACTAAAAGGTATTATTCTAGAATGAAAAGGAAAGAAATTACCTTTCATTAAAATCCACCCCTACTCATTACCAATCATTACCATTAGCAAATTAGTGGTGAAAACTATGTTCAAAGGTGGTGTATCAGCGGTGTGAAGAAAGCGCCGAGATGAAATTCTTACGTTCAGTAGCAGGTTACAATATCTTGGATAGACAATATATTGATGACATCAGAACCGAACTGAATATATTCAATCTGATGGACAGAATCCAATCATTTAGGAGTAACTGGCATGATCATATCCAACGCATGCCTCCAAACAGAATTCCCAAAATAATGTACACATATAATCCTAAAGGAAGAAGAAATGTTGGCCGCCCCTTAACAAGATGGAGAGACTCACTCTCTTGATGTGGAAACAGGCCTTAAGGCCTAAATCCATGAAGCAGAAGAAGAAGAAGAGTATCAGCGGTAATATTCGACTATCCAAACTGCGTTCCGTACAGCTAGAAACATCACGTAAAACTGAGAAATCATTTTGAGAATTTCAAACTGCCGTAACGCGGCCTTGCCATTATCGCATTGCCAACTGATAACTCGAAACACACTCGTTAAAGAAGCACGGGAAAACTCAATTTGCGATTTGGAAGAATGCAAAAATTATTCGAAAACAATCATATTTTCAAAACACGACTTTTTCTTAATGATCAGATCTCATTAAATAAAAAAAACTCTTATCATCAATATTTTAGTTTTCAATGTTAATTTTTCTCAATGTTTAAATGTAGAGAGAATTTTTCAAATGAAACCTTAATATATGTAGAATCTTTCAGGTCATCCCGAAATAATAGGCAGAGGCAATTAGTGAAATGTGCATGAATGTGTTTCAGCCTCAAGGTGAACTAACTTGTTGGTGTCGAAATGACCCACTAGGACGGAATGCATAAAATGTTGAATAAAAATAAAATACTCATATTAAATATTAAAATTGCTTGTATCACATGAAATGCATATAAAAGCGAAGAAGTTTCATAAAAAAAATTGTGCTATAAATAAAAAGAAAAAAAATATTTTGCAAAAAGAAGTATCGCATGTGTCGAAATGACACCCTTGGGTGTACAAGCCTTAAACGTCGTTCACAAGCTTATATTTGTCCTTCATGCTTTTGGTATCCCCTCACTTCCTCCGCTCTCACCCCCTCACCCTCTTGCAAGCGTTCCCCTGCCATGACGCGCGTCGCCGTCAGGGAAATACAGCCAATCAGCGAGAGTCGCTTTCCGGCAGCTCGCCAAGAGGGAGGGGGAAGGCTTGGAAGAAAAGCTCCGCGCCGCGCTCTTCCTGCTTTGGGTTGGAGGCGGTGCTGCTTTCACTCACTTGCATATGGATAAATGCAACACGTGCGGATTGCCCGTAGTAATTAATTAAGTTGAAATAGTTTAGAATTCTTACGACCGGGAGAAGTGACTCAGTACATCAACTGATGTCACGGCATCGCCTGTCTGGGAGATCCTTGGTTCAAGTTCCGACAGTGGCAAGATTTTCGACATTAGCTTGTCAGCTACATCGAATTCAGTCACTGTTTGGAAAAGATTTTCAGAAGCCGGCTGCTCTGATCGGTAGTTTTTCCGTGGTTTCTCCGATCAAAACCAGGCAAATGCCGGAGCAGTACGGGCCACGGACCGCGCGTGATCTTTCCTTCCTTTTCCTTACCCTATCCTCACGAACGTCCACTAACATGTCCTACACTACCACACATGCTGGGAGACCGGTCGGGAGCTTAAAGCTTGTTCCGGGAGGGGTGGTGCCCCGCTGGTAAGAGGTACCTGGTCGGAGGAATCTCCGCCAGCTGGTGGTGGGTCGGCGCCGGATCTCTTCATCCAGCGGGGAAAGATCACCGCCACCTCCAGATTAAAAACATGCACTGCACTTACGAGAATATCAGTAGGACATCAGTAGTTGACGAGGGCGAGGGCGGGGGCGTGGGCGTGTGCGTGAACCTGGGCGAGGGCGAGGGCGAGGGCGGGGGCGAGGGCGAGGGCGAGGGCGCGGGGCGGGGGCGAGGGCGAGGGCGAGGGCGAGGCGAGGGCGAGGGCGGGGCGAGGGGGAGGGCGAGGGCGAGGGCGAGGCGAGGGCGAGGCGAGGCGAGGGCGAGGCGAGGGCGGGAGGGCAGGAGGGCGAGGGCGAGCGAGGCGCGGGCGCGAGGGCGGGGCGAGGGCGCGGGCGAGGGCAGGCGAGGCGAGGCGAGGCGAGGGCGCGGGCGGGAGCAAGGGCGGAGGCGGGAGCGAGGGCGCAGGGCGTAAGGGCCGGGCGCGCGGCGCCTCGCCGGCGTAGCCACCGAGCGCCGAGCACGACGCCGCGGTGGGGAGGGGGAGGGAGTAATTGGGGGCAATCGGAGCCGCGCGAGGCGTCGAGAGAGCCTCCCTCGCCACCGCAGGCGCCGCTTCCGCCTCCGCCGACGTTCGCCACTCCTAGGATATCCGTCTTAGGACATCGGCAAACATTTTTTCTCTTGATTACAAGTAGTTTTCCCGCCAGCAAAAAAACTGATAAATGAATGTCAATGCAAAAAATTGTATAATCAGAATAGATGCTCAGTTCAGAAATATACAGTCAATAACAATAAAAAGATGTTCGTTGATTCAACGGAATTATTGATGTGTCGATGTACTTTACGAATACATTTGAACACTCGTAGTGTTCACAACGGCAGGAATAAATAAGAGCTCATTGTCAAGATTTCTACAACAGACATGAAATGCAAGTACTGCGTATGGGAAAGAAATAATACAGATATTTTCATTATCGCAATAGTTTTTTTCTCTGTTAACCTTCTTCAAATGGAATAAACCACATCACTTAAAATGATGCAAAATGATTAATATGATGATGCTACATTAGATTAATAATACAAGCATCACATAATCTTTGAGGTGTGTTGAATCGATCTTTTTACACATACGTAGACAAATATCTTATCTTATATTATAAAATATTATACACAATATAATACGCATTTATATATAGAACTGTTATCACATAAAATGGGTCGGGCGTAATATTCTGCGGTTATATCATACACGACCCATTTTAGAATGGAATTTGGAGGCCCCGGTTTGGATTCCGCGACTCTCATTGTCATTGCCCTTCAGTGAACGCGACCTCTCCGGCTGACGTCAGGATTAACAACGAAAGTCATTACGTCTCCCAAAATCCTAGGTCGTTCGTACTAGCAACCTGGGAAGGACATTCCTCCCATATTGTAATGATTTGCAAGACCCAGAACGCGTAAAATATACAGAGAACAGAATTTTATTCGTCAAAGAGAAATTAAGTATGGAAAGAAAACAATAGACGGCAACGCCGCGTGCTTATAATCATCAGAAGGTAGCAGAAAACGTAAAGGGCGGAAATGGGCAACATAAACAATGGGTAGAACCTGATTTTAGAAACATTTTAGCAAAAATCACGTAATTCGAGCCACGGGTTCAAGAAATATCAGAAATTGTCTAAATTGTATGTAACACGTTAAGAACGAAGAACATGGCACCCATTGTTGTGCTATTGAAAGTGTATAAGAAACTTAGTTTTTATTGAACATCTCAAGAACGCCTGGACGGATTAACATCAAACCTTCTGGAATTATAAAACAGAATATTTGGATTAGGACAAAATTAGGCACGGCTAGGGGGAATTCGTACGGGACTCAAATTAGTTTAATATTTACATTTATAACGTGGGGTATTAAGAAAGAAAAAAAGACGTCCGCAAACGATGGAAATATGAATATTTCTAACGTGTTGGAGCGTGATGGGCGGGTGTTTTGAAAAAAAAAAAAAAGTTGTCGGATTAGAGGCCAACAATTGTAGAAAGTGGTAAGGAAGAGAACGAGTTGAGTTTTGGTCGCGAGTACACGCATTATGTCGTTGTGTTGAAATTTTTGGAATTATACTCGGAAATATTTAGGATTATACTTGGAATACTCGGAAATATTTAGTGGAAGTTTTTTCTTGAAGCATTATCAAGTAAAGGAAGTCATTTGAACATTGTGTATCTAAAATTTAACTTTTTTTTTAATTCACGGGCAAAATTGTGAGAACATCATTTCGCGTAAGTGGGCATGGGAATGAACAGTGATTGGCATGAAGGTAGCGAACTGGAACACTTGTAAGACATAGGCCAGTATAAAATTAAATTAGCAGTCGTTCAGGACGTCGAAAATATACGTCCGCGCCGCGGGGAACGTAATAAAAAAAATTCCCGAATTTGAAAACGTCGTGTGACATAGGAAAACATTAACGGGAACGTAATTAGTTCGTGAGAAATAATAACCGAGATTATAAGTAACGATTTTGAAAGTGAACTAGTGGCGTCCAGGAACTGGTGGCAGCAAAGTTGGAACTTCGTACACGAGCGAAGCGACGCCGTAGCAAAGGGAAGTTGCATGAATTGCATATGTACTTTATTTTTTTATGTTCGAAACAAATACGGGAAGATTCTGTCGAAGATCAAGTTTTGGCAATTAAATTAAGATTACAATCATAAGATAAGGTCACAACAGAATGCGCATTCCTGTGTGAATGAGAATTTTATTGTTTTAAGTGTGAATGGTATTATTTTATGTTGTTTGTATTTTGTTTTTGTTATTTTCTTTTTGCAAGCCTAGGGTTTAATTTTGATGTGTTAAAATTTGCTTGCCATAAAAGGAGCAAACAGTATCAAGAGAGGGCGTAATGTATTTGCCTTGGCAATGTGCTGAAAGGGGAGCTTGCAATAAATGAATGAGCACTCAGTATGGCTCATGATTGCCTTGAATATATGTGTCGTTTTTTAGTAGTTATCTAGAAATTGACCCAGGCACGAACGTGAGGTATCCCGTCTCAAGTCCGTATGGAATGAGCACGCGAGTCACGCCCATGTAAGATTTAGTAATATTATACACTAACCGAGGTACGGTCGACTGATAAACGAAAGTGTTATTGTATCCAGAAAATAGCAAGAGTGAGGGCAGGGCAAATAGTTGAAAGAATAGAACAAAGGTATAGTAGAAGGCAGCTACGATAGTTTAGTTCACATTGTAGAATAGGAAGTAAGTTTACTTTGTCACGCCGAAGTGAGGCGCAAGTCAATAGGGAGAGTAAGAGAGGTACGTTGCATTGGGCGCCCAACGTATGGGCGTGAGTAAATATAGTGAGTAAGCAGGGCAGGTTGCAATATAGAAGTCTCGGTCATGTATGATCTTCGGTTATGTACATCAAGTACCGGTTAATTCTCAAGACTCACCGAGTTTTAGTATTTGAGGCATTAATTTGCAATATCTTTATGATTTATAATTTTATTATTTAATATTCGTTTATTAATGTTTCAGATTTTTCTCTCATACTATTTTGAATAAGATAATAATACCCGAATGGCTCTATTAACTTTAATGCTATTACTTATTCCTCTTTTTATTTGCGTATTTATTTATTGTGATTAGCTAGGTACTCCGGGTTTGGTTTGTTTATTTTTTATTTATTTATTTATTTATTTTACGTCAAAAAAACAGTTAAAAACTGCGTATGACGTGCTATGGGGAAAAGTAAATTGTGTGCACATTTTCAAAATTCTGCGCCCTTAAGTGATTAGCTAATTTCTCAGGGTTTATTGAGAATGTAATAAAACCTATTTTCAAGGATAAAGAAGCAATAAATTTTGAATTTTGAAAGGGAGAAAATAAAACTCCCATTTAATAAAATCGATTTTGCAAGGATAAATAAGCAATAAATTTTGAATTTTGAAAGGAGAAAAAACAACAAAAAACTCCCATGTAATAAAATCTATTTTCAAAGAAAATAAGCAATAAATTTTGGCTCTTATTACTTCCTGCCGCGACAACATGGAAACGATAATTTGAATAATTGTATTTCCCACTGAATTCTAGAAGACGTGCACAGAAATGAAGTTACATTTATGTCCAGAAACAAAACAAGGGGCCATCTCAGCATTTGCTCAATGGATCAGGGAAACTGGACGAAAAACCTGATCGAGATGGGGGGTTTGATGATCGGATGGGATGGTTTGAATGATAAAATCTGGATCCAGCGTTAATGATAATGGCATTCTTTGCAAACCTCAGAGTCAAAGAATATGCTTTGTTAGGACAACCGATCAACAAAGTGTAATATTCCATTCTTGGTGTGAAAGCCCTGTGCAGATGGACACGGCCCCGAACACATTATATGCAAAAGGTGTAGAGAGGGCATTGAAAGCCGTGATCTTGTAGAAGGGTGCAAGGAATCACTCTCTAAAATGATATTCAAGCGTGCACACGTAAACGGTTGTAGTAAGCGAATTATACTTAAACCCGTATGATTCTACATAGAAATGTTTAATGTTCTACATAGAAAAAGTAATTCTCATAATCTCAATAGAATTTGTAATATTTATTGTTGAGATAGGCTGATATTTTATATTAGTTGTCATCAATCTAATAATTAGTTTCAATCAATAGAACTTCCAGGAATCCTGTTTCTGTGTAGAATTACACGTCCACGTGCAACATGTGAGGAGAGAAGTGTACGTCGAATCCATGATTAAATTGAAAGTTAATTTAATAAATTAATGTTAACATTGAGGGAATTTATGAGCAATTTATGAGCATGAGGCAACGGCAGAAATAATTAAAATAGTTTATATATGGAAGTAATCCCCTTCATAATATTAGATGTTTGTGGTAAAAGAGGTCAAGATTTGGCAGCAGTAAAAACAATAGAAGAGACCAAACCTATTTCACAAATGGCTAGCCAACGCGGGGCATGAGAAGAATTATTTCACAAGTTGCTGGCCCAACGTGGGGCAAGAGATGAAGTGTATCACAATACTGATTAATGTTTATTTTGCTAAAGATTTCTAAAAATATATTTAAAACAATATTTATTTGATATTAAATTCCCTAATCAATATTGGCAGTAAATATATTTGAATGGAAGAATAATTGAAACTGGTATTACACAAACCTCACTGCATCTCGAACGTTACGTATAGTTTACCAAACCAATGTTTGCTAAGTTAGTAGAACAATTAGCAGAGATAATTTACAAATTTAGACAATCCACAACAATGTTTCCTTAGAATCACTGTTTCATTGCATATGTTGCGATATGTATTAAAACTGTGAGAATCATTTTAATTTTAACACACGCTTACGTGATTCTAAAT
This sequence comes from Teleogryllus oceanicus, assembly GCA_964035755.1. Taxonomy (NCBI): domain Eukaryota; kingdom Metazoa; phylum Arthropoda; class Insecta; order Orthoptera; family Gryllidae; genus Teleogryllus; species Teleogryllus oceanicus. The sequence goes on from CAXIVR010000009.1 coordinate 85,863,551, forward strand.
ATCTGTGAACTGTTTACATCACGACGCTTCAGGGCAGGTAACTGAATTAATTCATGATTAGATTATTTACAATTTTTCATTAGACGTAATGGTTGTTTAATATTTGCGAGCCTGCTCTATGTTGCCGGCCAACAATTTCGTTGTCATTGAGTGAGCAGCACTAATTTAACTTTTGATGTTTAATTACTGCTGTAGCAAATGAAGGACACATCGCGGTTTCATTTTCAGCGTCTGCCTCGGGACTTCATTGCTCCAATAAAGGGTGAAATAATTATGTGGCGCGTAGCGTTAGGGTACAGGCATTTGGTATCCAACGATCGTGCAGAAAAATCAGAATTTGTTATCAAAAAGAAATAACCCCTGGTTATTTGATATGCAAAAGATTTGATGAAAAATATAATAATTAATAATTTGTTGTTTGGGTTTTGTAGGAACTTGATTGGATTCACACTATGTGTCAATAAACATATGGATTTTCGCATTCCTTAAGTTTGGAACACAATGTTCATTGTTGTATAAGTCATCCCTGAGAAAAATCTAATCTAAGCTTGTTCGTTTTATATTTCCCGGTCCTCGACATAGTTTTTTAAAATTTTTCCAAAATTTCGCGTATCACTACCAGAAATCAAAGCCTCTTTCCATAGATAGCAATCTCTAGTACAAACTACTGGTGCTACAACATGGAAGAGACTTTCTTTTACTGGCGTAGGGAAACTATGGAGGGAAAACTCTTTGAATGAAACACGCACGTTTCAACAATGTTTCATTATCAACTTGCGTTATGTGCTGCTTGAGTTATGTGATATTTAGATAAAGCACGCCCTTTTACCTCTCTCTGTCTCTTCCACTATGGTTAGTTCTGTTACATCTTTATATACAAACGGTGTTTAGACATTAATGACTTCATGGCAATTGTAACAAGAAAATAATCAAAATGTTTAAAAAATTGTTTATTTATTAGGATTATGTTTTTTATATTTTTACTATTATAATTTTCCATTTTTAGAAGTATAAACAAGTATTATTAGATAGTTTAAAATTTTATATAAGAAAATAATTATCAACTTTATTTATATGTTTTCAAATTAATAGTATCTTGATTATACTGATCGCATGCCGGTGCAATTGCATCGTATCCTTGCCGTTACCTATTTGGCTCCCATCGTCAATCGACTCCTTGATCACCATTGACCCCTTTTAAAATTTCATCGACCCCAAGGGATTGATTCCGACCCCATGGGGATACTAGATTAAGTAATTACACTTTCGGTACTAGATTTTTTACTTTTTACACTAGTTTAAATACAAATAAAAATATTTTCTTTAGCATTACTGTTTTTATACAATACGTAACTTTCTATGTACTTCAGACATTACTCCGTATATTCGTAGGTTTTGCAGAAAGTAAAAATGCCTTTTCCTAACGCGAAGCTAAATGTACCCGACGGAATGAAAAATATGCACAATTGTGCAAGGCTGTCTTAAAATCAATTAGATTTAGTTTCATTACAGAAAGATTTATAGAAATAGAAAAGAAGCTTTGTCAATTAAAAAACTAAGAGGAGAGAAAGCAGAATCGGGGAGGAAAAAATACGAAACCATTACTCAAAATATCAAACTTGTAGACTTTGAAAAGTTAGTTTATATGTTTAAATGTAGCATAATAGACGAAGTTCAAGTGGTTCACTTGAACTTCGTCTATTATTGCTACATTTAAACATATAAACTAACTTTTCAAAGTTAGCTTATTTTCTATTACCTAATAGAAAACGGGAGCAGAGTATGAGAGAGTTAATTGCAAATTTGTGTTCTCCAAAAGGAATCACAGTCAGGGGTGCAAAGACTGTCAGTGAAATTTGTGATAGTGAGGGGGAATATTCCGTCTTCAAAATCTTTTTACTTCTTCGTATACTGCCCAAGATACTGATGCTTGGGAAAAACCGCATTTATATAAACAGACACATGGTAACACATGCAAATACTGCTCAATATCGTGCCATGATAATAGATTGTAAGCTTCGATGGGAAGAACATGTAAATAAAAATGAGAAGACTTAAGTATCAAAAATACAAAGATGTACTGTGTAATTGGAATACATTCTCGCCTTTGAATATACAATAAAATATTACTTTACACACATGTTGTAACCAATATGGACATACGGTGCACAACTCTAAGGGTGTATCAGACAGAGAAACGTCAATATTATCGAAAGATTTCAGAACGATGTGCTGAGAAATATCGTCGAAGCACTTGGTAAATAATAAATAAAGGTCTACACAAGGACCTGAAAGTTGAAGCAATGGATGAAAGAACACAACTGTCTGCGAGAAAACTCGAAGAAAGAATGCACCAACACGACAATGCCGAATTAATTCTTCTCCTGAACAACACAGACTTAGTGAGAAGATTGAAGAGACAGAAACCCTTCGAACGTAGAGTGAGGTGACAAAGTGTTTTAAGAACTAAGAACAAAAATACCAGTGTATCTACAAACACAGGAAAATATGTTTTTAAATTCAAATTGAAACTACGAAGAACCTAATGGGCGAGCTCTTAGAACAAATTTTATTTCATACTAGTTTAGCTTATTACTCTACAAGACTAGATTGTAATGTTTATTAAAAAAAGAAAAACCTGAACCTAGTCACGATCACGGAGAAGGCGTTTTCGCCTATTAACAAGAGTTTTTCACCCATCGCGTAAACCACTCGGTGATTTATTGAATGTGACCGTCCTGCGTTTCTCTACGTTCATACGGAGACTATGAACGCGAATAAATTGAGCAACACAAGGTACTAAGCAATAATTTAAGCTTGTTCTTAAAGTTCTCAGTGATTATTTGAATTATTTCAAGTGCCCATAAAAACATTCTCATGGCATCTAGGAACCGAATTCTAGGTGTTTCCACATCAAAGAGGTTGTTACCTTACACATGTGTCGTCCATTCTGATTACATCAATACTCCCCCAAGTAATTCTAATCAGTTATCACTACGAGAGGGGATATATATATATATATATATATATATATATATATATATATATAAAAAAGGCATTCTGCCATGACTTCCTTTAGAGCTTCTACTGAACCGATTGTAGCATCCTTTAAATGAAAGAATGTGATCCCTAGATCTGATATTGTTTGTGTTCATTCACCAACATTGACGTTGTAAATTAATTAATTAAATTATTCTTTAATAGTACGTTTATTAATAGTCAATTGTTTTCTTCCAAAGGGTGGCTGTTTCAAAATTGATTTATGAGTCGATAGATGTAAGTCCACGATGCTTCATGGTGGCGCTGCTTGATGTTTTGTTTTGATTGTTGAGATTTGTTTACAATTCGTCAAGGTTTTATTTCAGTGTAATAATTGCATTGTGGTGATGACAGTTTGCATATACTTTAGAAATAATATCCGTCAGTATAACAGTGGTCTTTCTTTTGTGTCATTTGGTGCCGATATTGCATTGCTACGACACGTATGGTCATAGGCCAAACGTGTTGAAAATTTTGGGAAGTCCACATCACAGAATATTTTCGTTTTACCCTGAAGATCCAAACAATGCAGCATATTGTGAACATTGGTCTGGACAGAGTATTTTACATTTATCTCAGATCTCACCGTCAAATTTTGACGGGTTCTCACTAGTATAGTTTAAGATGTTTAATTCCAGTGTCGCTCAAGTGAGCGCTTGTCGTGTTGTCTGTCTCACTCTTTGTTTAAAGTGTCGCAGTCTAGTCATGACCGAACGAAGTGGCTCAGGGCATAGCGTGCTGACTCCGCATTCGGAAGGCCCGGGTTTCATCCCGGAACCGGCAATTCTCACCGGGGATTTTCGTGGTTTCACTCGGTCATCCAGGCGAATGCTGGGATGGTACAAAAATGACACGACCGCGAAACCGGCGTTGCTAGCCGAATTCGTTAACTACGCCAAGTCACGAAGGCTAAGCGAATTGCAGATATCGCAGGTTCCTGGATGGGTGACCGACCGAAGACCCGGGACCTAACGGCGCCGAGGACAATTGACCTTTACGAGATATATAATGACTGAATGCAATTACAAACACCAAGTCTAATCATCATACCTGCATGCACCACTCGATAAAGCGTAGCCTCGTGCTCTTGCCTGCTCGTGGGGTTGGGGTAATTGGATTTGCATGGCCGCGGAGGCCTCGGCCACCTTAGCGTCCGGTTGATGCAGGGGGCTTGGCAACGGGGCGGTGGCGAACATCCTCGCGGAAGGGGCGTCGCCCGGGCTCTGCCCCGATTGGCTTTGCATTAATGGACGCGTCATTAGTGTTCAGGGATAGAGATTATCGCCGTGGGGAACACTGGGGCCCACGGGCGGGCTTCAAGACTGGGGCAACCCACCCTGCCTCACGCCCCATCGCGTCACTCAACAGGATTGGAACAGTTTGGCAGCGCCGATTAAGTTTAATCCTTGCGATTGACTGGGGTGGTGGATTTTCTCAGGTGATCTCAGTGATGATCCCAGGTTTGTTTAGAACAAATGATATTGTGGTTGATGCGCCTGTAATTTTCACGAGCGTTCGAAAACCCTCGCCACGCGTAAACCAAAACATGTAAAGCTGATTCAAAGAGACGTTGGGACAAATCCTTTTAGTTGCACTCATGATAATACTCTCATGTCACACGTACCTTGCATGGAGGAAAGGTGAACCCTCTGATGAGATTTGTTAATGGCGGAGCTATTGCTAGAATTCTGGGAAAGGAAGATATCGAGAAAAAGATGTAGATGAAGCCGTAATGGCGCATATCTATTGAAAGCAGTTGCTCTCTTGTTTCTTAATTATGACTCCTTAATATATGTAAAGGTGCAGTGTGCCACCAAATATGGGCTTATCTTCAGCCGCCATTAACATGGGGGAATGACATAATTTTGTCACCATTACCTCTGGTGCGATGGTTTTTCTATTACCTGGTAGAAAATGTTTGCTTTTATTTTAAATGTAAGACAATAAAGTGTTCTTTAAAAATGTCCTTATACTTTTCTTGATATCTCGCACCATTTTTGAGTTAGAGTTCATTTTTTGAACACCTGAAGTAAAACGTTGCTCTGGGGGTATGAAAAAGTTTCATAATTAGGAATGAAAGAAATCCACACCTGAAAGTATTTTTTATGCTTTTGCGCCATTAAGTTAATTTTTTTTAATTTATTCCAACTCTATTTTTTTAAAAAAAGGTAAGCTTCTGTCAACATATATTTATATTAAAAAGTAATAAAATATTATACAACTGTAATTTTTTAAAATGTACAATTGCAACTAATGCTAAAAAAAAACTAAATTACCAATGTCAAAATTTAAAGGAACTGTTTGAGAAAATCACTTCATATTGTATGTTCGGAATAATATATTTGTGCAGACATTTATAGCAATTTTTATTAAATTATTTATCAAATACATAAATAACTTTTCCTTGATTCTCGATGGCGTCAAATAAAGTAAATTTTTACGGACTTCTGTTTTAATAAAATGCTACATGATTTATTATTTCGACAAAATTTTGTTGCATATATTGCCCCGTTTTTATAAGAAAGCAAATCCAATTTCTCTCCAAATATGCTTATTAGATATGGGGAAAGTACGGTTTGAATGTTTCTTATTTTTGAAAAACTAAATTAACTATAAATATTAATGTGATGCTTCTCCCCTCTAAGTATTTACATCTTAATTTGAATATTCCCACGACAAGCTCAGAACTTGTCTCAGGAGGGTGGCGCGAAGACCTATTAAGGTACTGGCAAATAGGAAGACTCGAGTGGGGCTCAGAAAATCAATGCGAAATCAGCTTTGTGGTCGTGTCAGCTAAAACACACATAATATCAAGTGAATGCTTTGGTAACGGGAGGAAGATTGAAGCTTTGGAATAACACACTCAAATCGATTCTACTTTGCCCTGTGTTGGCAGAGATAAACGGCGTGTTTGCGTACATACTAGTTGCAAGTGGGCAATTGAAGCTTTGAAGTTCGGTTTCTCCTCCGATTTTCGACGCAGCTATTATAATTTTTTTTCTTAAAAAACGTATAAAAACAAATAAAGGAAACTTTTGCTTCTCATTATTATTAGAAAACTTCTGACGTACTGTTTTGAATGAAGCGAATAGCAAAACTCGCCAGTAAATACAAAGGACTGTTAGGAAAACATCACGCACACTGAACCATATTATTTACCATTAGTCTGTTTCACTGAATCCCATCGCTCTAAGACTTATTCTGCACCGGCCGCACTCTCAGACATGTACAGAGATTTGAATAAAAACATCGTCATCGCGCCACTGTCTGATCCTTGCCTAAGCATGTAAATTGAATTGCTGAATAAGCATAATTATAGTCCGACACCGCGCGAGCAGAATACAATGATCTACTTATTGAAATGCGTTACTGGTCTTGCCGTCTGATTAATTTTACGGGCGAGGGTAGAATAATGAGTTTCAAAACGGATAACTAATTCCTTTTGCTTTAAGAACACAACTAAAGCAGACTTCGCACTATAAATCAATGTTAAATATTCCAATACGTGTGCATATGTCTACATTTTTTAAAATAGAGAACGGAAATAGTTGGGTCGCAGTCTACCACTTTCAGAATTAGAATTATATCGGAAGATGCTCTGATCGCCCAAACCGCGGTATTCTTTGATTAATTAATCAATTACGGGTAGGAACAGCGTTTAGGCTCTTTAATGTAGAGCCTTCATTGACGCAGTGTCGTTTCAACGCGGTAGACGGAAATTTAATTCAATTCAAGTATGCCTTATTTTCCGTGGCGAGGCTCAGACCATCAGACCTGCTCTTCTGCCTGATCCCGCAAATTCCGTTAGGATCCTTTCATCCTCCAGCAGAGAAAGGAGGGTGAAGAAACTGGCGATTTTTTAATTTTGCTCAGAGACTTGTTTAAGGTTTGAGGATCTTTTTTACTTGCTGTAAATCTCCAACATGGGACAGCCGGCTATACTTCCTTTCCGAAAGAAGGCGTTCGAAGAATTTTTTCACCCTTAAAAATCCACGGCTTCTATCGTGAACACATGAACCTGCAAACTACAACAGTCCGATATGCTAACCGCCGTTAACCGATACTTACTTCATTGAAGCCACAAATAGAAATCTTTCCCCACAGAAGCAGGAAGTGTAGCAGTTGTTCCGGTATCCCTCGAGGACGACATCCCGCCGCACGAAAGAAAGTCCGATGACGCCTACGTACGGATACCGGCAGTAGGCGTTGTAGGTGGCGGCCGCGAACCGCACGCGATCCTCCTTTCCACTCGGCCGCCACTATTATTCTTAGGACTGACCGGTTGCGGTAGCTCAGTGCATCAACTGATGTCACTGCAGCGCTTCTGTCCGGGAGGTCCTAGGTTCGAGTCCTGACGGCGGCAGGATTTTCGACACTTGCTTTTCAGCTAGGTCGAATTCAGTCGCTGTATGGAGGAGAATTCTAGCGGCTGGCTGCTCTGATCGGTAGTTTTCCGTGGTTTCTCCGATCAACACCAGGCGAATGCCGGAGCAGTACCCTTTCCAAACGGGCCACGGACGGCGCGCGATCTTTCATTCCTCTTCCTTGTCCTCTCCTCTCCACTTACACACACACTTACACTAACATGCACTACACTACCACATATTCCAGGAGACCGGTTGGGAGCTTAGAGCTTGTCCCGGCTGGGGCGGTGCCCCGCTGATGGGAGAGTCCTGGTTAGGGGGAAACCCCACTAGTCGACGGTAGGTCGGTGCCGGATCTCACCATCCAGCGTCATCTCCCGAGAAAAAAAACATGAACTATACTAACGGGACTAATGACCGAAGCAATTGACGCGCCCGGAAACACGAAAAAATAAATCAATCAATCAATCTTAGGACTGGGCGAAGGAGTGATTCCTCATCTTCACACGGCGTATTTAGAACAACAAGCTTCGCTCGCGCTGGACAAATCACTCGTTATGCCATTTTTTCTGGTATTTTGATTCCCCCACACAAAGGAACCTCTTGATAGAAAAACAAATCCGTGCCATATGCTCACATCACATTAAGAGGTAATGCTCTTTTCTTTAAGTGCTTTACAAGTAAAAAATATCAGTTCACTCTTCACTGTACACAATCGTCCATTCTTTGCAATATTGTTTCTTTCTTATTTTTGACGAAGAACACAAAAGATGTAAGAACTCTTTGTTTATCATTGTTTGCTTTAATTTCTAATCTCTCTGATATAAATTGTCTTAAATTTTCTTGAGCTTTGTGCCTTCTGCTTTGGATTCATACGCAGAACACCCTGGCAATTTCGTGAGGATGGCTGCTTACTTGCGTCTCGGTCGTCCCATAGCTCCTTTCGTGACTTTTCATCATTGCATAAGGTATTGCAGCGAATTTCCCTTTTATCAAAGTGAAGTGCACCCATCTTCAAAGACATGAGGAAAGTCGGATAAACATGATAAAACGATTATTTCTCTTAAATGATTTATATTAGATCTTTAAAATCAACCACATCAAAAAAGAATAAACAATATTGTGAAATAAGGATGCTTTAAATTTTTTTTTAAACCTTGAAATATTAACTTAAATTATAAAAAAAAAAAATATTTTGATTGACTAAAATAAAATGAGCGTTTTGTAATCAGTAGATATGGTGTGGTACCATACCAAGTGCATGAGTTCTTGGCATGAGTTATGAGGTTATGTCACAAACTGTTCATTCACGTCCGTTGGAACTATATCCTGCCGTCAAATAGCAGAGCTCCACTTTTTCCTAAGGTATCGTGAAATTGAAACATGGGAACATGTGGCCCATTTTCATCGTAGTTCCCTATTCAATATACACAGGACTTGTATCCAAGGCAAAATGATAAGTGAAAAGTTGCACTATACACATAAAAAGTAATATTCTTGGGTATGAAGTAACTATTAATAATTCTAGTTGTTGCTGCGAGAGCATTTTGGTTTAGTATATAATATTAAATGAAAGATTGTGCAAATAAACCTTGTCGGTCGTCGCAAATCACGGTGTACACAGAAAGTATAAATATTCTTATCAGATGGAGAAACATTAGCCCTCTAAGCGTATATGGACTCGAATATAGTGGGTATAGGATAGTGCCGCGGCCTGTAATATAGTAGTAATTGGATAGTGTCCATAAGCGGCGGACTAGCAAATATGTAATAGAATGTCCAAGAATATTGTATCCTGTAGATTACGGTGAGAAACATTTCTTTGAAGCTTTTGGTCACAAAATTCCAAGTTTTAAGGCCTAGAAGGCTTCGTTTAGGAGTTATTTATCTATAGAGATTTAGACAATGCTGTCGAGCGTTGCGGGTTGCATTTGACATGAATATTTGTATGCGTTTTTTCAACAAATCCTTCACATTTTTAAAGTGAAAATGCAATTTGTCACAACTTGAAATTCGATTTCTTTAAAGATATAATTTATGAAGATTGTCTGTGAGAGCGGAAATGAGTATATTTACTACAGAGATAGAACATGAGATTATGTTCGAAAGGCCATCAAATAAGATAAAATGTATATTACACGAGGTTAAAAAACAATGTATTCTCGTTAGTAATTACACACGTGTGCTACAGCGTTCGTGAAATATCAACTAATTAGCATATAATTGTCTCTTTTAGTCACTTGTAAGAATGATTAAATATGAGTAAATAATGTACTTTCATTGTGAAAAACGTTTATCTAAAGCAATATAATACACATTTAAATTAAAAATTCTTTTATATGTAAATAAATATATGTATTATAATAAAGAAATGTAAATAGCGAATAATTCATTTTCAATGCTTCCTATTTCGAAGTAGATCTGCAGCCAACAGTTTTATAAAGTAACTCTCATACATACGTAGATTGCGGTCGTAGTCACTAAAAAGACGAGACGTGCAGACATTTTTCAATATAGTATTGGGAATTGATGATCAGGGCAAACATCGAGATATAATTCTACAAGAAAATGAGAAGAAGATACCTTTTTAATTTTTTTTTATAAAAGGTAATTTCTAAAATATTTACATATTTGAAGTGGTCAACTTTTGGTTCTTATTTAATAGTAAAAAGGCAAACATTGGGATATAATTCTATAAGAAGATAAGAGAGGTAGATATCATTTTATAAAGGATAATTTCTAAACCGTATTTAAATATCTGACGTGGAAAACTTTTGGTCTCCTTATTTAATTGTAAAAACTGTGGATCTACAATGAGGGAAGTTTGGGGAGTGTTTTAAGATCTCTTCAGTACTCTATAGATGCACGTGCTTCCTACTTTCGCAAACAAAATGCTAATATATTGTCGAACTATCTACTAAGAACTCCTAAGAAATGCCGGAACGCTACAAGTTCCTTTTGACTCTTCCAAAGAGGATTGAGAGAAGATTCATAGTATGAGTTCGTCCAAGTATAATAATCCTCTCGGAAATGTCCCGAAAATAAGGATAAAGTAACGACATAGGAAGTGAGAGATAAGAAAACGTCCCTGTAACATCATTAAAGTACGATTTTCGTCACTGAATTACAACCCTCTGAGAAACTTCTCGTAAGGAGGCAAGGGGGAGATTTTACATTATTGCCATTGATGCGTAAGTTAAGTAATGTGGGCAAAGAAAAACAGACTAAAATTTAGCTCTAAGAATTGGAGGATGGTGATGTAAAATTAATCAGTATATACACGAAAGCTACAGATTTGATTATATTTAGATTGGTTCTTATTGTTCACGTAATAAACTACCAATTTTTTAAAGTTATTTTTACGCATGCGCTTGTTTGATTGGATTAGGGAATGCCTGACTTAACCAAAACTTGTAGCTAATTATGCAACTATTGTTATTAAAATGAAAATATTAAAAGTATTTATTAAGTCGATTCAAAATATTTTGTAAATTGAGTTCTAAGCAACATTTTAAAATTAATGCAAATGTGAAACCAATATAGCAACTCCTAGCACTAGATATCTTATCTTCACCCCTACACACACACACACACACACACACACACACACACACACACACACACACACACACACACACACAAAACCAAGAGCAGAATTATTTTCTCGGAACACCGTGACAAGTATCTTTGACAATCGTAACCACGTCCAGAGTGTAATGTTTCAAATCATAAGTAAGAGCGTCACACTTACGTTATCATCAGTCATCAAGACTCAGTTTATGAGGACTAAAAATTCTTTGAAAACTGCCTATAAAAGACTTAAAAATAAGAGGAATATGACATAAAATGACTTGAAAGTAAGGGGAAAATGTTCTTTTTTTAATCTCAAAAATTTGTAAGAATATATTAATTTATTCAATACATTTTTCCAATCTTACATAAAATGTACTTATATAAAATTATATTTAAAATAGAGTATTTTTTAGAGGAAAGGTAATCCTTAGCTACGATCATCCAACCGTCAGTTTTGAAAGGTCAAAGAAGTTACCGAAGATCCTTGTAATTTTCAGAGTTTGAGAAACGGAGTAGTAAAAAACTGCAGAAGTAAATTTCGTCATGGACTGATGATACAATAAAAAATTTGTTTTGTACGTCGTAAATTCATAAAATATTCACTAAAAAATACGAAAAGGAAACAAAATGCGTAAAAACGACGAAATTGACGCAAAGATCCAGAAAGACGATCTAAAAATTGAAAAATGGCAAAAAATGACATAAAAATTACCCAACAACTATACATTTCTATAACCTATATATCTCGATAAACATTCATTTACAAGTTAGCTACTTGTTGAATGCATCAATAAAAAGACGACATGCCATCAGAATCCGAACAATGGTTATCATCGACTTCCTGTCAATCGTCCTGTCGACGGAGATCGGTCGTCTTCTTTGATAAATAAAACTCTTTCTCCATAACAACAAAAATTAATTTCAAGACTTCTGCCAACAACTCACAAGTTACAACTTCTTAAACATTTAGTTAGAAACTATTACTGCTAATATTGCTAGCATAACATGCATATATTTACAGAAACCAACGTTCCCGTGGAGATGAGGGTTTTTGGATCTTGTCTTCACGACCTCGCAAAGCATACTGCTTGTTTATTTAAGGACTTCTGTCACAATACCCCGCAGATTGGAGAAGACAACTGTTAAGGTAACCCGCGTTCTTGTAAGTGATATCCTGTTGCCTTATGGAGACAACTGGCAACAGTAAATTGCAGTCTTTTAACATGATATCCCGATGATATAAGGAGACAACTGAGAACGGTATCTTTCGGTCTTTTAACATGATATCCCGATGCTACAAGGAGACAACTGACGACGGTAACTCGCGGTCTTTTAACATGATATCCCGTTGCCTTATGGAGACAACTGACAACGGTAAATAGTGGTCTTTTAACATGATATCCCGTTGCCTTATGGAGACAACTGACACGGTAACTCGGGGTCTTTTAACATGATATCCTGTTGCCGTATGGAGACAACTGACCGGTAACTCGCGGTCTTTTAACATGATATCCCGTTGCCGAATGGAGACAACTGACCGGTATCTCGCGGTCTTTTAACATGATATCCCGTTGCTAGGGTCAACAACGGTAACCCGCTACGTTGCAAGGTGAACTCCGACCCTCCCTCGGACTGGCGAGGAGTGAGGTCCGCGGGCACTGCACCAGCGCGAGGGAAATTGGCGGTCCCAGTCCTGCCCATCTCGCCTGCCAGCACTTCGCAGGCGCCGCCGCAGAGGCAATAATAAGATTAAACCCGGAGATTCCTCGCCCACAGCGCATGCACCACGCCCCTTTTTCAGCTCTTCTTTTTCTTCTGCGGGAAAGACCCTTTATTTTCTTTGCCTTATTCGCCTTCCCCTCCGTTCCGCTCGAACGCGCGATTTCGAGCCGGAGCTTGCACAGTCAGCTGCTGCGAAATAAAACCTGCAGTTTCCTGCAGGGTTCATGTAACTGAACAAGGTTTTGCACGTGAGTGGGTCTTTTGAAATATGGCACATTGTTTGAGAGAATGGAATAAATATCAAAGAAAAAAGTACTTTACAAAAGAACGGTAAAGGTTGTGACATTTGGTGAGTAAGAATATCTTTAAAAGAAGCGCTTTTGTCTATTTGATCTTGTTAACTCGCGGATACTGAGGCTCGTCCTCGACGATGAATGAAAATGTTGATGCTGAATGTAAATGAAGTTTTCAGAAATCAAATAATTGAATACGTATAATGTAACCATGATGTTATATTGATTTCTAAATGACAGCAATAGTAAATAAGCCTTAGAGGGAAATCTATCTTTAAAAACTTTCATAAATCAGTCAAAGTTTATTCAAAACAGCTTTTAGGTGTTAATGAACAACGTATCGTTAACCTTGATAAATTGCCAATGATTAAATAATGTCAATACTTCGAGGAAGATTGAATAATTAATAATATATTATAATATAATTTATTACTATGTATAATGTATCATAGATATTCTTTAACTTACCTTCCCCACTCTTATCCCTTTAACCATCCTCAATATTTCGTTTTCGACAACATAGCGATCCTTACTCACAACTTCTGTTTGTTATTTTTCTTTCAGATGCTCCTCTGGAAGGGAAAATTCTTATTATTTCCCCAGTTAACGTTTAAAGTGTTTCAGTGCAACGATTCAGATGTTTTTAAGAAGCTTTCACTCGACCCCCTAATCCCCCTCGTTTGTACAAATCCCCCAAACGCACTTCCAGTCCTTTTCCCTAGCGATCGAGGAAAAAACCTCTGTGAGGAGGGGGGAGGAGTCAGGGAGACCGACCCTCTGTCTCTCAGAGGAAGCAGGAACACGTGGGGGGATGGGGTGGGGTGGAGAAGTGCTGTTTCCAGTGAACGCAAGGTGCAAGATTACCACGCTTGGAAAAATGAAGTTGGGACTTAAAGATGATACTTCCGTCCGTTGGAGCAGCATGAAATAGCGAATGCTCTTAATACTTGTTCTGGAATAATCTTGTTAATTCATAACTTGAACCTCAACTACATGTTTTCACCAATACCTCTAATTATTTTCGTTTCCCTTCGCATTTTCTTAAAGAAGTCATGTGTTTGTCAGACACCAGGGTAAATATAATTTTCAAACTTTTCTGAACGAAGGCATAACTTGGTTACTCAACGCCCTGGTAAGTTGTAACCGAATCCTGCTATCCAAGAGAGACCCAACTCTTACAACTTATTTACCCTCACAACTTATTTCACCGGTTTCAATAGGTTAGTGGTAACATTATTGTCTCTGAAGCATCGTTGACTGGGAGGGCCTAGGGATCCAGTTCTGACGGAAACGGATATTCGACACTTCCTGCATAGCTGGTCCTACTTCAATCACGGTCTGGAGGAGAATTCTAACGGTCCATTGCTCTGATTGGTAGATTTCCGTGGTTACTTTAATCAATACCAGGCGAATGCCGCAGAAGTACCCCCAAAAATTGGCCACGCACCACGCGTGAAATTCTCTGCTTCATCGTCGGGTCGTCCTTTCCCTCACATACACACACACACGCTACACTACCATACATTCTGGAGACCAGTCTAAAGTTTAGAGCTTGGTCCGGTCCGGCAGGGCCTCGCTGGGGGAGACACCTGGTGTGGGAAACCACAAACATATGTGTAGGTCGGTGTCTAATCTTTTGTTTCAGTAGGGAGGAACCTCCTACGATGTACGTGAACTTGAAAATGTTCGAACATGAGTGACTAATATGATGAATTATCTAAGTAGTAGATGCGTTTGATACGGAATTTCAAGAAGGGCCCTTTGAAGATTTTTTTTACTGGTGAAATATAATTTGTAGAATATTGTGGAAATACTATGACAAGACAGTATGTGCGAAAGATAAAAATGTACGAAAGATAAAAATCTAACAATCAGAATCGTTTTAGTACTAATAACAAACGTTTGTTCAATTCGCTCTCATTTTTTGTTTCATCGTTCTTTATCGGATTGTATATTGATTGTTGGATTGGATTGTTGATTTTATTGTTCTAATCTCTATGGACCCAGCATATTTTTGGAAATAATAATAGCTGACGGTTCAATGTAAGAATTCTTACTGGATTATTATTCTAGCACTTTCCAGACTATGTAGGTATTCGTATTCCACAAAGTAGCGTAATCATCTCTGAACAGAATGTAGCGGAAACTATACATAAAAATAATGGTAATTCGCGGCATAATGACATTTTTCCTCTTCTTAGTGCCATTATTCAACAATTACTCTAATTTTTAAAAACGTGCGTGACATAATTGAAAGAGGTACATATTGAAAGAAGCTATGCAGAAGACATCCAGGTCACAAGAATGAATATGGTTGAAAAATAACTCGGAAAGTTGAAACACATCTTAAAACTTCGAGCTGCAAGGATGGACTGCGAAAATGGGATATGTATGGGATGTATATATTTACCCAAATCACATTGGTTTATCGTAATTTAATTAATAATATCTATCACTGGCAATTTTCTGCAATTTACGAACGTAATATCAGTAAGAAGTGGTTTAGTTTTTCTGCCTCAAAAGATCGGCATAGAGCAAATATCGTTTGGATACATTGTGAAAATCAAAGGAATGTTATTTAACCAGCCCTATAAGAATATGACTAGCAAAATGGAGATACATTATCTTCTAGGTGCCGATAGGTAGCAGTGGAGTAGTGGGGGAATATCGAAAAGCTAGCCTAAAGTTATTAGATAATCGAACTAGTGCGAGAAAGACTGTGCCATTCAGAAGTGGCACTAATTAATTATTGCCGTTATTATTATTATTATTATTATTATTATTATTATTATTATTATTATTATTATAAATAACAATATTATTATTTATAATAATAATATTTATAATAATAATTTCAGGCTGAAAAGTCTATTCAATACCAAACTTTATTACCTGCTTTTCATTCCTCATTTTTAATTGAATGCTCAATCCTTGTCTCTAATAATTTTCGCTTATTCTCATTTCTACTTTTCATTACCTTCTTTTCACGGGGCGAATTTCTGCGACATTTCCTCCCTGTATTCCTGGCGTGCCATGATTTCCTCCTCCGCCCCATTCATCTTCCCCCCTCCACCCAAGCGGCTTCGTCTGCTCACAGACTGCCTCCGACTCCGCCCCTTCGCCGCTTCATTCTGTCTCCCGCCGCCAGGCTGCGTTGTGCCGACGCCGCCGACAGTGGGTCCAGCTGTGAAAATATATGATCAAAATAAAAAAAAAGTGTACGAAAAAACTAACGAATGATTCGAAAACGAATCAATGAGCTACGATTTTCTTAAGAGAGGAAGGGGAAGAGATGTAGAGCCGACTTGATATTTTTGCATAAAGATTGTTTTATTTATGATGAAATTAAAATAATTGATTTGTAAGTGTTGATTTGCATTTACTTTTAACAGTTTTAACTGAGATATTACTTTCGTTGCAATAGACAATTAGTAAAACTGTGTTTGTGAAAATGATCCTTCCGCTTCTGGAGGGAGTGAAGGCCTCCCCCCCCCCATCCACTAGGAGATTTTTCCCATGCTGGTGATACACAGATATGCCTGTAATTTATCCATTACTTTCTCTTGTTTCTTTTATTTGTATTACCTTAATACGAAAAGCAACGTTTTGGAGGTAAAACTTGCATCTCGCATCTCTAACCACTGTTGAATATTTTTTCGTTTTCAATTTATCATAATTTCTTCGCATTGGAACAGTTAAGTGAATTGTACCCTGAAGTATTTAATTTTATTTCAATAGTCGAGGTACAGTATTCTCGCAAATGCACTTTCGTGGTTGCCAGTTCGCAAACATTCCATAACCCCATCACATTGCTATGTATTCTATACACACATGTGTAAGAATGTTAATCTGCCATATCAATAGTTCAATGTGTTCTGCGACGAACTGACCACGATGATTAATTGTCCGGATTCGGAACTACTCACATCACACGTGTAAACCTGTGACTGTGCGGGCAACTATTTACGGAGCATACGCTCTTCTGATGATACTCAATGTGGCAATCATTTCCCGCTGTTCTGCGCCTGCTAATATCACTGCAGGTCGCTCATTCGTGTGTTTCTGCGAGTTCAGCTGCGCAGACACACCAGCGCAGCCAAGGCTGCGCGCCTGCGTTGACCTCTGGGTCAGCGAGACAGCACCTCGACGCACAGCGCCTCTCCACGCCCGCTTCCCGGCCCGTCCTCCAGCCTCCAAGCGAAGCAATGGCCACGCCTCCTCTTACCTTAATGCTGCTGTGGAGTCTTCATACATGTTCGATCTCTTCAAGCCAATCATAAACTGACATTCTCAATTTTCATAATGATTCAGCATGACAGCATATCATGCTCACGCTCAGTTATATCTTCTTTAATTTTTTCATACTGCATTTTTTAAAATGGCAATTAGTTCTTCTTGTCATAATTTCATAGTTCAATTATATGTATCGTAATTCAAATCTGTGTTTTCTGATTTCTAATAATGGTAACAAACAATCCTGAAAATACCTAATTTAAGGAGCGGGTCGTACCTGCCTCTTAACCCCAGGTGCTGGTAAGCTTAGAAAGTGAATTACAGGGGAATGCCGGAGTACGGT
The DNA here is from genome assembly GCA_964035755.1 of Teleogryllus oceanicus. Classification (NCBI taxonomy): domain Eukaryota; kingdom Metazoa; phylum Arthropoda; class Insecta; order Orthoptera; family Gryllidae; genus Teleogryllus; species Teleogryllus oceanicus. The sequence goes on from CAXIVR010000009.1 coordinate 85,881,118, forward strand.
GTGAATTAGATCACGTCTAAATTCCAGTCCGCTGATCACATACCGACTCCGACAGCTGACCTAAAGAAACGGCAAGGATCCGACAAAGTGGCCGTCCCTCTTGGAATATTTATAGTTCACCTGTTGCGTTACTGAACAGCAACTTTTTTATATTCTTGCTATGTAAAGAACTGTTGTTCTGTGTATCCTTATATTTGTATGTTACTGTACAATTCGTTAAAACGGTTTTTGTTAGAACATTCAATTTACGAAAGTGTTATATGAGGATATTCTATTCGATGTTCTTGTGAAGTGTATGTACTACTTTTCCAAAACCATTTTACATAGTTTTCTCCAGCAAATATTTGCTCTTGTAGGCCAGTAGTGTTCTATTATTTCACATTGCGACACATTTATTCGTCGTGACTGCACAGCCGGTCGCTTCTTCCAGAAATCTCCTTTCGGAGATTTTATTGAACAGATGAGAACTGGTCTAACGAGGACGGGGAATTGGCCATCACTCCGCTCTGTGTAAAGATAGTAATGAGGACGCTTTGGAGAAGAATGATCGCACGCGGTCTGTGGCTCATTGATTGTTGTACTACATTGGCTCTCGCACCGGGTGCGGTAGCTCAGTGCATCAACTGATGCCACTGCAGCGCCTCTGACCGGGAGGTCCTAGGTTACACTCCCACGGCGGCAGGATTTTCGACACTAGTTTTTCAGCTAGGTCGAATTCAGTCGCTGCCTGGAGGAGAATTCTAGCGGCCGGCTGCTCTGATCGGTAGTTTTCCGTGGTTTCTCCGATCAACACCAGGCGAATGCCGGAGCAGTACCCTACCAAACGGGCCACGGACCGCGCGCAATCTGTCCTTCCTTGTCCTATCCTCTCCCCTTACACACACACACTTACAATAAAATGCACAACACTACCACATATTCCAGGAGACCGGTCGGGAGTTTAGAGCTTGTCCCGGCTGGGGCGGTGCTCCGCTGGTGGGAGAGTCCTGGTTAGGGGGAAACCCCAGTAGCCGACGGTAGGTCGGCGCCGGATCTCGCCATCCAGCGGGGGAAGATCACCTCCATCTCCCGAGAAAAAAACATGCACTACACCCACGGGACTAATGACCAAAGCAGTTGACGCGCCCGGAAACACGAAAAACCAAACTAAACCATTGGCTCTCGCCAGGAATAGGTCAGAAGAAGCCAAAGGAACGGTCAATCAAAGCAGCTCGCTTCTAGAATTCCCAGCAATCCAGTGGCATGCTAAGAACTAGCTACTTAGCTGGTATCAAAAAACATGTCAAGAACGGGAATCGATCCGATGACTTCCCTGTCAATAAAGCTTCTGTAATGGATTCTAAACTAAAATCTTATGGCAGCCGATAAATTAATATTTTTAAGACACAGGGCTGAGAGTCTTAAGTTAGCTCATTTTGCTGATTTCTAATACCATATTATTTTATGAAAGAGAAACAAACCAAACCAAACAAGATAACGGCAAACTGAACATGATGAACATATAACTGAGCATATAAATGAAAATTTACAACAGAAAAAAATGATGAAACAAAATTAGACAAATGGAGTGGAATTCATTGATTTGGTGACCTTTACCCACTAAAAATTTAATGGTCAATATTTAGGAATACAAAATTCCGTAAGGTAGTCTAATAAATTATCACTGAACCAATAAACTTGTCACAACTAAACCGGAGTTATGTAAATAAACTTATAAACTGTCAACCCGTGCTCTCCAGCCCCGATCTTCTCTACTTGTTGAATAAGAAAGACCCGGTTCAGGCAAAATTTCCATAACAATATTTCAACTGTTATCTATGTGTTTTGGGGTGCAGAATTAGAATGCGAGGTTCGCCCCGTTGAGAAATGTCAGTTTCACAAAGAAAATTGCAAAAAATGCCCCTAAATATTTGTACTTTTTAGTTTTTTAGCCGCGAATTATTAGGGCTTTTGTCACATATTAGCATGAGGGACAAAATGTCACTGTTATTCATCACATTTTCGTGACTAATAAAATAGCTGAACTATTAAAGTTCATATATGCATTTTGTAAAGAATTATATTTACTTGAATGGTATGTTGGAAAGTCATTTCCATGAATGGCAGAATTGTCGAGATATAGGCAAAAAATTGAAAAAGTGTGCATTTTTAGATTTTTTTGCAATTTTCATGATGATGCCGAAGTTTCTCGACGTGACAAATACCAAATTCGACTTTTTATCTAAAAAAACAACAAACAATAGTATCGTTGGAAAGATTTCCGGAATTTTTTCTGCACCGGATACTGCTTAGTGACTCAATTTAAACGATAACACTAGAAATCTCCTCCATATATAATTGCCAAGAAATTATGAATTTTTTTGAGATGTAGTAGACGCCTTTCACGCCGAAAACCCTAATTATGGTATAGAAGGGGTGAAAATTACCTTTGGTGTACCACAATCAGTTTTAAGAAGAAAAATGTAGAATTTTGTAGATTGTACAGGAAGAATCAGCAGGCTCACATGCAATCTACAACACACATTATTATTAGACACACTTCGAAAACGATGCGTTCAGAGAACTCTCTTTGAGTTATGTTTCACACGCCGTGCTCTTCAAAACGAGACCTTTCTATGCGTCAGGCTTTTGCTTATGTAGCCCTTCCGGATCCCATTCTACAGTACGGTTGATTAAACACGAGCCGAAAACCGAAATCTGAGAGAAATTCAATTGACTATTTAACATTCCATTCTATTTTATCACATGAGCTTGCATTTCTTTTGGCTAGTAAGCGCTGAGCAATTTCATAATGTTTACACCCGCACAGTGCAGCTCCCATATAATGGAGATTTCAGTTTCCGGCCGATCAAAGTAGGGTCTCTGAATGAAGATATTTTCTCTTTTAAGATTTATAACGTGCGGAATGACCAGTCGTGTACAGCTAGTGAAACAACAATTAACATTACAAAGCACGAAAAGGTAAGTTTACATGACTAGAGAGGTGATTCGATAGGTCGAGTTTAGGAATCTCATCTTGTGGTGGCAAGTCCTTTTTGCTGTGTGATGCATTATATTTTATTCGATACCTCAATTTAATGACAGTTTGTCCTTGCCATATACAAGTTTAATTGACGATCTTGGGAACATACTTCGTATTTTTCAGTTAGTGGGTAGCTACATTTTGTTTCCTTCAGTACTAATGCATTTGTAGGCTGGTGTTGAGAAAAGTTGAACATTCAGTGCTCGAATACTGAGTATATATACGGAACTTTCGAGAAGGTCTCCAATAAAAATACTTTTTCTTCAGACTGATGTTATAGTCACTTCTAGTTCTTTGGAAAAAAATTCCGATTTTGCAATTAACATATTTTCAAAATTTTACATAAAGAATCGTTTCGCATTGTGTTTTTATGACTGACTTGGAGGGTTACTTTCTTGCAAGAGATTTGACCTATAATGTTCCAATCAAATTTTTGGAGCATCATAAAACTCTCCCAATTGAAACTTCCATTTAAGGGATTTGCACACTTTTATCGATGTCGTGTCCAAACATCGTAAAAAGCACGTACATTCTAAGAAGTATTTTTTACATGGTCTTTTAGCTATCGGCACTAAACTCTCTCCAAATCGAGACTTCCATTTTGGACACTTCTTTCAGTGTTTGGACTCGATACTGAAAGAAGTCCATTTAAGTTTAACTCTCCAAATTCTCCAAATTCAAACTTTCATGTAAGGATTTTGGACGTGTTTCTTCGCTATTGGGACCAACGTGGGCCGTCTCCCAGATTTCGCAGGCACCCTTCGCCGCGGCAGCAGCTCGCACCGTATCTCACGATCGACACCCCAGGCGCTTTATAGATTTCTCCCAATCTCCTCGCGTCACGGCGTCGCGCCGCCCCTCACCCCCCCCCCCAGCGCACTGGGCCGCAAGGTGCGCGAAGCCAAACAGACAAAGCCAAACCCTAGAGCGTCCACTTTCACTTACCTGGGACAGCGAGGTTCAAGGGTTCGAGTCGCGTCGGTGTCACGATCTTTTACACTAGCCACATAGTTGGGTCGAGTTTAGCCGCTGTGTGGAAGAGAATTCTAGAGGCCGGCTGCTCTGGTCGGGGGTTTCCGTAGTTTGTCCGATCAACACCAAGCGAATGCCGGAGAAGAATTCTAGCAAGGGGGCCACGGACCGCGCGCGATCTTTCCTTCCTCTGCTTTTCCTAACCTCATCCCTTATTTACCAATGAACCACACTACCACACATGTCGGGAGTCCAGTCAGGACCTTAGAGCTTGTTCCTACTAGGGCGGTGACTTGCTAGTGCGACCTGGATGAGGAATAGCCGAGGTATGGATCGGCTCAGAATTTCACTAGCCACTGAACTAAGTTGTAGCCTAGTAAGGCGCCTTCCGCGGCCTTTCCACTTTTACATTTTTCATTAGTGCTGTGGAAAATGATGATAATAATAATACATAATAAACAAAATACAATTATTGGGCTCGTCCATCTCCAGGATTCATTAATTCCCGGTTTATTGGGTCTGAATCTAGCCAATGTCAGCGCAGTGCGTTACAAAATTGACATTGGACCACGCATGGTCTTTCCTTTACGATCCTTGTCTCTTTCTCTTCCCATTCAAACACACAGTTACATGCACTGAACACATCTCGAGACGCCAGTTAGGAGCTTAGAGCTAGTCCCACTGGAACGGTTGAGAGTCTCCTGAGGAAAAGCCTTGCATCCAAGATGTAGATCGCATTTTAAAAGAAGTATTCTGCAAAATATAATACAATTTTTACAAGTTCATATAAAGAATTTCAACAAATGACAAATTAAATAATTTCGTAAACAATGACGGTATTGAAAGATTTATAAGTACACAAAGCGTAAAACATTTTGGTACATTCAGATGAAGATGACAAATTGGACTGTAAGCATAGTGCGTAGAAGAGAATGTGATCACTTTTCTATTTCGCATCTTCTGCTGCGTGCTAGCGCTAGTACAGATTTGCTACGGTTCTTCCCGAGTTCACCTGCGCAATTAATGTAAATCGTATTATTTTATCTTAGAAACCTTCGGACATTTCATATAAAATAACCCATAACAAACCATATAAGCTGTGATCTCTCTTATTTTCAATCCAATGCACGCTGAAATAGAAAACAATCACGCGACAATCATATTGTTTGAAATCTTTTGTCCATTATCAGTTACTACTTTGAATTTTCCCACTTATGTGCAATGAATCCTCCCTAAATCTACAGCTTTGTACATGTGATTACGATACTTTCTCTTCTACAGGCTATGCTCTACGGAAATCAACGGAGCAAAATTCCAGAAGATCTCATCCTCTGATGAGATGAAGATGTATTCATCGAAAAGAAAATACAGAATTTTTCGACGAAAGCAAAATACTGTATTAAAAAGTAAAATCACTCAACACCCCCAAAATCTAAACTAACATAAGAAGCCAAAGTAGTAAAACATCAATCTATAATTAGTAACTACTTGGCTGTTCGGGAGACGCCGCATCCTAGACACAGGTAACGTTTTTTTCTTTCTGCGACCTTCTTCAGGGCGAAGCACTATAAATTTAAGTATATAATCGTTTCTAAACCATAATTGTTGTGCGTTCTGCGGACGGTATTTTGGCCCACAGTCCCATGGCTTAAGCGCCGCCGCCCCCGCGCTTCCCGCCCCTAAATCTCTCCACGCAGCCCCTCGCAGCGCCCACGCCACCCGTCGGGTTCCGCCCTCGCGTCACCTTAACGGAAATACAGCCAATCTCACGCGCAGTCACTGCCGGCACCCCCACCCCCCCCCCCCCGGCCGCCCCGCCCAGCCGGCCCCGCCCAGCCTGCCAAGCCCACCCCACCCCGCTCCCGCCCAGCCTGCCCCACCCAGCCTGCCCCCCGCTCCCCCGCCCAGCCTGCCCCGCCCAGCCCCCCGCCCAGCCTGCCCCGCCCAGCCTCCCCGCCCAGCCTGCCCCGCCCAGCCACCCCGCCCACCTGCCCCGCCCAGCCAGCTCCCCCAGCCCCCGCCCAGCCTGCCCCGCCCAGCCAGATTCGACCAGCCTTCCCCGCCCAGCCTGTTCCGCCAACCGTGTCCCGTCCAGCCTGACCCGCCCAGCCTGTTCCGCCCAGCCTGTCTTGCCCTATCACTTCCCACCCGAACCGCCTGTATCACCCGCCCACCTCTCTCCCCCCCCCCCCCCCCCTTCCCCCCCCCCACCTTCCCCCCCCCTTCCCTGCCCTCCACCCCTCTCCGCCTCGGCCCCAATGCACTTCAGTGACGCTGTCATCTCGTTGCGTTCACTCCTCAAAGCGCTTACGTACGCGTGGGCCCGTGTATTACTGAGCCATCGCTGGGGGAGTTCGAGGGGTCGATTTTTCACGTCAGCCAGGGCGAGAGGCGCTTGGGAAATTTTCGAATTTTCGGGACGTCAAGCGCATTCTTCGGCCCACTTTCCGTGAATGCTACATCATTTTGGGAAGAAAGTGCTTTTCAGGTTCATTCTTCGTTTAACCGAGGGAGATGTTTGTGGAGAATGCAACGAAATTGTAAAGTAAAAATATACGCTTATCGCTTATCTTGTGCGCTGCAGTCATTATAGAATAACGTTCATCAATAGAAGTGTAAAAAAACAAACTAATGAGTTTCGGCAATAAAGAGGATTTACTCATCAGATAACTTTATTTACTAAAATGCTCTAGTCTTTAATAGTAGAATAATAGAACCAATAGAAAAACCTATATTTTGATCTTACAACAAACTGAAATAATACTGAGTGCCTGATTTTTCTTGTATTTGATGTTAATGTTAGGTAAATATGAATATAATCAATTGTTTTTAATTCGACTTCTAAGGGACAGAAATAATAAATTATTAAAATAGATATAATAAATTATCATGTCGTAATAATAGTTTATTACGACATGATAATTTAATGACCCATATGAAATATTCAATATTCTTTCCTTGCTTGTATAGTAATATAACTTCACACTCGTGTTTTAATACCCATTACATCGAGTTTTGTACAGTATGTTTTTACAACTAATGATATATATTAAATGTTATATTTACATTGAACAGTACCAGTGTTCCACCAACGCCACCTAGAGAACAGTCGTCTGTCTCCCAGGTGCCATTGGTTAAGCACAAGCACAGTTATATTTCAAACTAGTATACGAGTCAAACTAGGATACAATTTACTACATAAATATCATTAAAATTAGGTATCTGTTCTTATTTCTTATCAGATAAATAAATCAAACAATCCCCTTAGGGAGTTTTAGTATACGAACTACCTTCTTAGTTTTGGAAACAGGAAGGCATATGTATTTAACCGTCACCTCTCTACAGCTTATATCGGCACAGTAATGTACACAATCTAGAAAAATCTTAAATAGAGTAATGACCAATGATTGATTCCTTCTCAAGAATAAACTTCTCTGTTATTCGTCAAATACTGTACTACAATTAAAAATTTGCCAAAACGCTGCCGACTATTTTAGTTCGTTCGTCTGTGAACACAGCTAGATGCTAAACCGTTGAGCCTATTTTCATATTGATATTCCCTTATCGATCTGGCTGATGCCGCGGTCTCTTGAATTTAAAACCGAAATTGTAATTGTAGGGGATTCATTGTATGAAGCCCCAGGGATATTTTCAAAATTTTAAAAAATGGCTCGAACGATTTTGATTAAACTTTGTAATTGGATAGTGTGAAACACGTTGAAGAGAATGGTGTAGGTATCATCTTCGTTGAAACCATAATTTTTTGAAAATTGCAAAAACTCAAAATTTTTCCGGCGTCTTCCTAAAAGCAAAATATTTGTCTATAATATTTTGATTGTAGGTTATCTTTAATATTTTTCCGTTTATGAAATCTGTTCTATAAAGATAGATTTTGAAATAAGATCATGTGCAATTTTTCGAAAATTTGAGAACTTTTCGCATAATTCTGCCTGAAAGTACGGGCGAGAAAGAATGTACTATTTTATCACTAGTTCGATGAATAGGAACCTCTCCCCGCTAAAAAGAAGACAACTGCATGTAGGCATCAAAATTTTAGGTCTCGACATTTTATTGCAGCATTACTTTCCGTACATTTCTACGTATTCTGGAAGTACGCGGCAGTCAGCAACTGAGAGAGTAGAGCGCTATCAATGTTCCCTGCTTGCCACAACGGCCAGTCGACTAGCGCTACTTGGGTGGTGCACAAAACTGGTTTGTGAGGCATTACTTCGAAATTCCTCTCATATTGTACATCTTGCAGTTAGCACCATAGTGACGGAGGAGTGGATGACCGGGCGGCACAGACATGTTGGCGCGAAGGAGAAGCGCCAGCAACGGCAACAGCGCGTGCGAGCGCCAGAGGTCGCAGCGTCGTCAGCAGAGGCAGCGGCACCGGGCGTCCCCAGCGGTAAACGCTTTTCGTCGGGCGCCAACGCGGGGGATGCCTCGCCCTTTTGATCCGCCCAATCTGATCAGGAGGCGGATTTGGATTTGGAAAGGGTGTTGCGCGGCGCCGCGCCGCCTCCCCCCCACCAATCTGCTTCCGCTACCCCTCCATCCCCACGTCATCACTCACCCACCATACTTCTCCCCGCCCTTCCCGCTCCGCCTGCCACGATCTGTCCTGACACCCTCTGCTTCGCCCTCTCCGCCCCGCTCCACCCCACCACGCCCCGCTCCGCCCCGCTCCGCCCCGCTCCGCCCCGCTCCGCCCCGCTCCGCCCCGCTCCGCCCCGCTCCGCCCCGCTCCGCCCCGCTCTGCTTTTCTTTCTCGCACCCGCAAACGCTCCGCCTTCGCAGTCTCGTCCTGTAAACCGCGCCGCCGCTGCCTCACCACTGCTCCACCCCCTGACCCAGCGGGGCCCTGCTTTACGCCCTCTCCGAACCTTAGAAGCGCCCAACCCGTCTCCCTCCCGATGGCGCTCCCTGACGACCGCAGCGCGACCCCGCTTGCTCCCAGCGGCGACCCCCATGTCAACAGACTCTCAAGACTCCCTGGGATGTAAGCGTTTTAGAAGGCTCGATGTTTTCCACACAGCGCATCTGCAGCGAGGGCTGGACGCAGCTTGAGCTTGGTTGAGCGCGTCTCGAGCGTGAACGTAGGCTGAAGTGCTGTTGGTGGGGCAGGGAGCTAAAGGGCGAGCTGCAGTATGGTCGGGAGAAGGGGCTGGAGCCAAACTTGAGAGCGTGAGCGCTGAGTAGAGGTTGGAGGCGGGGGGAGGGGGGTTAGACTGCTGGGGCTGGAGCATGAGCCGGTGCGCAGCGGAATTTAAGAGGCGTGCAAGCGGGACGAGGCCTATGGTAAGGGCAACTGATATACAAAAGCAGGATAGTATTCGACCCGTAGGATATATTGTTTTTTTTATGTTTCCTGGCACACCGACTTCTATTACTCTGGACGCATTGCAGTATACGTCGGTCATTAGTCTCATTAATGTAGTGAATATTTCATTCTGGAACATGGCGGTGTTCGTCTATCGGTGGATGGCGTGATTCAGCGCCGACCCACACGTCAACTTTCGACGGATTTCTCTCCTCGAGATGTCTCCCCCAGCGGGGTACTCACCCATTCATGACATTTTCTAGGCTTCCGACAGGTCTTCCAAGGTATGTTGAAGTATAGTGCATGTTAGTGTTTGTGTGCAACGGGTGAGGATAGGACACAGAAGAAGGAAAGGTCGCACCCGATCCGTGGCCCGTTTGTTAGGATACTGCTCCGGCATTCGCCTGGTGTTGATCGGAGAAACCACGGAAAACAATCAAACAGAGCCGCCGGCCGCTGGAATACTCCTTCAGCCAGCGAATAAATTAGAATGAATTAAACCATCCAAGTAGCTGGTAATGAGAATGCGCCACCGACTTGTGGGCTGGAGCGTGGGCAAAGAAGCGAGCGTGAGCGTGGGAGGGGCGTGGTCTCGAGCAGCCTGCGCCTCCACAAGCGCTCGGTGGAGGCAAAGGCTGAGTTAATCCACTCTCCTCCACGGGCGCCTCTGTTTTTAAAATTTGCCGGGTAAACAACTCGCGTACTTTACTTAATCCAGGCGTGATGAGGCTAATTCCTCACGCGTCCTAATATTTGCCGCGGGGCGAACTGCGAGCGACTTCATCGCACGGCGTCTGGCCTCCCCCCCACCCCCATCTGCTACTGGCACGCCGCTCTCTCCTCAGCTCCAGGGCGGAGGAAGATATTGTCTGGGTTTTGCAAGAAATATAACACTCTGCTTCGAGCTGCTCAACTAAGTAAAATACGTGCTAGGGCTGTAAGTGTGGGAGAGAAGCCAAAGAAGAGAAAAAATGCTACATGTGGTAACTTTAAGATTACTTGAAGCAACAACTTCAAAATGAACAAAGTTGTTCGTTAATTACTATGCGTCTATTTACATTTATTCATGATACAAAGACGATACATTTTTGTCCATTAGAAATGTTAGGTTGGTGTAATGATTTACCATGTAACTGTACAATTTGCATTTAATGCTCGTCACTGTGATGTGAATAATTTTTTAGTCAGCTCTTAGTAAAATCGATTACTTTTGCAGCATGCAGAGCCTGCGAAAGTTCAATTTCTAGCACTAATGCTAAAAGTGTGACAATGCTCAAATGTTCAAACAAAACAGTGTAAATGCTACAAAAACCTAACATTTTTGTTCATGTCCTGCGGCTGAACTTAATGAAACAGTACACAATTGGTTTATTTCCTTTAATTATAATAAAACAGAAGTCATCAAGGCTATCTAAAAATAGGGTACGACATATGCCTTAAAAATTATTTTATTTTTCCCGGAAAGGAAAGGAAACATTTATTGAGGATTGTGAAACTCGCGCCATCCGCTCGCATCCATTTCGCGCATCCATTTCGCTCACAGGTAGTCGTCGCGTACGGACGCCTTTCTCTTCGCTCCGAGAAGTGAAAGGCCATGGGTGTGGACCTCGCTTTGTACCGGGCGCGTGTTGGCGCGTGGGCTGCGCGCATCCGCCCTGGCCGGGCGGTTTCAGCGCATGCGGAATCTCCTTGCTTGATAGGCGGTGGTGTTACGCTACTATGTGCAGCTGTTTTGGCCACCCTCCTTGTGATAGGAGGTGTGGAGCAAAACCCTGGTCCCGCTGTACAGGCTGCTGCAACGACATGCTCCAAGTGCGAAAGGAGTGACCGGAGAATACGCAGATTGGAAGCAGATCTGGCTCAGGCTCATGCATATATTGGAGAACTGACTCTTAAGATCAAGGAGCTGGAAAATGTTATTGAAGGTAGGAAGAGCGGGATGCCCCGCGTGAGGAAGAGGCGAAAATGTGCAGTCGAATGCAAGTGTATCTTCTCAGTCAGTTGCTCCGTATACCGGAAAAGTTAAGGTGATAGGCGACTCCATGTTGCGGCACAGCGGCGGGGTGGTAAATAAAAATGGAGCAGATGTTTCTTTTTTCCCTGGAATTGACATCGAGAAAATGACCTCCGTAGTGAAGAAAGCCGATGAAAACGAGGAAATAGAAGTGGTACTCGTTCATGTAGGCACAAACGTGCGGAAACGGCAACCCGTGTTTGTCACAATTAATCAATATGTTGAACTTGGACAGGCCATCAAGGCGAAATACAAAAATGCCAAGGTGATCGTTTCGGGGATTATGCGCCGAAATGATGTGCACATAGGCAAAACACGGGATCTAAATCGAGGTTTACTGTGGGCATGTGACGTTTTCGGTGGCCTTTTTGTGGACCCTAACTATTGGCTCGGGCAGGATGACTTAGGCCGGGACGGGCTTCATTTGAACTCGAAAGGTGCGTGGAAGTTGGGGTGCTTGCATGACCAGGTATTGAACAAATACCTGCATAACAAGTGACAACCGGGTGGAGATGTGTTCGTGGCGCTACGGGCAAAATTGATTGCGGAAGAGGATGTGAAGCGTGTGGTGGCTGCTATGCGGGAGGAGATGGCGGCTGCGCGGGAGGAGTCGACTGCTGCGCGGAGGAGTCGACTGCTGCGCGGGAGGAGACGACTGCTGCGCGGGAGGAGACGACTGCTGCGCGGGAGGAGACGACTGCTGCGCGGGAGGAGTCGACTGCTGCGCGGGAGAAGTCGATTGTTGCGCGGGAGGAGTCGACTGTTGCACGGGAGGAGTCGACTGTTGCGCGGGAGGAGACAACTGCTGCGCGGGAAGAGACTACTGCTGCGGGGACGCAGGCACCTGAACAGGACGCACGAGTCCCAAACTCGGACTTGCAGGTGAGGAGAGGTTTCATTAGATTGTTGCAGGTGAACTGTCGTAGCATCGTAAATAAAGTAACGGAATTTTGGAATTTAATTGAGGCTTGTGATCCTGATATCGTGATAGGTACAGAGTCTTGGCTCTCGGATGCGGTAGCAAATGCGGAAATTTTGGTCTGATTATTTTACGTTTAGGAGAGATCGCGGAACCAGAGGCGGCGGAGTATTCATTTGTGTGAAAAACACTTTAAATGTCGTATCAAATTGGGTCGATAATGTTTTTGAAATGACGGGGTTGGAAATTTACTGTTCAGGAAATAACTTGGAAATAATTGCTTGCTATCGTCCACCGGCTAGCAATTACGAAATATTAGACGCGATACACGAAAGAACAAAAAATATACGTAGCCATCCCGTTGTTATTGCCGGAGATTTAAATCTTCCAGACACAATTTGGAAAGGGTGCGTATGCGATGGACACGTGCAGAATCTTGTCAATAGACTGGTCTGGGACAACGGATTAGCGCAGGTTGTAAACCAGCCGACTCGCCAGGACGCGCTTCTAGATATTTGCCTTGTTAGTCCAAAAGACTTATTCTTATCGTGCGACGTCATGGAAGGCATAAGTGACCATAAAGCAGTTCTTGTCGACTTAGACTTAAGTACTTTAAGGAAAAGTACTAACACCGGGTTCCTAGTGAGGCAATACAAGAAAACCAATGTAGTAGGCCTTCAAAATTACTTAAGGGAGCAGTACGATGAGTTTCTTAGAACGGGAGGGAGAATAGAAGAAATATGGCAAGAATTTAAAAACATTCTTGAAAATGCCGTGCAGACATTTGTTCCATGTAAAATGGTAAAAAGAAATCCCGACCCAGAATATTATAATGCAAAGATTAGACGTATGAAAAGAAAAAACAGAAAAGCGTTTAGTAACAGGCACATTAGTGGCAACCACATGGCATTATTTCGAAGTTATTCAAAAGCGTTAGAGAAGGAAAAGAAAATCGCGGAGGAACGTCATTTAAAATATATCCTTAATGCGGATGGCAATAATTGGTCGGAATTTTTTAAGTATGTTCATAGAGGGAAGGGAAACAAAGACGAAATTCCAGTTGTTCGTATTAATAATTTGCCAATAACTGACGACAGAGAAAAAGCAAACGCTTTTAATGCATATTTTGCTTCGGTTTTTAAGCAGAAAACTGACTGTACTCAGATACCAACGTTATCAGATAGAAATCTATTTCAGGTCGACGTACGTACTCTACGGAAAAGAATAAAATTAATGAAAAGCGGAAAATCTCGAGGCCCAGATTCTATTTCCACGGACATTATTAAATTAGGTGGAGAGGCTATTCTACCGTACCTAATTAGGTTATTTAATATTTCTATCAATAATGCTTGCGTACCGGAAGATTGGAAGTTAGCACTCGTAGTACCTGTTTTTAAAAGTGGCGATAAAACGGTACTAAGTAACTATAGGCCGTTAATATTTCTATCAATAATGCTTGCGTACCGGAAGATTGGTTGATCGTATGCAAACTCATGGAACAACTAATTACTAACTACATCCGGAAAGAATGGGAGGGTAAGGAATGGCTTTATCTAGGTCAGCACGGCTTCCGAAACGGGTTCTCCTGCGAGAGTCAGCTGGTCTCACTTCTACAAGATCTAACCGACGAAATTGATAAAGGTGGAAGGGTAGACGCAATAGTAATAGATTTTGCCAAAGCTTTTGATGTTGTTCCTCACGATCGTCTTGTAAATAAATTAATAGATTCGGGTATAGACACTAGGGTGGTGGCTTGGATAAACGAACTATTACGTGATAGGAAACAACAGGTTCGAATCGGAAGACATCTATCAACCTCCGCAAGTGTTACGTCAGGGATTCCACAAGGAAGTGTCATTGATCCTCTCATGTTTCTCGCCTTCGTGAATGACTTGCCAAAAAATTTAGCTTCAAACGTAAGACTCTTTGCTGATGACTGTATCATCTATCGGGTTATCGAATCAGAGGAGGACGTGAATATTTTGCAGCGAGACACGGACAAATTACACTCCTGGGCAAAAACAAATGGCATGGAAATAAACAGTTCAAAAAGTAAAGCCATCACGTTTGGTAGGGGTCGAAGTTATAGTGAAACTGTGTACAAATTGAACAACAATGTCATACCTACAGTTACATCTTGCAAATATTTAGGAATTCAATTAGATAGTAAATTGAGCTGGGAAAAACAGGTAAATTTCGTTGTGGGAAAAGCCTGGAGATCTCTACATTTCGTTATGCGGATCCTAAAGAAGAGTACAGTGAGAGGTAAAGAATTAGCTTATATGTCACTAGTCCGACCCGTATTAGAATATGGCGCGGTATGTTGGGACCCGTACAGAATATCGCAGCAAGGAAATCTAGAAAAGGTCCAGCGCAGAGCATCGAAATTTACTTTCAGAGGATCAAAAAATAGAGGTGCATGGGAATCACTCGAAAAGAGGCGGATTAAGCTGCGACTCTACGCTATGTACAAAGCATACGCAGGCTATCCTGCTTGGAATGAAATACACCGTCGTTTAGAAAAACCTACATACTTCGGTAGAGCGGATCACGCGCATAAAATTAAGACAAGAATGCAGAAAACGGATGTCGGGAAATTTTCATTTACAAACCGAACTATTAGAGACTGGAACAGTTTGCCTGCGACAATCTTAGAACCCTTTCCTCAAAGCTTGAGCAACTTTAAAAATAAATTAGTTTTCTAATTAATTATATATTAGGTTATTGTATCAATGTTAATTTTCCACTGTTAGATTAGTAGTATTTCATACAAAGTAAGTTGTTTAATTGTTAGTATAAATATCAGTTGTAGTAGTATTGTTATTATTATCTTTATTATTATTGTTATTATTTTATTATTATTCATGTAGTACAGTGCCGTGCCGTGCAGTGCAGTGCAGTGTAGTGCAGCGCAGTGTAGTGTTATGAAGTGAAGTGGAGGGAAGGGAATGCGAGAAGAAGAAGCGAGTGTGAAAGAAATGCGTCACAGTTAAGTGTTGTGCAGTGAAGTGAAGTGGAGTAAGGTTTGCGTGGTGATTTTATGTACTATTTATTATTATTATTATTATTATTATTATTATTATTATTATTATTATTATTATTATTATTATTATTATTATTATTATTATTATTATTATTATTATTATTATTATTATTATTAATATTATTATTATATTTTATTAACTCCTTTTTGTAACTTTTTGTTAATGAATGTAAGTTTAATGTATGTAAGGTCAAGATATTCTGCCACCAAGTTACTACACTTAATTGCAGAATTAACAATAAATCTAATCTAATCTACGTCTTTTGCCTCTATTCGGTCGCACTCACAAAACGTAATATCACTTTTACCACTAGAATCATAAATTATTATTAAAATATTATTACAAATCGTTATTATAACTATTACTATTATCATTATTATTATTTTTATTATTTACGCATAGGAAGTTGACATATGGTACTGGCAACGCAGCGAATATTGAAGAAATTACTGGAGAGCATAGAGACTATTTTGAAAACATTTAATTCATTGTACGATAGACTGTTTAATATAAACCCAAGTTCATTAGTAATATTTTGAAGGAATTTCTTCCTATGTTGACCGAAATTGCATTAAAATATTCAATTATTTTCAGATAGATGTATTGTGAAATTATGGGATTTAAAACTAATTATAAGCGGAATAGTTTAATAAAGTAGCTTACCTTGTTTAAATTATATTTCTAAAATTATTTAGTACTCCTGCAATGTCTCTAATGCCAATCAACTGTGTTCGGAAAATGATGAACAAGAAAGTTAGATCACTAAGTGCAAATATTATTTGAGCATTCTCTTTAACAAGATCAATAGGATAATTGGATTAAACAGATTTGGAACACAACGGATTTGGACAACCTTACGCGCTTGCCATCATGGCAATGAATTCTTTAATCTCAGGGTTCGGGAAAACTATTTAGCGTACAGGAAAACTAGGGAATAGAAAAATTCTTCCGAGACCGCAGTTATTTGCCTCGTCCGGCCACAAAAACCGTGAATAGGCACAACTTCACCAGTCGTTCATCTTTTGTCACAGAGCCTTAAAATGGCTGCAGAATGATTGTTTGAACGAGTCTGGAAATGTTACATCCTCCGAGTAAGTCGATCATTTCTTTGATTTTACCAGTGGTTGTTATTATTTTGGTCATTGCTGTCGTATGGATTGTTTGGTCTCCTTGCTGTTATGTATTTTTAAGACTGCATGTTATATATGGCGGTGGAGTTTATAATGGTGAGGATTGGGTTCTCTGAATGTTTTTGGTGAGATATGATGTTTGGGTGAGGGGGAGAGTGGTGTTTGTCTTTGTCTCAATCTTGTAATTGTTGTCTGGCTCTGTTAGCATTAATGCTTGTCGTAAGTCTGGGCCATCCGGGCCTGCACGTGGGGTGGTAGCCGTCGCAGTTGTGGCAATGAGGGTGGTGCTGATGCAGGTGGTCTAATATTACATTTTTATTTGAACTGAAATTGGGTATGACCCGGTGGCAGTTAAATAACAACAACAACAACAACAACAATAATAATAATAATGATAATAATAATAATAATAATAATAATAATAATAATAATAATAATAATAATAATAATAAAGGAGTACAGTACAAGACGATGATCCAATAATCATACTATCACTAATATTAAGTATTATAACAATTATTAAAAATAATTATATGTTGGTGATACTAAAATTTAATACAAGCTACATAAATATTAGCTTAATTAGATATTTAAAAAAAATGCATTGATCTCGTTCACTACACTTCACTGCATTGCACTGCACTGCTCTGCACACTGCACTACACTGTTTTACTTTGAAATACACTGACCAGCACTTCACAGCACTTCACCGCAATTTACAGTACTTCACAGCAATTAGTCATTTAATATCTATTACTCTCATCTTGTTCTAACTTATTTCTAAAACTTTGGACACCTAGAAGACAAGCTTTGAAAATTGCTGCGGGTAAACTGTTTCAACCTCTAATTGTTCTGTTGCAAAAGGAAAATTTCCCAAGATCTGAATTTTGTTTCCTTGTACGAATTTTGTGGGTGTGATCGTTTCGGCAGAAATAATTTATTTTTTCTAGTCTAATCTGAATTTCCTTCCAAGCTGGTTGACCTACGTACGATTGTCATGTGATCCAGTGCAGCTTGCGCAGGTCCAAGGTCTCGTGCAGTGGTTTTTGGGAAGTGCAACTTGTTGGCATCTATTACATTTCATTGCAGGTTAATGATTATGTAGTTATATATTGATCTAGTAATGTGCAAAGTATTGTACATAACTTTTCTGTCGGGTAAACAGGTCTTGTCCATCTCATAGATGTACGGTTCTAAGTAAGATATTTCGTCCAGTATTATTTTCTGCATTTCGGATACATGGAAGATTGAGAATTTGTATTTAGTTTATAGTTCAATTCTAATTTCGGCGGTGTTTCCTTTTGTTGCAATCTCTTGATAAAAAAACGTTCTCCGATGGTCTCAGTCGCTCTGTGGTAGTGGCAATCAGAATTGCTTGTTAAGTACAGAGTACGTTTGGTTTTGTGAGTTCTAGTGTCAGATACGTCTTTCTAATTGTTCTGTGGGCTTGATGGATGTAGGATGAATGGTTAATTGGATAGCTGTGCATCTGGCTCGGCGAAACACATGTAAGATACCACAGAGCATTTTCCCGTCTCACGACCACCGCGTTACAATCACATACGCCAAATACGATATGAATATCACAATTTTTTTATTATGACGAATCAGTGCAACATTGATGCAGTGCATTTTTCAATACACGCCGAAAATAAGTTGTGAACAATACATTGAACAAATACATTTTTCAAAGGTTTCCCATTCGTCTGCAAAGTGTTGCGAGTAGCTGAAAAAAATTCCTAAATGAAATTGATTCGAATACGGTGCCAAACGTTTTACGTGTTTTCCAGACGTACGGGAAAACTATTTGAAATATAGACATAATAGTACTAATCTTTTTTATTTGATTTCATGTGCTCTTTTACAAAATAGGAACTTTTGCGAACGTATAGAAACATCTGCGAACGTACAGAAGCACATTTCAAGACTGGACTCTGGAAAATAGTCGTTTTTACTAATAAATTCAAACCACACTGTTCTTTGGTATTGTTTACACAATCATTGGTATTGTTATCAAAATATATTTAGATAAAATCTCTCATTAAATGTTGATATAACAATGATGCGTAATGCCTGCAACATAATTTAAATTTCAACATGTCACACTATAACATTTTATACCTCACGGAAAAATAATCATGACTACAGGAGATACCAACAAGTGTATGTTTCTCCTGTAAGGAGTTGTCTATTCTCTGCTGTAAATAATGCATTTACA
This sequence comes from Teleogryllus oceanicus, assembly GCA_964035755.1. Classification (NCBI taxonomy): domain Eukaryota; kingdom Metazoa; phylum Arthropoda; class Insecta; order Orthoptera; family Gryllidae; genus Teleogryllus; species Teleogryllus oceanicus. The sequence continues at coordinate 85,899,760 of CAXIVR010000009.1, forward strand.
AATCGATAATTCTTCTTAAACATATTGTTGTTTCGGTTATACATTTTTTGGATGTTGTTCGTTAAGAACATTTGCGATAAGAATATGTCACAGTATATCAGGTTCTGTTACGGTTTTTAGTGCCTTCAAAAATTTTTTGTGATAATTATAGTGTTAAAATCAACCAAAACATACAACATTTTCGAAGTAAATGCGCCGTCTTAATTATTGGGTTAATAGAAGAATTTCCGTACTTGCATTTTACATGCGACTGTACTAGCATTAATGTGCAGGAACTAAGAGAATTTCTACACATACCACGTTCAGATACGTGCATTTGTTTGCAGATAATATTGACCGAAAACCAGCCTACAGAAGTTGTAAATCCCACGATAACAGTTTTGCGCGTCCCTGTTTGAATTCTGCTTCGGCCTTCCACGTGTATTTATTCGCGGCATATAACCAAAACACATATTTACTACCCAAGAATCGATTGCCAAGCCAATATTTACTAGAATGCATCAAAGGGAGCTTGATCATATCCTCTTTATTTTATCGATAACGTTTTGAAAATTGAATGGCTTCTGAGATTCTCGTCGCCAATTGCCTCGGGATAACTGACTAATGACCATGTACACATGTACGAATATTAGTATTTGATACTTACGTAAGCAACACATTTATTGAGCGAGTTTATCATGAGTTTTGCTGGGAATTGATTAATTAATTGCGGAATTTGTGGATCGTGTAATCTTGTAAATGAACTCAACACTAGCCGACTTCACCCAAATTAATGGGTAAATTCAATTTCAAAATTCACTTCCATCAATGAGGGAGAATTGAAATTCGTAAATTTAAACAAATCCTCTCGGCTAAAATGCATTCCATGTTGCATTACGTCTCCCTAAATATATATGTTCTGATTTACGAGTAAGTGCCCAGCTTTTACCCGCAACATTTGCTTTCCAATCTATTATCGAAAACACTTGTTTTATAAGTCTATAACGGATTATTGCTATGCATATTACAGTAACAACATTTAGCATTTAGAAACGAAACTTTAATTTTATTAATGAAACAATTATATAAATTTAATATTGAATTATCATTCGTTCTTTTGTGCTGAAAATTGTTGCACTATTTTCTTTAATCTTGAAATGGTAATTACTTATATTGTCAACTTTGACAGGACATCAATATTATTTCACGCCCACCTCCGTTAAATATTTTAAATTCTTCAAGTTTAACGTCGTTAACCGTTTATTTTTATAACATCATACAATTATTTTTTTTTCAATTTCAGATAAGAATAAGAACTATAAATCTGAAGGATGAATATATAAAATATTTTGCGTACATGAACCACACACACACACTTAACATGCAGATATATATAAGCGTACATATAGTATCCTTTAAAAGGAAGATGAAGAAATTAATTTTCCCACAAAATGTTTCGTCAGGAGACAATAACAATTTAAGATTATTATCTAAAAGATCATCGCTAGCCGCTAAAAAAGACTCATTTGAATAAAGTTAAGGATTATAATGCTCAAAACAATCTTGCATCTAGTTTGTATAAATCTCGACATGCCTCAACGCATCAATAATAATATATTTGTGTGTATGTTTTTTGTTTTTTGAATTTTTTTATTTTATTTTCTCATACAGCGAAGAGCTCTTTATAAGATTGAACAGAACTGCAACTTCGCACGCGTAGCACTTAGTGTTACAAACAGGAGAGCGAGGATACTCCTTCTGGAGACCTCGATAATCAATAGTTACTCGTATTGAATGCGAGAATGTATAGGAGAATAGGTGTTTTGGTTACAATCACAGTTGACATAAAAAATAATTAAAAACTCTGTATGGCATAAAACGATGAGAAAGTGTTTAAAATATAATTTAAGTGATGGAAAGTAATGGCGAATGTAAAACTGACGACTACACTCACAAAAACCATTGTAATTATTATTTTTACTTTCTCGCTCTTTCTTCGTAAGATCTATTAAGTAGTATTATGATTTGGCACCAGAAAAAGGCGATTTTTTTACATTACGAATAATTTTCGCGGTACTCAATATCATTTTCTTTAATACTATTTCATTATTACCTTTTTGTAGAAGGTCAGAACTTCATCGGATAACCACTTCTTTGTACTATTTCCGTATTTCATAGAATCTAAGTTCCATTTTTCTTTTTTCAAACATTTGGAACAAAAATAGAGGAGGCAATAAGCTCGTATCCTAAAATGAAGCCAAATCATTTTTCAAAAACTGTCTTTAATTATTCAAAGAATGTTGCAAATGAATAATGTACAGTTCCATTCTGACTCGTGTGGAAATAGCACTGCCATCTAGAAGTAAGGAATGTGTATATCTACACGCGAGAAACATTTTTCCGCGTTCAAAAATTTTCATCCAAAACACTTGATGGGGGGGGGGGGTCTCTATTCGAGAAAATGGTGTATGATTGTTAACTGAAGCCGACTTTAGGGATCAAATTAAGACACAAGCACTTCGTTGGAGACTTGACGCACCATCGTTCCCGTATATCGAGATTTTCCGCACCATCCCGACATAAAGTGATTTCCGCTATTCGCGCCATTTATTTATTTATTTATTTTACGTCAAAAAAACAGTTAAAAACTGCGTATGACGTGCTATGGGGAAAAGTGAATTGTGTGCACATTTTCAAAATTCTGTGATCCCTACACTAAGTCATATACTACTTAAATTTTGAATTTTTGAAAGGGAGAAAAAAAAACAAAAAACTCCCATGTAGTAAAATCTATTTTCAAGGATAAACAAGCAATAAATTTTGAATTTTGAAAGGGAGAAAAAAACAAAAAAACTCCCATGTAATAAAATCTATTTTCAAGGATAAATAAGCAATAAAATTTTGAATTTTGAAAGGGAGAAAAAAAAAACAAAAAACTCCCATTGCAATTTCTATGCAAGCCGATAAACAAGCAATAAATTTTGAATTTTGAAAGGGAGAAAAAAAACAAAAAAACTCCCATGTAATAAAATCTATTTTCAAGGATAAATAAGCAATAAAATTTTGAATTTTGAAAGGGAGAAAAAAAAAACAAAAAACTCCCATTGCAATTTCTATGCAAGCCGACCCTTCGCGCGGGGAGAATTCAACTTCATTCTGTTCCAACTCCTCCGTGCACCCCAACGGTAGCGTTCCGCTCCCGCCGTTAATTTACTGTTCCTGAGGTTGTCAGCACTGTTCTCTCGCGAAATTAGCAACGCGCCTCCGCGAGATGCAGTCTTTAATTACGACACGTCGGCGTCGGTGCGCTCGACTTGTGTTTCCGATTAATGGAACACATTTTGTGAATTATACCCTAATATTTGATTACAGCGCGATGTGGAAAGCGCATTAACAATGCACAGTTCTCTAAAGGAAACGTAAGCTCCCAAGACTCCCAAGTACACGCGAGTTTCATTGAACTTCATAATCCTCATCCACCTCTTACACTCTGCATTGAGTAGTTAAATTAAAAATATAATAGAAACTAGCAACATTTGATAACAAATGTTGGTTGATAACATTTGTTGATAACAGTTGATCAGTAGATATATTTATTTATGTTTCTAGACACATCCCCTGCTATTCTCAATAATCCCGTTGGTTTTAATGCCCGGAGGTGGCTCTGGTGTCGGGATGGCCGAGCGGTCTAAGGCGCCAGACTCAAGGAAGCCTTGCCTGAACGATCAGGTCTTGAGAATTCTACCGGGAGCGGTAGCTCAGTGCATCAACTGATGCCACCGCAGCGCCTCTGCCCGGGAGCTCTTAGGTTCGAGTCCTGACGGGCGCCAGGATTTTCAAATTTGCTTTTCAGCTAGGTCGAATTCAGTCGCTGCCTGGAGGAGAACACTAGCGGCCGGCTGCTCTGATCGGTAGTCCTCCGTGGTTTCTCCGATCAACACCAGACGAATGCCGGAGCAGTACCCTACCAAACGGGCTACGGACCGCGCGCGATCTTTCCTTCTTCTTTCTTGTCCTATCCTCTACCCCTTACACACAGACTTACACTACCATACCTTATATATTCCGGGAGACCGGTCGGGAGATAGAGCTTGTCCCGGCTGGGGTGGTGCCCCGCTGGTGGGAGAGTCCTGGTTCCCTAACCATCGCTATATATAGCGATAAAACCCCACTAGCCGATGGAAGGGCGGCGCCGGATCTCGCCATCCAGCGGGGGAAGATCACCGCCATCTCCCGAGAAAGAACATGCACTACACTAACGAGACTTGTGACCAAAGCAGTTGACCTGCCGGGAAACACGAAAAAATGAATGAATCAATCAGTTTGATAATGAAATATTATTAAAACGTATGTGATTCATTCAAAAAGTTTTCCCTCCACGCTTCCCTCAATACTAGCCTGGAGAAACCAACTGCCGATATAAGGCCGGGAACATATCATTCCTGATCGCCGCGACGGGACGTGGGCGTCGCTTTCCACACGTTCAACTAAAGAAAACATATTATAGATGTGACCTTACTCATTTAAACAGCCTGGACCCGTTCGTGTATGGTGTTCCAATATTGGAACATATTTTGAAAATGATATAACTATATTTCACCTACATCATCATTAATCTGCTAAAAATATAATTAAGTAAAACAAATAAACTTGTGCATAAGCGGGTTATTCAGAGCCCCTCCCACGAGGGCACTCGCGACCCCGTAACGGCCACAAGCAGCGAGGGAGGCAGCGCGCGCTACTTGAGCCTCGGCCGACGCACGCACTAAGCGACAGTTGCAGGGTTCTCTTTGTCCGTGTCGATTGACTGATTGATTAGTGATTTATGGCACGTCAACTACGAAGGTTATTTGTCCTGTAAGTGTAGTGTATGCTTTTGTCGCGGCTGGTGGCGTTCATCATTCCGTAGCTGGCTGGCGTGATCTGGCACCGACCTACGTCGGCGTGCGGGGATTTTCCCCAACCAGGTATCTCCCATTAGCGGAGCACCGTCCCAGTCGAGAAACTAAACTCCCAACTGGTCTCCCGGAATATGTGGTAGTGTAGTGCATGTTAGTGTAAGTGTGTGCGTGCATAAGGGGAGAGGATATGACAAGGAAGAGGAAGGAAAGATCGCGTGCAGTCGTGGTCCGTTTGTTAGGGTACTGCTCCGGCATTCGTCAGGTGTTGATCGGAAAATACTCGGAAAACTACTGATCAGAACAACTGTCCGCTAGAATTTTCCTCCAGACAGCGGGTGAATTCAACTTAGCAATGTAGCTAGTGCGTAAAATCCTGCCACCGTCGGGACTCGAACCCTAGAACCTCCCGGTCTGTAGTGACATTAGTTGAAGCCCTGAGCCACCTTTGCCAATGTCGTGACCGGCCGCACAGTTTCGAAGGTGCCGCCACAGTAGGGCGTTACCGCCCCTGGCGGCAGCGACCAGCGGCAAGCGCAGGCCTTAAAAGATGTGCGGCCGCCACGCCTGAGCGAGCGGGGCGAGTCACAACCTCCGCCCCCGGCTACGCCTGCCAGCCTGCGGACCTTGCGGCCCGGAGCGAATATAAGCCGGCCGTGGCCCGGGGAAAGGCAGAGAGCGAGCGGCCGAGTAACTGCGAGGTGTGTGGCGACAAGTGATAGAACCTGGAATATTGTGATTACGACGAACAGTGCTGCAACCACGGACTTTCCCACTACGGAGAATTGGTGACTCGGCGATATTTTGGTGTTTCTACTGATTACGACAACTCGGCTAAGTTTCTTTGTATTTTCTCCTGGATATTCGGCACTATAGCTCTGTACCTGTTTTCTCTATCAATAAATTGTTGATTGAAGTTTGAGTGTGTTGAATTTGGACACATCAGCCAACGTCAGTCTTTGAGATATACGCTCAACGGAGTCGTGTTTCGCATTGAAAACGTTCATTCTGGTGTTTTATCGCCGATGTCGAAGCAGGTCTTGCTGTCTGGGATTTACCTGTGAATCCAAATTTTCATTGTTACTCTTTCGGTTCTTCGTAAATTAAAATTTTATTTTGTGGTATTAAAATACGTTATGAAATAGACCTAAATCTATTTAAATGGGTATACCTAAACAGAAACAAAATAAGTCGGTCTCGTGCATTACGTTTAACTAAACAACATTGATTATACACACATCTTTCTAAATTATTGCATGTGAATCTAACATGGCACAAGCGAGTCCCTTTATATTTAACTGAGCAGGACCATAGCTGTATATCCACCCAGAAGCTTCACTGGAATTCAAAATTGAAGGAGATATCGGGATGTTAAAACTGAAATTTGGTTAAAGCAAACCCAATTAAAAACTACTTCGTACGGCGAAGAACAAAAAAGGAATATTGAATGTAATATTACACATAATTCAATTAATTAAAGTTAATTAACGTTAACACTATTAGTCTTTTAAATCGTTATTTATTGAAAGAAGAGCAGTTAAAAGTTAATTATTCGGAAGCGAAGTAATTATTTACAAGTTTTCTTAAAAAAATCGAAACTTCACTATTTAATTAAATTGGAACCAACTCTGTCCGATTACTCCTTCAATAAACTACGCACGCTTTCTAGATCCAATCGAAGGCGGGGTGGGGGTGGGGTGCGGGTGGAGTAGAGTAGGAGGAGAACAGCATACTTACAGAACCAGCCTTACAGGCTATCACTGCAAATTCGACGGCTCACCACATGGTGAAGACCCTGCCCACACCGACCGTTGGTCGCGCCCCAAACTGCAGACTGAGGCATCACATTCAGAAGTACCTTTCAGCGCACCCCTGGTGGCCTGCGGTCCAACCAGGCCAGTCACCGGACACAGCGGCACTTCTCCGCACAGCGAAGAATGAACGAGAGTACTCGGTTGATTGATTGATTTTTTCGTGTTTCCGGGCGCGTCAACTGCTTTGGTAATTAGTCCCGTTAGTGTAGTGATCTTCCCCCGCTGGATGGCGAGATCCGGCGCCGACCGACCGTCGGCTAGTGGGGTTGCCCCCTAACCAGGACTCTCCCACCAGCGGGGCACCGCCCTACCCGGGACAAGCTCTAAACTCCCGACCGGACTCCCGGAATATGTAGTAGTGCAGTGCATGTTAGTGTGTGTGTGTGTGTGTGTGTGTGTGTGTGTGTGTAAGGGGAGTGGATAGGACAAGGAGGAGGAAGGACAGATCGCGCGCGGTCCGTGGCCCGTTTGGTAGGGTACTGCTCCGGCGTTCGCCTGATAGTGATCGGAGAAACCACGGAAAACTACCGCTCAGAGTAGCCGGCCTCTAGAATTCTCCTCCAGACAGCGACTGAATTCGACCTAGCTGAAAAGCTAGTGTCGAAAATCCTGCCGCCATCAGGACTCGAACCTAGGACCTCCCGGTCACATGAGAGTACTGGGCTCTATATGCGTTTCCTTCCCTCTGCAGATGGCCGCTTCGCTCGCCTTCGCGATAGCTGATCGGTGGTTGGGGAAGGGATTTTGCCCGTGCAAAATAGCTCACGGATTTTATCATGCTTCCCAAAAACGTCAAAGTAATTTAAAAATGGGTAGTGGAACTGTTAATTATGGCGCATCATTGATTTCTAAAAGGCCCTTGATTTTTGGGAACGTTAGTTCACGAAATAAAGTATTCTGCGGAAAAGCCTCCTGACGTCATAGAAGAAGGGCCACATTACATTGTAGTATGCGATGTAAACTGAAGAATGGAAACAAATTTTACGTCTTAAATTCATTTTATTCCCTATGCGGCACACATCATGCACATTCTGATTGGCTCAGTACACTGAGCGGGTTCCGTTGCGTGAACGAGTGCAACCGGACCTCCTATTTCGTTTTTGCTCCGTCGGTTGAACCGGAGCTGTAATCCGAGCTCCGATTCAATCACTCGGAAGCCAGGCTCCGCATGCCAACACTAGCGGTTAACCTGTGTTTGGGGTGGTTGCAGGATCAAGGAGAGAGATTGAAGCAAAATATTGATAGACACTGGCATTTCAGTCTCATTTATCACTAAAACTGAAGCAGTTTTATTCGTAGATTTCATCGTCTCGTAACTTATTTCAGTAGTATACCTTTTGTGGCTCTCATAAACAATCAATCTTTACCCATGAGGTCTCTAAAGAAAGAAAATTTCACGGAGAAGTGACGTATTGTTTTTTGACTATAAAAATATAAAGGGTTTGTTTAAAAAACATCAGCTAATTATTCATATAAAATGCAACCCGCAACACTCTGCAGCATTTTTAAATCTATATCGTTAAATAACTCCTAAACGAAGCGTTTTAGGACCTTAAATCCTCAAATTTACTCATACCGTAATTTATATCATCCGAATGAGATCTTCATGAACATTCTATTACACTTTTGCTGGTTCGACGCTTCTCGATTCTACCCCACCAGTTCAGAGCCCGTGGAATCTGCGACTGTATGTGAAAGTAAACTACTCGATATTCTACGTGACTGAATTACATGGGTGTCCCTCTCTGCTCAGTAACAAAATTAAATGAGAATGGTTTGTATTGACAAGAGTGTACTGTAATGTTATCAACTAGAAGGAGACATTTAGAACAAGTGACGGAGGATAAGAATATCTTGAAGAAAAAGTTATATTCCAGGCTTTAAATGGAAATGGGAAAAATGGAAAGAGAATGACGTTTAACATGCGAGAGTTCTCGCTCGGGTGCACTAGTTTATATTTACTATTTTAGTGCTATCTTCAAATAAAAAGTGTGTATAAATCGGATACCTGGTCAACATTTCATTTGAAGTATTTGTACGTTTTAGCTCACAGTAACGATGTGTAAAGTAGTTTTTGGATATATTATTATAATTAGATGCTTTTCTAGAAATATTTAAAAAAAGAAAAATTCTACTTTATTTCGAATGAAAACTACACCTGAGAATCTACAGAGGCTGTAGCTGAGCCATTTCAACCATTTTGGATGATGACTTCGCCCCATCGCGGCCGCTTAACTAATCTATCAGAGGGCAAAATATGTCATCGTTTTATTACCTCCCCCTTCGTTAAAAGACCCTGCTCCGTCAGGGAAGTGCGTCGCGCGTGACATTGGGGGGTATTAGCAGCGCCGCGATATTCGGGGTCGAGCGTCATAACATTGCCGTACGCCGGCTTTGCGAGGGAGGGATAATCGATTCGGTGTTTTCGACGTGCAATTGCTAATCGGCCACATTTCCCCCGAATTTATGTGGCGCTCCCTCGTTGTAACTATTGTTGCGTCGGTCGCGAGTAGAACAGGATACGAGGGGAGAGAGGATCAATCGATAGAACTCGATTTTGAGTGACTGGCAGCGGTGAGAGATGGAACCATTGCCGTGTTTGCGAATATACAAGAAGTTTGATATAGATTCTAGTTTGGTAGTTGTAGTTTAACTTGCTGAGATGAGTCAGGGCAAAAACCTGCTTCTGCAGTGTATCTGAACCAGAGTTTATAGGATTTGAGCGGGTGATTTTCGGTACCAGTTACGTAGCTGGGTGGAATTCAGGTGGTGTATGGGGGAGACTTCCGATGTATTTAAATTGGGGACCAGAAGGAAAATAGGAGTTTAATCCATATGTAAATTGAGGACCCAGAGAAGTACATGCCTGAATTGAGGACCGACCACCTTAACCCTTTCCAGGTAAAAGTGGAAAGTGGCACTTTATTTTCCAAGAACATTTTTATAGCCATTATTTTTAAAACACATTTATTCCCAATTTTGCAGACTTAGGATTGGCATTTTTTTCGAAATATGGGTTGGTTAAATTTGGTTTTCATTAGTTGAAACATTCATTGATTGAATGAATTCTGTATATCTTGCCATTTTTATATTCTTCCTTTTTCTCTGCTAATATTCTATACGATGAACATGAAAGTTGGATACTCTTCGAGGAATTTCTTTGCTTTTCATGATGATGTAGGAGCAAAACCGGAAGATTTTCAATAAGGCACCAGGATGGGCTGGTCAGCAGCGTTGGCGACGGCCTAACGAGCCCTTAACGCGCTTATATGTTCAATCAGTCCTTTCCCTTTGCTGGGTTGATTTGGTCTCCAGTTTACGAGTAAAATTTGAAAGTAAGTTTCGCGAGAAAACATGAAGGGATTATTTGGCCCCCACTTTACATACGGCCGAGAGTTCTTGAGGATGGCTGCTTTCATAGGGAGTTTCTTCTAACAATACAAGGCGAATGCTGGGGCAGTACCCCAATAAACGGGACACGGACCGCGCGATGTTTCCTTTCTCATTCTCGCTGTCTCTTTCACCTTTCACCTACACATACACACTCTCACACACCCACCAACACTAAACTATTCTGTTCGGGAGACAAGACGAGAGCTCAGGGTGTGTGCCGGCTGAGGCGGTACCCTGTTGGGGGGACATACCCCCCGGAACCCCGCTTGCCAACGTACACGTCGGCGAAGGCTCTCTCTCTTTCCAACGGGGGAACATCGTCACCTCCCGCAAGTGAACAATCACAACACTTACGGGACTAATGATTACAGGAGTCGACACTCCCGGTAACATCAACTAATCAATCATTATGTTTGAAATTCCCAATTGCGAATCTCCAAATTAATTTAGTTTTTAATTAAGGTGAGGAGTGCAAATAATGGGATCTGACATTTGGAGCGAAATCAAGCTCCTTGAGCTTTGTTTCGAAGAAATAGCTCCCTCTATATTATAATAGGATCTGTAAATTAGGAAGAAATCAAGATCATTGGCCCTTATTTTAAAGAGGGAATAGCTCCCTCTACATTTCAGATGAATTCAAGGGACAATTCGCTCGTACGTTATGGCTAGTGGTTCTCGTTTAAAACTGGGATTCAATGTTGCCTTTTTTTTCAGAAAACGGGAAATCTCAAATATCATTTCATACACCAGAACGCCTCATTTATTTTTAACGCCATCTACTTACGGGGAGATAGTATTAGGTTATTAAATGTTCTACTTCTCCCAGGGAATTAACTTTTTACTTCAAACATTTCTTTCCTAACAGGTAGAATTATTAAGACACATCAAAGACAGTTTAAGTGGAATAACATATGTATCACAACTTCAGAATCTCTAATGGCATTATATATAGATTTCTTGCTGTTTCCACATAAATTTATTCGAGGAATATGAGATAAATAGTCGAAAACTGCTCTTTGATATCTTGTAAGTATTGGTATTTCTTAATCATGACCTCTTGTGACCATTATACAAATTTGGGGCGTTCTCAAATTCATAGTCTCAGAGACGAACCACCGTAGAGAATGTAGAACTGAACGCACTCTCTTCCTCATATTAACATTCCACATATGAATTAATTTTATCAGTACTATTAAAATTTCACAAACGTTTGCACAACGTACTATTTATACAAACAGGGGTGATGTTTGTCATTTCCCTCCCTCGTTTTATCGAAATAAACATCTCTTTGAAATACATCAACAAATAAGCGATAAAAGTTTATATAAAACGCTATTTAAATGATAGCGCCCGGGAAAAGTTATAAATGATACATATTTACACAAGAGTAAAATAATGTATATTTTTAAAAATATTAGCCTACACTCATTTGTTGATATAAGGGATTATGCGAGCCGTGAGGGTCTCGGGTGCGTCCATATATACTCGAGCATCGATACTAGCGCCTGCAAACAGAAGCGGTTGTTTACCAAATTGCACGCACAGCTGCATACGGGCTTGCCACAGTTACATTCGTTGTGTCCCCTTTGCCGGAAGATAAAAGCCTCATATTTTAAATATTTTTATTTCATCTCTGTGTGTGAACTTTCATATTCGAGCTGCACACCCCTCTGCCCAGCTACGTTCGTATTAACTTTTGTCCTCACATATAAAAGCTTGAATTTTTATTGTTGGAAAAAGTTGAACCCTTGGGTTTTATTACAGTGAACTTTTTCACATGTGAGTGAGGCCAGTGAATATGCTTTTTATTATAACGAAAACGTTGTTTAGGATAAAAGTTTATTAAGTAATATGGTGTAAAAATTATAAACTAATTCAATTAATATATTTTAATGAATTTGGAATCAGTTTTAAAATGTTAAATAGCACAAGAATATTTTTTTGGTAAAATTAACTGAAACAACTAGCAAGACGAATGCTTAAAAAAGAACAAACTTATGTTCCAGACGTTTTTCAGATTTTTTCAATTCTTCACAAAGTTATAAAGCTTTGTATAAAAAATGGCTCCTCAGTATTGTCAAGAATAATGTAAAAATGCAATTAAAACAACTAGTAGAATCATATGAGTTAAGTTTTATCAGATAAGAATACTAAATACTAACATATCCTAAAAATATTAAGTGTAGTAACCATTTGCCTGATACAAAAAAAATACACAGGTATGCTTTACGATTAATGTATTTGTCCTACATTACAGTCTGTACTTTGGAAAAATGTTTAAACATTTGTATTTATTAGACTTCCTAAATTTAATTGAATATGCATTCCCTATGTGCTACGCGTATGTGATAACGACCGGCGAGCCGTGAAGCCGGCGTCGCTAGCCGAATGCGTTACTACGCTCCGTGAAGTCACGAAGGTTAAGCGCATTCGAGACTCGCGGGTTCGTGGTTGGGTGACCGGCCAGGAACCCGGGATCTAACGGCGTCGAGCCCCTGGCCGAAGGGATAAAAGGCACTGACTGACTGCGACGTGACGAGACTGGACTAATATTAAAAATAATAATGCCCATTAATGGAGGATTACTCTCAAGGGCAAAAAGCGCTCAACGCCCCTTAAGGGGGCTTGGAGACGCGTTGCGTCAAGGAGTGGACGCAACAAATTAAAAAAAAAAAATAAAAAAAAATAAAAAAACGAACTTGCCGTGCTTTTCTTTTAGTTAAATACTAAGAACCGGCAGGGGTGGCTCATGGCATAAACTGATGTGACTGCAGTGCGTCTCAGCGGGAGGTCCTAGGTTTGAGCCCCGATGGTAGCAGGATTTTCGACACTAGCTAGTTAGCGTAGCTCCAGTTCATTCGCTATCTGGAGGAGAATTCTAATGGCCAGCTGCACCGATCGATAGTTTTACGTGGTTTTTTCGAACAATATCAGGCGAATGCCGGTGCAGTACCCTACAAAACGGGTCACGGACTGCGCGCGATCTTTCCTTCCTCTTCCTTATTCTTTCCGGATTCCTTATTTACACACTTGCACTTAAATGCACTACACTACCACACGTGCCTGGAGACCGGTCGGGGGCTTGGAGCTTGTCCCGCTTGAGACGATAGTGAGAGATACCTGGTTGAGGAAACACTCCGCTAGCCGCGGTAAGTAGATTAAATAGATTTTATTACATGGGAGTTTTTTTGTTTTTTTTCTCCCTTTCAAAATTCAAAATTTAAGTAGTATATGACTTGGTGTAGGGATCACAGAATTTTGAAAATGTGCACACAATTCACTTTTCCCCACAGGACGTCATACGCAGTTTTTAACTGTTTTTTGACGTAAAATAAATAAATAAATAAATAAAAGTCGGCGCAGCGAGGGAAAATCAACGCCACCTCCTGAGGAGAAATTATATACTACACTTAGCACGTTCTTAGCTGTTGACTCGCCCGGAAGCACTAATAAATCAATGTTAGACACCAGAAAAGGCACGAACTGATTTTTATGAGATGATCTACAAACATACTTTTATGTCTCGTGCACTCTGACAATACATTTGGTTCGTTTTCGCAAAAATGTCTTACTTTTATTTTCATTAACTGTTGCTTCTTTCCTAACCGTTACTGTTATTTTTAAAAGCATTAGTTAATCTGTTGTTTTCCCATTTCCCTGCAAACAATATAATTAAGCTTTTGTTATCTCTTTCTGAATATTCTATATTTTTCAGCCGCCTCTGATTTTATAAATGCATACCAAAGTGGTGTTGCAAATATAAAGAAAATAATTTTAATAAACGACTCAACATAAGTGCCCTTTGATCATAAAACTCGTGAAGCACATTAATGAATATTCAATTCGGAGCAAATACATTTAATAATTTTTTTAGATAAAATAACTTTATAATATCGAATAATCAAGCTATACGACTATAAAAAAGTAATTATAAAAAATCCATTTTTTGCATATTTCTTAACATTTAAAAATCCAATATGTAATAGAGAAATAAGAAAGAAGTTCTTGAAGTGCTAAAAGTATAATATATAAATATACATAAACATTTTCTATATTATTTAAGCAAATCTCATGTAACTAACTTGGAAAGTAAATTGAGACATTTCATTGGTTGATGAAACAACATATTGCCAATTGCTCTTATTTCATTTTCTGAATGTTATTTTATATATATTACTTAGTGAAAATTAATTCTTGTATTATTGTAGAACACAGGAAGAAAATGAAATGAAATTTACATAGAAAAACGTAAGATATCAATGAAATTAAAAGATTACTTGTACGCGCTGTTCAATGTTTGTGTGGTAGCACTGTATCTGTGTACTTTCTTCAGTGACAAAGGGTGAACAGCGTCGAAATTGAATCGCAAATGACTCCGCAATGTAGTCGCAGAATCATTTTGTATATTCTTACTCTACGTTACAATCCCGTCGTACGCTTCAGCGCACGTTATCCAATCACAATCATATTTAGTGATAAGCAAAAAATTTTTAATTGCGACGGAAATGAATCTAGTATTTGTACACAACTAAACAAATATATTTGTTTTAGAGATTTGGATTGCAATTTATTCAATAAAAGTGTATCTCTCTTTCGTTTCCTTTAGTTGCCAGGATTTCTTTCCAATTTTCCAAGTTGATAGAACTCTTAGCGTGACCCAGGGTGTAGCACGAGGAGCTGGTTCTATCATCACACCCCATGATTGTATTATTTTCACCCATTATATTATTATCACCACACCCCAGTATTGTATTATGAACAATCCGTTACTTCCTATACATGAAGATATTGGCACAAGAACAACCAGACAACTGAAATCACGTCATCCACCGATTACAACCGCTCAAAGTTTGGTAGCCTCAGACTACAATAGCTTCAGCGATTGGCAGGAAACCTGGAATAGATAAGTATCTTCACTATGGCAACCTATTTTACAGGAAAATCAAAAACCTGGAGGTTTCTCACTTCCTTGCAGCACTTGGACAACTATTTATACAATACGTACTAGACATGGCCGCTGTGCTGATTTAATGCATAAATGGAAGATAAGGCCTAGACCGATGTGTGACTGCGCAGATGTCAGGCAAACTATACATCACATTGTCAATGACTGTCCGAGAAGGAAGTTTCCTGGAAATCCCCAATAATTCATCGCAGTAACTGACAATGCGGCCCAATGGGCAAAGGAACTTGACTTAAGGCTTTAGAATCAATATTTTAAGACTGATAAAATTAACTTCTTATTGTGAATTAGACATATAGTTTTTACTTAAATGTGCTCTATTGTTTTTAAATTGTGTACTTGTTCTTTTAATTGTTTTGAATTGCTCTCTTTGTGTGAATTGTTTTCCTATTTCTTATTATATTGTTTTCTGACATACGAATAAAATTTAAAAGAAAGTAAAAGTGTAAAGCTCTGTTCGTAAAGACTAACGTTCAACCAAATTTTTTGAGGCTAAGCTGTACAAAAACAAATCGATTCCGGTAAACGACTGGAATTAAATAAAAATTATTAAATATTATTTTCTCAGGATATTGTTGGAACTTTACTTCACTCTGTGAGTCATGAGTTTGACGTGTGTTGTGGGATGTAGCTCCTGGGTCTAGTATTTCCACACTGTGTCTTCCTTGTGCAGATTTTGCGATAAGTTTCTTTTCCTGTGCCAATAATATTTTTTTGATACAATGAACTGTTATTAAACCATGGATGATTTGCTTTTGGATGATTGAATATTTTGCTTTATCGAAATCGAGATTGTTTATGCGTCTTGATACCCAAGACCCTCCTTAGCCCGTAAGAGAGGTGCCATCATTTCCCATATGGAAAGCGTGAACACCTGTAGTACTAATAACATTTACGAGTTTGTGGTTTTATTTGCGAAACTTTTCTTGAACGATGGCTTGCAGTAATGCAGATAAAATGGAGGTAATATTTAGAGCCAACTGAATTTTTTAAAGAAATGTCAACTACTGGAAATTCAAAGTGAAAACTATAGACCTTTGGTTGTTACCTTTTTTACCAGACAAGTCGTTATACTCCACATTTTCAAAAAGTTCCGTTTTGGTTTAAGAAGACGCACGATGCAAATCAGAAATTACAGAGATAACATTAGATTTTTGTGCCTTTTTTCCAACTCGCGTGCCTTTGCAAATTCCTCTAATTTTGCGTTCGCCGCTTTTATACGTTCTACTAACTTTTTGAAGAATGCGAGGTTTCTCTTGTGAAGGAAATGAACCTGCTTCAGACATTTACTTAGATTTTACGAACAAAATCTAGGAATAGGAATTTTTATTTGCCACTACAAACGGCTTATGTTTGGCATAAACAAAAATAATTTTGAAATGTTATCATCAGTGCTTGTGGCGAACTTTTACCTTCAACTGTTTATTGCATGCCATCGTTCAAGAGAGGTAGCACGGATAAGTTCGCAGAGTAACAGGAATAGTACTCAGAGTAAGGCGATGTGCCATCCCAAATATCATGCGAAATGTACAAATATCCTTTGCGATAATTTATTTTCTAAATGGAAAAAAATAATAATCATGATTTAAGAGTTACTTAAATATACAGCTTAACCTTTCATTGATACCCTGAGCCATGTGGAGCAAATCAAAGGAAAGGTCAATTTTTTTAATGTTGGTGAATCTCTAATCTAAAATTTTATTTTTATTGAATTCGATTTGATATAATGGAATGTCCATTTAAATGAATTGAACACAAAATGATTCAGTAAGAATCTAAGTTAACATTTTATAATGGTTGTAGTCCTAAGATTTATGGACTGGTCAAAGATCATTAAGTAGGAAATCCACTCAGACCTGTTGTTACTTTCATCAATAGTTCCACTTATGAAACTGTTAAATGTTTCACTAATTTGCTTAGCTCCATTAGCAATGGTAGATATAATGTTAAAGACTTCTTTGAATTTTACAGTAAAATTAAACAGCAACATATCCCCCCGGTTTTCAATTAGTTTATCTTGGTGTTTGCTCACTATTTACCCACCTACCTACACAGATTGCCTGAGAAATTATATCTAAATTATGAGATAAAATCAAACGCAAAAAATGACTAAATTAAATAAATCTGAATTTTTCCAGTTCCTTAGACTTTGTTGTGAAGACAGCTACCTAATGTATAAATCCCAAAACTATAGAATGTTTGAAAGTGTAGCTGTGGGTTCTTCCTTGGTCCACGTTGTAGCAGACATAAGGAAGTTAGGAAAGAATTGCTCTATAAGTCATTATCAGATTACCATATTATACTCCGTTTGTTTATAAATTTGGTGATGATCTCCTATTGTCAATACCCATAGGCAGTGAACAAATCACCATCAATTTCATAAGAAATGACAATTCACAATTGAGACTGAACGTGAACATAAAAACCCTCTCTTATTATTAGAAACACTCTCCTACACTCTCTTATTATTAGAAATTGTGATGGGTCGTTGTCAGTACACTGGTAAACGAAAACCCACAAGACTGACAGTGTTTTGAACTTCAAGTCTATACATAAGCTTGCATCCAAAATTAATGTGTCTCTATCAGTGAAACACAGAGCTATTAGCCTGAGTAACCCATGCTTCTATAAGAAAAATCTTCAGAACGTGTTTTTATTTAAAAAAAAAGAATGGCTTCCCTAAGAAATTAATAACTACACTTTTGAAAAACAAAGAATTCTCATACAATATCGAGCAGGAATTACTCACCCCCATAGCAAAACGTAAGCCCTTTACCTTTGTTTTAGGTTTATCGGAACCACCAGTTAGAATGCTTAAAAATGACCAATGTTTTATAACCTTCTCTAACAACAGAACTATTGGACTTATTATTTATAGTAAAACTAAAGAAAAGCTAAACAATGAAAACAGAAGCCATGCAATATACTCAGTTTCATACGGGGATTGTGACACTCAATATGTAGGTCAAACAACTCAGTTTTCAAAAAGAAGATTGGTTCAACACAAAGCTGACATTAAAAGAATTTATGAGTGTACTAGTAAAAACCAAAGATACCAACCATTAATTCAATTTTTACTACACCAGAAATTAACACAAAGAGGTTAACAAAAGAAATGATTTACATTTGTAAAAATAAAACATGCAACAAAATAACTCTTAAATTTTAGGAGATTTTATGTCAGTATTCTCCAAAACAGATTGTGTGTCCCATATGTTTAAATTAGAATCTGTAGCATTGTAAATAAGTTTATAGTATTACAATTTACATGTATTTATAATTTTGTAAAGTGTAATGAGAATGAATAGGTAATTCCAGTTGTATTGTAAAATAGCCTATATATCAATATTATTAACATTGAATGTATGAGTGGTGGAGAACAATTCCATTATAATAACCAAATAAATAATGTAATAAATTGATTGAAGATTGTTTTAACAAGTAACTATCGGTCAACCTTAATAGAAGAAATCAGAATAAGAAATAGGGTCAATGTTTGATGTGTGCAATCATGTATGGTATAAAATAATTAATATAATTAAAAACATACAAAGAAAATTATTTCTATAAAAAAAAATAATAAAATGAATAATTAATTAAAGTTGTGCCTTAAACTCATACATCAATTTTATCTGCAGGGCTATAGCCACTGTCGTATCGCATTAGTAAACCAAGATACGGTACAGGAAGCTGAGCAGTGACTACAGTAGTCCAATGTTGTCCATAATTGGAAGTAATAGCAGTGCATTCCTAATCATGGAGCCAGAGAGTAGATGTGATTTCCGCAGGTATGATTCGGTAAGAATTATATTCCGAACCATATTACACAAAATGTGAAATGTACTTTTCGTCTTTTAAAGCAGAACAGTCCACTCACCAAGGAAATTATTATCATTAGCCATAATAATAATAATAATAATAATAATAATAATAATAATAATAAATTGTATTAATTGTTGTCTACATTACTAATTTTCAGTGCACACAGAAACTGAATGAAAGTGATGTAGCCTGCAATTATTTAAGACGTGTGTATGGTTTTGTTCGATATCCCGTGAACTCGAGAAAAAATCCAAAAACAACTAAACCGTTTTATTTGTTATTCCGTTCATTCTCGTACTGCGCCTACCAATGAAATCCCCATACACAGCGCGTCACTGCTTGCGACAAAGCTGACTTCATGCGGCACGAAGCGGTCGCTCGCCATTAATACTTCCTATTCACGTGCTCCGTTACGGAACAGCAACTTTTTTCATTTTCTTGGTTTGTAAAGAAGTATTGTGCTGAATATGCATTGTATCAAGTTACTGCTGTATTCGTGAAACTGTTTTTGTTAAAGTATTTGCAGTATTATACGAGAACATTTTATTCTATTGAGTCCTTAAGCTGTGTGCAAGTTCCTTTTTGGAATGTCATTTTGTGTGGTTTTATTCAGCAGCTCTTTTGGTGCTATAAGCCAGTGAACGTATTATTATTATTATTATTATTATTATTATTATTATTATTATTATTATTTTATTATTATTATTATTATTATAGTGTGAAGGCAGTCGATAGATTTGAGGCCTTGAGGCCCAAAGCAATGGCGATATGATGGATATTGGGATACGTGGTAGTTTGGAAATGCCTTCCTGGATTTAATCACATAGCAAGTGTCTTACGGAAGATTTGAACCCACAACGTCTCGTTCCAAGCAAAGTGGTTGCCGTTGCGTACGTCGCCCCGGTTCCTTAGTGCCGTGCATTTCAAGTTATTGTCATTTTGCACATCCCCTTCAAAGTGAGTCACTCCCGTAATAGGGGAACACGCATTGAGAGTCATAGCCCGTAGTTAAGCTCGAAATTGACTGTGCCGGGCAACGTAGGGCCTCGCAGGCGGATTGCGGCGTCTTTCGAATGGCTAATACGCGGCCGGAGCCTTAAGCGGTAACTCGGCGCCAAGGGCTGAGCTGCAACCGCACCTATGCAATTTCTGTGGCGCACACTGGGCCAAATCTGAACAACTCACGCACACAGGGGCCAAATAATGAATAAAGAAGTAATATACTCTGATGGTTGATGTATTCGGCGAATGATGATCTATATACTGATGGCTGATCTATTCGTCGTTGGCAGGATATACATTTTGAAAATGATGAATCAAAAATGAAAAGGAACGAAGTTTACTCGTACTTATTGTGTCAAATGTACGAAACCCCGACCCGCTCTACCTTCCGTTTCTGATCGGTAGTTTTCCGTGGTTTCTCCGATCAACACGAGGCGAATGCCGGAGCAGTACCCTAACAAACGGGCCACGCACCGCGCGCGATCTGTCCTTCCTCTTCCTTGTCCTATCCTCTCCCCTTAAACACACACACTTACACTAACATGCACCACACTATCACATATTCCGGGAGACCGGTCGGGAGTTCAGAGCTTGTCCCAGCTGGGGCGGTGCCCCGCTGGTGGGAGAGTCCTGGTTAGGGGGAAACCCCACTAGCCGACGGTAGGTCGGTGCCGGATCTCATCATCCAGTAGGGGAAGATCACCGCCATCTCCCGAGGAAAAAGAACATGCACTACACTAATGGGACTAATGACCGAAGCAGTTGACGCGCCCGGAAACACGAAAAAATCAATCAATCAATCAATCTACCTTCCGTTTTACTCGACCCGCTTCCCCCCCCCCGCTCCGCCACGCTCTACCTGACGCTTTCTCTACGAAGAAGACGATCAAATGAAGGTCCCTCATTGGGGCAGAGTTTATGGGGGGAAACAATTCATGCTGTATAATAAAAAAGGCAGCGAATTAAACGTAATAAAATGGAAATAAACGAATCAAATATAATAAAAACTGAAGTACATAAATAAATAAAATATAAGGAGTAACAAGTTGTCTCAATATATTGTACGACTCCTTATACTACACCGAGTCCATGAAGAGCTATGCTTACAATTAATTAAAAGCGATAGTAAATTTTCAACTCCATCATGTGCTGAACATGAAATACCATTAAGATCTTCGTCCCTCTCCATTATATTAAGATATCTTCCATTACGATATCTTATTCCCTATCCATTACATTACGATGCTGATTATTTCAGAAAACCAATACTTCCCTTTACTGGCGAATTTTAGGATGAACGATAATTTCCATAAATTTATTACCTTACATGAAGTTACAACCACGTGTTAATTGGTCTACGATGTCACAAAACGTATCAAACCATACGTGGCTTCCGCGGGATTCGAACCCACAACGTTATCCATCGCAAACATACCATCACAAACCTTAATAACAAATTAACAACAACCTTAAAACAACGTAATAGCTTGTTTGCGAACATTTCCGAGTCCTGTGTCATCGAAAGAATAAGCAACAGCGAGTCTCAGACAGCCAAATATCAATAGCACAAAAATACGATTCTAACATTATTTCCACATGTTACACTAAACGACGTTCCTGGTAATGCATGTTTGGATGTTACAGAACGCTGAACGTTATCATGATGATAATTGTACCGCATAATAAGTTATGATAATAGTACCCAGAAAATGTTTAAAAAAGCAATGAAATCTGGCCATGATTGCAGTTTTAATATTGTTTTCCGTTTCACCCGCATTTGGCCGCGAGTGGAGCCGGAGCCATTTCGACCCACTGTGCGCGGGTGGGCGCGAGCGCGGTCAGTGGCGGCAGTTTTCATGCGCCCATTAGGCGGGCGATGGGGCCGTCATCCATTAGTGGCTGGGCCGGGCCGGGCCGGACCGCCTCGGTGAGGTTAATTAACGCCCGGTGCGAGTGATAGAGCCGCGCGCGTATGGGGTCCATCACGGACGGTACGGCCCTCCGTGGCCCGCCCACACACCGACACCCTGCCCCGCCCACCCCGCGCACTGTCGCAACTCGACTTACCCTTCTCTGTGCTTAACGCCCAGCCCCCCCTATGGTTCAACTTCACTACTGTGCCTCGGACCCGGAGGTCCTAGGTTCGCGTTTCGACGGCGGCAGGATTTTCGACACTAGCTTGTCAGCTAGGTCGAAATCATTGTCTGGAGAATTCTACCTGCTCTGATTTTCCGGGGTTTTTCTATTTTTCCGTGGTTTCTCCGACCATCACCAGGCTAATGCCGGAGCAGTACCTTAACAAACGAGCCACAGACCGCGCGCGATCGTTCCTTCATCTTCCATATCCTATCCTCATCCCTCACACACACACACACACACACACACTTACTCGATCATGCACTATTCTACCACACATGCCGGGAGACCGGTCGGGAAATTAGAACTTGTCCTGACTGGGGCGGTGCCCTGCTGGTGGGAGATACTTGGTTGAGGAAAACCCCACAAGTCGACGGTAGGTCGGCGCCGGATCACGCCATCCAGTGGGGGAAGATCACTGCCTCCTCTTGATGAAAAACATTCACTACACTCACGGGACTAACTATCTCGGTAGTTGACGTGCCCGGAATCAGTAATCAATCAGTCAATCAATTCAACTTCACTTCTCATCGTTACGCCCCTCTTCACCTCACCCTCCCTTCTGCGTCTAACTTTACTTGGTCTCTCTCCGCCCCGCCCTGCTCGCCCTGTTTCTACTCGACATACCCCTCTGTGCTTTGCATCGTCTCATCCAGCACCGCTTCACTTCACTTACTCCCGCACAGCCCTCCTGCTGTGGCGACCCTTACTTTGTTTCTATCCTTCCTCCTTTCCCCCCTTGCGTCTTCGCTTCCGTCCGTCTCTGCTTCACACCGCTCCGTTCTGCTCCTGTGTAAATCCTACGTTGCTCCATCTCGACTCATTCACCCTCGCTTTTCCCGCTCCGCTCCTCCTCAATTCATACCATCCCTCATTGCGACACCAAGGCCAAGTCTCACTTTCACTCCATATCCCTTTGCCTCATCCCCCTCTCACCGCTGCGTCCTGCACCTTTTTTCCATCTAGAATCAATATCACTTTTCCCCATAGCGCTCACCTTGAACTAAATTCATCACACCCCTCATCACCTAACCCCTCTGTGCCTCACCCAATCCACTTTGACCCTCCCATCTTCGCCCTGTTCACCGCGTTCGTCCCCTCATTCCGCTCAGCTTTACACCGCTTGGACCGGCTCCTGGACCCCTGTGGCACCCCTCGGACCATTCCATCCCACACCTCCGCTCCCGCCACACGGCCCCCCCCGCTTCTCCATCCAACTTCCCCTCCTCAGGATTGATTTACCCCGTTTCAGCCGACCCTTCCTTCGCTTTACAGGCTGTTGCTCTGCACCGATTCTCCTCACTCCCTGTTTCGCCCAACATCACTTCATCCTTCTTCGCTCTACCTCACACAATTGGTTTCACAGCTTCACACTTTTATTCGTTCCATTTTACCACAGCTTGCATACGCTTCGCTCCGACTTGTTTTGCCCCGCCCCGCTTTTCACCTCCTAGCTTTACCGCGACCCGTTTAATCCCATCCGCTTCGCCCTGTCCAGCACCACTCTTCTTAACTCCACACCTTTTTACCGTTTCTCGCTTCGACTCGCCCTATCGTCCTCTTCCCCCGGTCTATGCTGCTTTGTCACTCTCCACATCTAACTGCTGCACTTTGCATCAGATCTCTTCTCCCAGCACTAATTCCTTTCTCTCCCCATCGCACACGCTCCCTCGCTTTTCTCTGCATCGCTCCTTTCCCCGCTTCGCTCTTTCCCGCTTCGCTCTTCCCCGCTTCGCTCTTCCCCGATTCGTTCTTCCACGCTTCGCTCTTCCCCGCTTCGCTCCTTCCCCGCTTCGCTCCTTCCCCGCTTCGCTCTTCCCCGCTTCGCTCTTCCCCGCTTCGCTCCTTCCCGTTCGCTTTCCCCGCTTCCTCTTCCCGTTCGCTCCTTCTTTCCTCCTCCCCAACCCTTCCCTGACGGTGGCGCCACACAATGTCAAGTGACAGCGCAAACACTGGAGTTGGGGCAGCCCGGCAATTGTCCGGGAAGTGCGCGGGGCGTACTTAGGGAAATAGCTTCCGCTGGGCGCTTGAGGCTACGAGTGCGTGAAGTGCTCTAATACACGACGGTTATGCGCAAGGAATTATGGAGAATCGTAGGAGAGATGTGAATAAGTCCGAATCGTGTGCGCAATTTATTTTCCAATACGTTGCCACAATACCTCGTAAAATAATCCACTCCTCTTCCTTAAATTGTTATTTGCGATTACTCTTTGATAGAAAATGACTAGATAGATGTGTAAAGTTGGCTATTGTTTTAAAAATGTGAGCTGTATTCTTCATTCCACCTTAACTCCAGATCATACACATTTGAATCGGTTACAGATATTTCATATTTCAAGCTTCATATATGAAAGTAAATATCTGAAAATCAAGTCTTCGAAACGGTATCTTCTGATTATTGCAAAAATAATTAAAATTAATATTTGTTAACACTCTTGGCGTAATCATCTGATTTGTCATGCGGACGTATGAAGCGGAAATGGGGAGCTTAATTAGCCGTAAAGAAAAATTAACGCAAATAAAAATGAACCAAAGTTACACAATTCCACTGCTTTCTTATTTATGTGTTAATATTTCTTTACGGACGAATAGATTAATTTATTTTGTAAGTAATGAACAGTTTACATGTTTCTGGAGTGTTTATAATTTTCTGCAAATTTGTGCATATAACGTATTTTTTCAAACCAATTTTATAGGGATTATTGCGACTCAGCCATTCGAAATATCCAAGGAGATTATTTGAAAAAAAAAGCTTAAAATTGTCTTAGGCTGATTTTCGTTCGCTTATTTATATTCGTTTATTTATTTATATCCGTTTAGTTTATTTATATTATCTTAGGCTTATTTTCGTCGAAGTTTCGACGTTTCCTCCTTTGACACTCTGTATTCCACGAGTAGATAAGGAGCGCGCTAGCTCTCCGAGATTGCGAAAGCAAAATAGCGAGAACGATCGATAACAGAATGCGTTTTGTCCGGCGCAGGTATTTACAATGACCGATAACAGGTTACGAGCCGCCTGACGAATGGGGCAGAGTGTTAGGTACGACGGTGGCAGCACTTGGAGGAAACAGTTTCACCAGCTGTTAGGGCACGGAGATGCAAGGGCGTTGACCAGGAATACAACACATTAATAATAACGCGATATTCCAGTCTGAATAGCGCGTTCACCTGGCTGTTGGGGGCCGCTGGCGCGATGCAATACCGGCTGTTCACCCAGCGCAGTGATCTCGTTGAAACCTGTATCACTGCATTACGACAATCGAAAATCACTACATGATCACAAAATATAACTGAAATTTTCTGAATCGTACCGGCTGCGCAAAAGGATGAGTTGTTCCAATAATATCATCAAACTTACCGTTTCAGTTAAAGAGACTAGAGTGAACCACAAAATTATGTTTTTGAATGACAATCAATAAAGCACACGAGCCGATTTTTTTAAAAAGTAGGGGTAGATTTATATAAAAGTAGCTTTTAGTTATTATCAGCTAAATGTAGTATCCTCTTAAATGAATGATTCCACAAAAGTATTTGTTGTTGGTCGTGAAAGTAAAACCAAAAACTTAATGTACGAAGAAGTACATTTTATTATATATTAAGTAACTATTTTGAACTTGTGAAAATGTATTCACGCTTCCAAGCAAAGTCAATGATACAGCTAGTAATTAAATATAATACAAACAATTTATGGTCGAAAAATCATTTATCCTTTACACCAAAAACGGATTCATTTTAAACAAAGCAGTAACAATAATCACTTATGAGTTAGTATTCATCTTGAACATTTTTTTGGCGCTACTCACGCTCATAGCAAAAATTAACCTTAAAAATATATTTTCATGAGTTTTCAACTTCCAGGCTTAGAATGTTACATGAAGTATCGATAGAAATACATTTATATTTGTGTATGTTTCATCACAAAGTTAGGTTTATTGTCAATCTGATGAATCGAATGTAATGATTCATGTAATGCCGGAAAGGCAGAATAGTAATTGAAAGCGTTTCACCTTTACAAATGACCTATAGCACCCCCCCCATGCAGTTTTTCGAGAATTCTCTACAAATGTTCTGAAAAGATAAAAAAAATGGTCAGTTCCCCAGCCGTGGACTGAGATGCTTGCAATGATTCCTCACTCGCTCCGAGAGGTGGAGATGAACAAGGCTAACCGCGATTATAGAACGGACACAGACAGGTACATGTAGGATTTTGATCCCGATCGTTGCTCTTTACTATTTCCTTGACATTTTCTCTGTTTAACAGTACACTGCATCTATTTCTATGCCTTATAACAATATGTTCTAATGATGTTTTACTTGGAAAGTTCACTGCAGCAGGTGGGGTTATTTATTAAGGACATAATTCTCTGTGTATTTTCCCCCTTCGTAAGAACTCTGAAGCTAATAAATTGTGAGGTGGTGTTCATAGTCTATAGTCACAGTAGGAAGTTCATTATGGGATGAGTTCTACTGAAATATGACTTTGCAGGTGAAGGTCAATGACGGTTGTAATACCTGCATTCCAATTTAAGCTCGCTCCTCTGGGAGGTAGTGGAAACAAATATTTTATGTCACCCTAATGGCTTATCCCACTCACACTCTCTTTTTAATTGTCATTGGGTTTCCTTTCACCAGCTCAAGTGGCTCAGGGCGTCAGTTGATGTCATTGCAGAGTCTCTGACCGGAAAGGCCTAGGGTTCGAGTCCCGATGTTGGTAGGGTTATTGACACTTGCTGGATAGCTAGGTCGAATTCAGCTGCTGTCTGGAGGAGAATTCTTCGGCTGCTCTGATTGGTAGTTTTACGTGGTTTCTCCGATCAACACCATGCGATTGTCGGAGCAGAACCCTAACAAACGGGCCACAGACCGCGCGCGATCTTTCCTTCCTCTTCCTTGTCCTATCACCACCCTTTATTTCACTTATATACATCACACTACCACACTTGTCAGGAGTCCAGTCGGCAGCTTATAATATGTCCCGGATGGGTCGGTGACTCGCTGGTGGAAGATATCTAGTTGGGGAGCAACCCTGCAAGCCGACAGGTAGATCTACACAGCATATCGCCATCTAGCGGGGAATATCAACAGCATATAACGTGATAAAACACGCACTACACTTACGGGAATAATTATCTTAGCAGTTACCGCTATATTATTCTTTTAGTTTGTTATTTAAATTCAATATGGACGTATTTGCAAGTGTAGTGTATTTAAAATTGAAGAGTTACTGAGTTATATTTCGAAAGTTCTAGTAACATACCCAATATCTTAGAAACAGGTCAATGTAGGATAACCCCTTGTTATGCTACGACATTCAGTTCTAAAGTTACTGAAAAACTTCTAGGGGTATGCATTCTTCTCATGTAAATGATGGAGTGGATAGTGGAATGAAGAATGTTTAGAGTATGCAATTTCATCTCCTATCAAATTGCACCTGCGTCCATGAAAGCGAAGAAAAGTCAAAGAAAACTGTACTTTTGGAGTGGTGTCAAAACATAGGCGCGTATTGATTACATTAGTGTTGTTTACAATACAGCCAAATATTGATAGACCCATCGACGAACACTGGGCCCATGCTTATGAAGAGATTCTCAAACATATAATGCAACAATTACAGTAATTTAATAACTTTAAACTCTTCATTATACTTTGATAGCCCCTTATAATTCATTACAAAAATTAAAATTTTAAAGGGCGTAATTTACATTAAGCAACGTTCTGGTGTTAATATGACAAACAATAGTTATTAATTCATTTGGAATTCTTCATGAAGAGTTGGTCATTAGTATCATGAATACATAAATTAACACCGGGAGCGGTAGCCCAGTGCATCAACTCATGTCACTGCAGCGCCTCTGACCGGGAGGTCCTAGGTTCGAGTCCTGATGGCGGCAGGATTTTCGACACTAGCTTTTCAGCTAGGTCGAATTCAGTCGCTGTCTGGAAGAGAATTCTAGCGGCCGGCTGCTCTGATTGGTAGTTTTCCGTGGTTTCTCCGATCAGCACCAGGCGAATGCCGGAGGAGTACCCTACCAAACGGGCCACGGACCACGCGCGATCTTTCCTTCTTCTTTCTTGTCCTATCCTCTCCCCTTACACACACACATTTACACTAACATGCACTACACTATCACATATTCCGGGAGACCGGTCGGGAGCTTGGAGATGGTCCCGGCTAGGGCGGTGTCCCGCTGGTGGGAGAGTCCTGGTTAGAGGGAAACCCCACTAGCCGACGGTAGGTCGGCGCCGGATCTCGCCATCCAGCGGGGGAAGATCACCGCAATCTCCCGAGAAAAACATGCAATACACTAACGGGACTAATGACCAGAGCAGTTGATGCGTCCGGAAACATGAAAAAATCAATCAATCATAAATTATCGTGCTTTACCAATGTTTCGGAACTTCATTGTTATCTCATCAGGGATTTACATTTTGAAATCAACTACAGAGAGGTGCTACCCCAATTACTCCCAGGCACCTCTTTACAACATACAACATCTCACACCACCACTTCATGATTTCCAGGAGAAATCGTCTTGGAAACTACAAATCTACCACAAAGTAATCATCTACGAAACTTCAGTTCCTCACTTGTAACGAAACCCGCACTCGAAAACATTGTTTTTCAAAATTGGTTGTTATTGATTCGAAACTTCAAGGCAAAGGGCACCTAACATGACACGCATTGTCCTGTCAGGATAAAGAAAATTGTAACGCAGTCTGAAATGTCCTGTCGAGACGAAACGTTAACGTCAGTGTTGACTGTGTACAACTTTACTATTTAAACACGTAGGTTTGAGAAGGAATGAGCTTGAGTCATGTAGAAAGACGTAAAGGTGATTCCATTAAAATTCCCGACGAAACCAATTTTCAGAGGCTATGTACTTCCTGCCTTCATTGCAGATCAAGCTGAGTTGAATTACACAATGAAGCCGATGCACAAAGGGAATCTAAAACACTACATGCCTTTCAGTTGTGCTAGTACTGACAGAAACCCAACGAGAACGTAACATAGAGATAAATTGTTTTCAACAAACTGTTTTCAGAATACGGCATCTAGCACACCCTCTTTGGAGGTTGGTACATTATTTCGAGTGTCGACCCGTCTCAACTCTCTCGGTGAAGTCCCCCTCGCTTCTGCACACACAACGGACAACAACCGGCGCGGCCACCCGCACCTACGCGAGCGAGACCCTCCAACGCCCCCGCGCCACGAGTGGCAGTCGCCGGAAACTCTGTCAATTGGCCCCGCGCTTTCATGCAGGCGGCCCCGCCCCGCGCGAGGCCGCTGCGATGAATGCCCGGCCGCGACGCCGCCGCCGCCGCACAATCGCAGCCCCGACAATTAGCCCGCGCCTTCCGGGGGCGCTTCCGGCGCCCCTTGCACTTCCGCGCCCGGCACGCGGCCCCCCCCCCCCCCCGCCCCCGCCGACAGCCCCCCTCCCCGCCCCCGCGCTTTCTCTGTCACCCATCTCGTCCCCGCTGACTATCTCACCGACCCCGCCCACCACACGTACCCTGTCTCCCCCCCGCCCCCCAAAACCCCCCCCCCCGCCCACCACGCCCACCCCCCTACCCTGTCACCCATCTGGCCCCCGCCGGCACCCACCAACCCCGCCCACCCGCCCACCACGCCTACCTTGCCACCCCTCTCCCCGCCGGCTACCACACCAACCCCGGTCACCACACCTACCCTGTCACCCATCTCGTTCCCGCCGACAATCCATCAATCCCACCCACCATGCTTGCCCCACCTTCACTCTGCCATCCCACATCCACGCCCGCTTCACCGCCAACCCCAGTAGCCCTGCCCCCACGCTCACCCCCCGCCCCCCCCCCCAACCCCCCCCCCCCCACCCCCCCGCCCCCCAACCCCGCCCCACCCCCCCCCCCCCGCCCCCTGGCACCCCCGCGTCACCCGTCTTTTACCTCGCCAACTCCGCTCACCATATCCACCCCACCCCCTCTCCGGCCCCAACATCCCTGCCCGCCCCACCGACAACACCAATCCCGTCCACGTCGCGTGCCCCACTAGACACCCGCCCCCCGTCACCCCTCACATGTCCCGCCCCCACTGTACACCATGACCAGAACCCCACCAACCCCGTTCACCATGTGCACTCTGTCCCTGTACCCCGGACCGGTCTGCTTCTCACGCTCAACCAGCCAGCTCCGCCGCTCTCTCGGCCGCCCGCCGACCGCTCCACCGCCCAGCCCTTCGCCCGCGTTGACGTCTGCCCCGACCTGCCCCGTCTTCGACATTCCCCGATCCTCCTACCCCAGCTCTCGAGCGTACCCAGTCCCCCAAAACACCAATCTTTGGCATCATAGATCAGGTTGTTCAACCTTTTTTAATTTTTCCCTTCTTCCTTTCTCATTCTGCTTCCGTCCACTTCCTGCCCTCCTCTGTCCGATTGTTTCCCGTCAGCGCTCTGCCCCATCCCACCACCGACCCATCTCCTTCTCCGTCACGCCCCTACTCTGTATCATCTGCCTCCACCCCTGAATGCCCCTTGTCAACAGTCCCACCACTTCCTGCCTCTCGCATTCTTATCCCTCCCCTCTCGACCCCCCTCCCCCCGCAGCCCCGCGAGGGACGGGCTTCATCGCGTAATGGGTGCGCGAGCGCGGGCAGATCCTGGAGGGGGGAGGGGGCGGACGCGGTGAAAGGCTGGCGGGTGGGAAGTGTCTCGGGGCAAGGGTTGGCGCTCGCGCTAGATCGCTACTATTGTTCCATGGAAATGACTGTGCGCCCCAAGGGGTCTCTATGGCAACCACGGGGACTCGGCCACTCTGCAAGGGAGCGATTTCGTACAAGTCAAATTTTGAGAAAGTAAACATTTTACCAATGCACTTTAAGAACGAGGTTATGAGTTTTCTGTTCTTGATCATCTTCCCACGACAGAATTGTGTTTTATGAGCTGCTGACTTCAATGCACCATATGTAGTTGTGTTATACTTGTTGCAAGTATTCTTTAACATACTCAGGTACAATATCAAAGGAAAATGGACGTTGAAACTCAATTTATTACTGGCCTATACCCAACTCATTTACAATCAAACTGCCTCTCAATATGTGAAGATATCCCTCAAAATGGTTGTGTATCATAATTACATGATTGACTAGAAAATGAAAAAATCATGTATATGTCTTAGATAACATTTTCTTATTTTTATGTGTGGACAATCATATGATATATTATGTCTTTAGTTGAAGGATGAAGATTAGTTTGCACATTTGTTCTTCTTTTACAGTAAATTATATTTGTTTTTAGTAGCGTTTTCTGAAATGACATTGTATATCCAAAATACAAACATTGTGGTAAAACGTTGTATGATATATTCTGTATAAAACGGAAATTAATAACAAATAAACAACAAAAATACTTTTATAACTAACATAAATACTTCATGTTTTTCACATCAAGGAAACAAACAAGAACTTCCAATCTATAAAAGGAGAATTAAGAAAATAATTCAACAATTTCAATCAAACTATGTCAATGAAATGGAACTTATTACTCTGAAGGCCAGTTTATATAAAATTATATTACCCATCCATGTAATTGCAGATATTTAGCCAATACCTTTTCTTCTCTGCCGAAAGAGATAGGAATATTTTGTACAAGAAACAAATCTGTGTAGACTGCATTGGCATGGCAACTTGTAGCTGATTTTCTCGTTTTTTTCTTATCATTAAAACGCCCGGTTTACCAATACCCCTAGAACGCCCAGCGGAGTCGTTTCGACTCGGAGCGTTCAACGTTATTTATTTGAAGGAAATATTGAAAAATATTTATCTACGTCACTATAAGTCTATATTACCTACATCATTATTAAAAACAGTAACTTAGTGTATAATAGTGGATAAAAGAAGTACTCACAATATGTCAAATTTATTTGAAATATTTTACATATAATTGTTTCACAACCGCGGGCGGTAGCTCAGTACATCAAATGATGATTTTCGACACTAGCTTTTCAGTTAGGTCGAATTCAGTTGCTGTCTGGAGGAGAATTCTAGCGGCCGGCTGCTCTGATCGGTAGTTTTCCGCTGAAAGTGCTACGAGAATAGACCTCCTAGTTTTCTTGCAAATGCTTCAACATGTCCAAGATAAGTTTATAAATTATCTTGTTGAAAATTACTAATCGCTCTAGGGAAAGTATTATTTCTCAGAGTTTTCAATGGAATCTCATGACTGAGCTGACTTAAACATTTGAGCGAATCACTGCTCAAAACGAAAATCCTGTCACAATTAATACAAACATCAAACCTAACCAGACACAGTCTTCTCTCTTAACTGTACTCAATCGTCCCTTCTTTACCAATGTTGTTTATTTCTTACTTTTGACGTAGAATATCAATGATGATGCAAATTAATCTCGGCAGTCTGCTCAACACGTCATATACATAGAAAGCGTAAATATTAGATGAAGGAATCTAAGCTTTCTACGTGTGATGTGGGAAAGATGGACATACGGGTTAAAACATAGGTGACATTGGTAGTATCTATAAGCATCGAATCGGGAAAGAATTAATATAATGTCCATCAATCTCATTTCATAGATTACCGGGAGCGGTAGCTCAGTGCATCAATGGATGTCACTGCAGCGCCTCTGACCGGGAGGTCCTAGGTTCGAGTCCTGACGGCGGCAGGGTTTTCAACACCAGCTTTTCAGCTAGGTCCAATACAGTCGCTGTCTGGAGGACAATTCTAGCCGGCTGCTCTGATCGGTAGTTTTCCGTGGTTTCTCCGATCAACACCAGGCAAATGCTGGAGCAGTACCCTACCGAACGGGCCACGGACCGCGCTCGATCTCTCCTTCCTCTTCCTTGTCCTATCCTCTCCCCTTACACACATTCGTACACTAACATGCACTACATTACCACATATTCCGGGAGAGCGGTCGGGAGCTTAGACCTTGTCCCGGCTGGGGCGGTGCCCTGCTGATGGGAGAGTCCTGGTTAGGGGGAAACCCCACTAGCCGACGGTAGGTCGGTGCCGGATCTCGCCATCCATCGAGGGGATCTCCCGAGAAAAAACCGCCATCTCCCGAGAAAAAACATGCACTACACTAACGGGACTAATGATCAAAGAAGTTGACGCGCCCGGAAACACGAAAAAATCAATCAATGAATCAATTGTTTCACACCGATGGGAACTTGATGTGTGTTAGAGGACCGAGTTCTAAACGAAATTTAATCACATGTTTCAATTATCCTAGTTCTTGTTCAGAATTTCATTGCATTTAGTTTCTAAATTTCTGACCTAACGAGGCATAAACTGTGTACATATGTATAATTGTAGATATACAACTGTAATGACTTGTATACTGTACAGTTTTGGAGAACATTTTGTAGAATAATACATACGTCGATCCACACCTGCTTCGTATCTTTATGCATGGTTCATGTCTTCATTGTCCAGGCGTTTCCTCTCTCTTCACTTCCTCTTCTTTCTTAAAATGTCGCCAATATTTACAATGTAGGCATGTGGAAACATTGACACAGGATTTTACTGATCATCCCCCAAAACTGAGAATTGTTTGCTGCTTTTGACCAGTTCTCATGCCATGAACTGTATAAAAACGTCGAGTTTGGAAGATAAATCAATGACCGGGATATCAACTTCATTCCTCTCATAATTATGGTACAGTTTGTAAAGGTATCCCTTCACTAAAGTACATGTTTTCACTAAAGTACAAAACATTTTCAGATGAAATTTGCCGTTGATTTCTTTTTAAACCCTTCATTTTATTTCAAAAATTATGACACAAGATAGTTTTGAAAAAATTAAGAATATCTGACGTTGGGTACACAAAAAATCTTTTATACTCGACCATTTCTCTTTTTCTGAATTATTTGAAGAAATATTTTTTACATTCAACTTTTGTGTGATAACAATGCTATTCCTACATGTGTTAATAATTGTTCTTTTCGAAACTCGGGGATACTTTTGCTACCGTCACATAACAACTCTTGAATTAGCAGGTATTGATCATGAGGGCTTATAGCCTAAAGAAACAAAGAAGCAAAGAATGGTCACATATTTCTTCAGAAGGTATCCGAAATACTAGAAGACACATTTAAAAAAAATCACCGTTGAAATATATGAAACAAACGCTTGAGGATAGGGACGATACACAAAGAGTCGAAATGACGTTTCTCGTGTATTGTAGATAAATTCGAATATTTTTCATGAAAAATACTTTTTACAAAATTCATTTTCTAACATATCTTAGATACTTGAAAATGATGAAAAGTTAAAAAATTACAAAGTGCTATCTTCAAAAAGAAAGAATTTACAAGGACATAAAGATCACCAGGAGTCGAAATGACGTCTCTGGGCTTACTACTGTTAAGAATACTATGACGAACCGAAGGCTGAAGATTGTTATAACTTTGCTGAACATAGAGTGCCATCTAACGATAGTAATTTTTAAGTATGGGTCACAATCGGCTAAAGAGTATTCAAAGCAAAAACGTCATTATGGTTCATTTCACGGATTACTAACGGTATTCAGCTTCCACATATGATAACATTACATTCTTTTATCCATCCATCATTACAAATCGATTTTTGAGTACAAAATCTCTTTCATCTTCCCTTAACCAGAATCAATCTTAAATAACTCTGAAACGGCACCAGTAGATCTTAATACAGACATGTGTACCAATTTACAGCATCAAACAATCTTAAACACAGATTTTAGGACCGATTTTTGAGATAATATTGTTGTGGTAATTCCAACAGTTTTCATCCTAATTCTATAGTGCAGGGAGGAAAAGGAAAAAAGAAATACATTAAAAATTGATATCCTACTCGAACGTATATCGATTGAAGTATTTGTGAGAAGTATAAACCTTATTAACCGTCTCAATACTTTCCCATTTGCAATTTTATGTACGAGGTCGATTACTTTAAACTGCCACTCCTAAAGTATCATCTCAGAAGAAGTCATCTTCCGGCTATGAAACAGAGAGTATAGCCCTACTCCTTCGTTGAGCTCCTACAGCCTAACGATGTACCCACAGACGCGGAAAACTTCTCGCATGTTCTGTTTTGCATTTAAACGCACGCATTTCCTCCAACTTCAAGTTTCGCTATCTTTTCGTTGCAAACTAAAGAGGTCACGAGTTGTCGGGAGCCAACCCACTTATTTTAGAATATAAGGAGAACCATTTCTGTGCTATTATCATCATCGCTTTTTTCGAGTTGGAAACTTCTCTAAAATAAAGCAGTTAGTACTTTTGAGGTTTTGAAATTTTGTGTCTGAAATTAAATGATTTTATTCCATCAAATTGTTGATGTGAAATTCGGATTATAAATGCAAATGAAACGTGAAATAAAATTAGAATAGTACAAAAATATGATATATTCGCTTTAAATATATATTCTCTTAATATATCTAATGATGCACATTTCATACTGTGCTATTTATGCTGTTTTGATTATGAAAGAAAGATTAATTTTATAGTTAGAAGATTTTAGTTTAAAGTTTTGTGAAGTATACGACAAAATACTATAAAAATAATTTATTCGTAAGACATGAATTTTACTCTATTAGAATAACTTGGAAACAGCAGATGGAGTCGTGAAAGTAAAAGAGAATTTAACATATTTTTATATTCTCCAATATTTCACCCTTTGGCTTAAATATTGCGTCTTTCCTTTAAAAGGGTTTTGTTTCGTTTTGAGATTTTGTATAAAAGTCAGTATGGACAATTTAACTACGAACCGAAAAAAGACAGTCTAGCCATAGAAAACCTACAATTAATCGTAAATCTTTATATAAATATGTATATAGTTGATATTTATGAAGAGATTGAAGTAGTAACAACAAGACACACACCTGAGCCACAATCGAAATATTAACATTTACAGACGCGAACATTTTGCTGAGTGCCTTATCTTGTTCCTGGCCCAAGCCCTTTAATTAATAGACAGTAAATTGATCAGTATATGTATCCAGAACTCTTTGGAATTCATGAAGAACCTGAGTTCACCCTCGAGCTCAGTTCAAATACCTGGCCGTCGCCGTCGTCAAAGTGGTGTCAGCTGCAGCGTGGAGCGGTCATCAGCGAGTGCTGGGGCCGGCGGAATCCAGGGTGACGCTGGCGCGGCGCCTGCGAGTGGCGCGCAAGGAATCCTGAGCGACACGCCCCCTGCCACGCCCCATGCCACGCTCCGTGCCACATTCCGTGCCACGCCCCCCGCTACACCCCCCACCCCCCCCGCCACACCCCCTGCTGCACGCCATGCCACATGCCACGCCCCGTGCCAAGCTCCCTGCCACATCCCGTGCCACGCCCCCTCCCACACTCCCTGCTACGCCCCATGCCACGCCCCTGCCAAGCCCCCTGCCACATCCCGTGCCACGCCCCCTGCCACACCCGCTGCCACGCCCCTACCACGTCCCCTGCCCCCCCCCCCCCCCCCCCCCACCCCCTCCGTGGATCTCGCCCCTTCCCACATCCCCGTCACCGTCTCGTCACTGACCGATATCTCCTCTTACTATTCACCGTCACTAGTTCGTCGCCATCTCGCTATTCCACCGTCACCACATCGCGGGCACCCTTCCCCGCCTCGTCACTAACCTGTCTCTCACCGCTCAGTTCACGCCTCCCCTCCACATTGTCTCCACCCGATTATTGTCCTGTTTCTGCACCCTCACTCACCTCATTGTTGGTAAGTTTGGGTTCAATCAACCCGTCTAAGCCATGCCACCATACCGTCAACATCTCCTTGCTGATCTGGCTCAACTGTGTCACCATATCATCAACTCTTACATATCCCCATCACCGTTTTGTCACCATCCCTTCATCAGGATCTCAGCAACGCCCCTTTCTATTCCCCTTTCATTAATCTGTCAGTACTTAAATATCTCGTCGCCGGTAGGTGACCGTGCCGTCATTAGCCTGTCACCACAATTTCTATTAGGGATACCCATGCACTCCCTGACACAGGCATTTTTCTCTTCCCCTTTGAGATACTGCCGACGCTTTCGCAGTTGTTCGGAAGAATCCCTGTTCGCTTTATTTCCTCCGATTTTGACTGCAGAGAGCAGTGGCAGCCGGAAACCAAAGTTTCATTTCAACAATTCTTTCGAGGCTGCGACTTTTGTTCCCAAAACGTACCATACTTGAATTGTCGTTATTACATACAAATTTAACTTTGCAAATTTCAGTTCGGGTCTCCGACAGTATAACCACTACTCATGTAATAAATGTATGATGAATTTAATTCATAGCTGCTAAAAGTTTGAGAAAAATACTTAACGAGACTGTTGTGAATGTGTGCAAGTAATAATATTTTGGAGACAATGGGTATAGTAACTGTAAACGTTCTTTTCTGGAACAAATCTTGTTCTACTTGTTTTCTTTAACTCAGATTCAGGCTCACAGTTACTATCATATTAAGCAAATATTTTACTTATTGCAATTTTGATGATTGTCTGTCATACATTTATTGATAAAAATATTCCAATTCTTTTTAGGCTATCACCAAAATAGATTTGCGATTGTCTAAAAGGAATTGGAATCCTTTTATCAAAAACCAAATATCATACTGTATAATAGAAACGATTCCATCTTATGATACTAACATTCGAACGATGAATACTTTTCTCTTGTTCACATACGCTGATCTGAGTACAGACAGCAGGAGATACTAATGTCCGCTCAAACCTTAATTCTTCTGCCAAAGATTCAAAGGAGATAGCTTTGGGAGACGTTTGGCATTTCCGCAGGTCCTCTCAAAGGCGAATTCGCGAGGACGAGGCTCTCAATAAATCCTCGCCTCAGTTTCCTCAATATCTCACGTTCCATCCTTCGCCTCTTCCCCGTCCTCCCCCTCCCGCTCCTCCCCATTTGCAGCGCTTCCTCCTCAAACACTTGTTCTTCTCTTGGTCCTGTTCCCTCCCCTCAAAATCTGCCTGGACTATCCTTCGCTCCCCGTTTCATATTTCCTCGTTTCATCTCACAGACCACTGCTTTCCCTTAGTCAACTTTTCCATCATTTCGTTTGTTTGTCTTTCTATTTCCTACCTCCATCAATTTCTCCCTCATCTTACTTTTCTCTTCACTTTCTTAGCCTTCCTATTCTCTTTCTCTATCAGCTCTGCCCTCCACTCTTCTTCCAATTCTGCAGTTCTCCCACTCATCCCTTCCGCCCCACCCCGATCTCGCCCCCGCCCGCCCGTCCGCCCGCCCGCCCCCCCCGGCCGCCCGCCCCATATCTTGTTCGCGGCGCCTGTCAGCTCGGCCTCTGCCTCCTGAACGTCGATTCTCTCAATCCCCAGTTCTCTAAAAAGTGTTTTCCAGGCGCCGCCGCCGCGCCGGTCGAGAATCGAGCTTCGAGAGTGAAGGGCGGGGGCTTACGCCTGTCAAAGAGACGGCGTCCTCCATTCGCAGGCGGGAGGGGGCGCCCCGGACGGGTGGGGGTGGGTGTCTTGAGTAGCTAAGCTTTGTGCGCTGAGCGGCTTAGGCCGCAAACAGTAGACGGAGGGATGCTCGCAAAATCTGCCTGCAACGACGTTATGATTCCCGGTAGCATGAGCAGAAAAAATTATTGGCAATACATTGGCAGGGTATGTCTAATTGCGTATTTTTTTAAAATTTTTTTTCAACTGATTCTCAGATTTGAGTGACAAAAGTGAAACAACATTTTCGTAATATTGACGCAGCACCGATTGCAGGTAAAATCCGTGTAAACATCGTATTCATTTTTTATTTTAACCTAGGTAAAGTGAATAAAGAAGAGTAATGACAATACTACCTGCAACTATGTATGACATAAGAAATATACATATGTCATGAGTACAACTCAATTTTAAATTACAAAGTAAATATCCCATCAAATCGCAATAAATTACCTTCCAATTGAAGGAAAGTCGTGTAAATCTTGTTTTGCTCACAAAAACCTACTTCTCCAGTATGATCTAGTTCCTCCTGTACCAACCGGGACTCTTACATTTATATAGATGTGAAGGGCACCGTCTATTTTCGATTACTGTCTCAACGGTTAGGTGTGTGTGTGTGTGTGTGTGTGTGTGTGTGTGTGTGTGGAGGGGGGCTGTCCATGAAAATAAGTATATTATATTCGTCTCCAGTAGTGGCATCAATCATAAACGTTCAGTCTCGTTAATGTGAAGAGGAAGAACAATATTTCGTGTGCTTAGAAATCATTCGGACGCGAGTTGCTGTTTGTACTTCAGATAATCTAAGTTTTGTTACATATTGTTAAGTGATTATTGCGAGTATTATTGTTTTGTAGCCTCTACGTAACAAATGACTAATAGGAATTGCAGAGGTGCATTCTGATCCTCTCCAAAGATAAAATATGAATATTTATTTAACAGAATTATCAGAATAAATGTTATAAACGTCTAGGGTAGCAGGGGTTTCGGAGACAATCACTTTCCGCAAGAAACAAATGATTGGTCATTTCAAGGAAGTTATACATGTTATATTTACCCCCTACACACAATTGGTGGGCAACCCGACATACACATGTGTTTTGCAGCCACGTGAAATCTCACTCGACAACGACGGTAAGATAACGAGTGCCACACCGGGAGCGGTAGCTCAGTGCATCAACTGATGTCACTGCAGCGCCTCTGACCGGGAGGTCCCAGGTTCGAGTCCTGACGGTGACAGGAGTTTCGACACTAGCTTTTCAGCTAGGTCGAATTCAGTCGCTGCCTGGAGGAGACTTCTTGCGACCGGCTGCTCTGATCGGTAGTTTTCCGTGGTTTCTCCGATCAACACCAGGCAAATGCCGGAGCAGTACCCTATCAAACGGGCCACGGACCGTGCGCGGTCTGTCCTTCCCATTCCATCTCCTAACCTCTCCCCTTACACAAACACACTTACACAAACATACACTACCACATATTCCGGGAGGCCGGTCGGGAGCTTAGAGCTTGTCCCGGCTGGGGCGGTGCCCCGCAGGTGGGAGAGTCCTGGTTAGGGGGAAACCCCACTAGCCGACGATAGGTCGGCGCCGGATCTCGCCATCCAGCGGGGGAAGATTACCGCCATCTCCCGGGAAAAAATGCACTACACTAACGGGACTAATGACCAGAGCAGTTGACGCGCCCGGAAATATGAATAAATCAGTCAATCAATCAATGAGTGCCAGGAAAGTCTCTCCACACCGAGCCAAATCAGGAACTCCAATAAAAAATTGCATTTATGCAGGTAGCAACCAGATCACTGAGAACGAAGTGAAGAGGACAACACTACCAGCATCTATTATGATTGTGATTTATTTATTTTACGTCAAAAAACAGTTAACAACTGCGTATGACGTGCTATGGGGAAAAGTGAATTGTGTGCACATTTTCAAAATTCTGTGATCCCTACACTAAGTCATATACTACTTAAATTGAGTACACAATTTACGTTTTCAAGCCGTAGCTCATGCTACCAACATAATTTGTGTTGCAAGTACTGTCACCAGAAAGATGCCACTGCTGTGAGACTTTCGTGACGCGCTATTTAATATGGCAGATTGTTTTATATCCATTTTACTAATTTTTTTCTGAAAAGCCATTTAAAGTTTTGTATGTAGTGGGTAATTCTGGAATAGGTTAGTTGCATGCTTATGGAGTGGAATATTTAGTTTTTATTTGATGCACACATGTAGACAGGGACATTTGGATTAGAAGTTTGGACTTAAGTGGTGATACATTCGATGGCTCTAAGCCATCGAAAGATATTTTCCTCATGTTGTTAGGCAACTCCTCATGCATCACAACATTGAATAGAATCACAAAAGATTTCCTAAACTGTAATTTTCAATGAATTTGCTTCCTCTTAGTTTCAATGCTTTCTTCTCTTCTCCCGCAGCGTAGACAGCGCAGACTGATATTTAAAAAGAAAACTTTTTCTTCAACTAGACGTATGCGCGTGATAATTCAAAATAGTTACCGTTCAATTTAAGTTTAACGAGATATACCTGCCATAATATACTATTGAATTACCTTTGTTATTTACTTTTCTGTCCTTGCTATCACATGGGACATAAAGATAACTTTTTCTCTTTTTTGTAAAAGGCAATACAGTTGATTGCATCTAATACGTCAGATAACTTTGTTTAAAACGTGAAGATTCATTTAATATTGGTTCCATCAAAATTAATGATATAGTTGCATATAGCCCGATTTTAATCACAAAGCTACTATATGAAACTTTTCAAATGGGTTATGCTTTGTATTCGACTATATGTAGTTCAGAGAATGAATACTATCTTACGTAATAAGACGCACTCTGGTTTGGCACTATAAGCCTCTACGACGTGTTGTTGCTGTGGGTCAACGGGCCGCAGCGACCCGGAGCTCTAGGGGCTTTGGTGTTTTCTCCGCAGCAAGCGAGTGAAGCGGGGCGGGCAGTGCAGGAGTGGGGGGGCGTGGGCGTAGCCGTGGGCGGAAGCGGCAGCAGCGGCCGCAGGCGCCCGCGGCTCGTGGGGCCGCTCATCCGCGCGCTGAGGAGCTTAGAGGGCGACGCACGCCACGCCACGCTGCTCCACGCCACGCCCATCCCCGCTGCCTCAGGCGACGCCTGGCGGCGGAGGCCCTTTGACGCCGGCGCTCACCGCGCCGATCTTCGCTTCCCAACTTCGCTACACACGCCTCGCCGCACTCACCACGCCTCGTCACGCTCCAGCTTGACTCATCCCCGACTCACTCCCGACTCACTCCCGACTCACTCCCGACTCACTCCCGACTCACCCCCGACTCACCCCCGACTCACCCCGACACACCCGACTCATCCCGACTCACTCCCGACTCACTCCCGACTCACTCCCGACTCACCCCCGACTCACCCCGACACCCCGACACACCGACTCATCCCGACTCACCCCGACTCCCTCCCGACTCCCTCCCGACTCACCCCGCCTCACTCCCGACTCACTGCCGTCTCCTCCGACTCACTCCCGACTCCCTCCCGACTCACTCCCGACTCACTCCCGACTCACCCCCGACTCACCCCGACACACCCCGACACACCCGACTCATCCCGACTCACCCGGACTCACTCCCGACTCACTCCCGACTCACCCCGACTCACTCCCGACTCACTGCCGTCTCACTCCGACTCACTCCCGACTCACTCCCGAATCACTCCCGACTCACTTCCGACTCACCCCGACTCACCCCGACACACCCGACACACCCGACTCATCCCGACTCACCCCGACTCACCCCGACTCACTCCCGACTCACCCCGACTCACTCCCGACTCACTGCCGTCTCACTCCCGACTCACTCCCGAGTCACTCCCGAATCACTCCCGACTCACTCCCGACTCACTCCCGACTCACCCCGACTCACCCCGACACCCCGACACACCCGACTCATCCCGACTCACTCCCGACTCACTCCGACTCACCCCCGACTCACTCCCGACTCACTGCCGTCTCATCCCGACTCACTCCCGACTCACTCCCGACTCACTCCCGACTCACTCCCGACTCACTCCCGACTCACCCCGACTCACCCCGACTCACTCCCGACTCACTCCCGACTCACTCCCGACTCACCGACACACCCCGACACACCCGACTCATCCCGACTCACCCCGACTCACTCCCGACTCACTCCCGACTCACCCCTCCCGACTCACCCCGACTCACTCCCGACTCACTCCCGACTCACTCCCGACTCACCCCGACTCACTCCCGACTCACTCCCGACTCACCTCCGACTCACTCCCGACTCACTGCCGTCTCACTCCCGACTC
The DNA here is from genome assembly GCA_964035755.1 of Teleogryllus oceanicus. Lineage (NCBI taxonomy): Eukaryota > Metazoa > Arthropoda > Insecta > Orthoptera > Gryllidae > Teleogryllus > Teleogryllus oceanicus. Next base: position 85,942,510 of record CAXIVR010000009.1, read on the forward strand.
ACCCCGACTCACTCCCGACTCACGCCGTCTCACTCCCGACTCACTCCCGACTCACTCCCGACTCACCCCGACTCACTCCCGACTCACTGCCGTATCCCTCCCGACTCACCCCCGACTCACCCCCCCCCGACTCACCCCGACTCACCCCGACTCACCCCGACTCACCCCGACTCACCCCGACTCACCCCGACTCACCCCGACTCACCCCGACTCACCCCGACACATCCGACTCATCCCGACTCATCGCGTCACATCCCCACTCTCACGCCTAAAGCCGCCTCGTTCCGCCTCGCGCCGGTTCGCTCCCCCCCATCTCTTTGGCCTGTCTGGTTTCATGGCGCCCCATCTTCACCTCACCCCTCTTTGTCCTTGAATCTCTCCGTCCCTTCATGCTGCTTATTCCTAATGCCACGCCTTCCTGCTCTCCTCCCTCACCCTTCTCACCTCACTAAACCCCTCCACAGCTCACCGGTCTTCCGCCATCCCCCTCTAACTCCCACCGCCAAATCCCCACCGCATGCCCCACCGTTCACCGCACCCTTCCTTCTTTCTCTCAGCGCCTCTCACGGTCCCTGCATCTCCTTCCCTACCCCTTCACTCCCTCAGCACCCCCGTCCCCACCCCACCCACTACATTTCGGGCGAATTTTGAATTATTGATTCTAAGTGGAATAAGTGGGAACTCTTTTTTATCTTATTTTTTAAGAATGTTCCTTACATCATGTCTTTCCATTTTGCAAAATTTCAAGAATAAACAAAAAATGACAATAAATTCATTTGGCTCATACAGATAAATTGATTTAGATGTTAGTCACAAATTGATTTTTTTCTTCTGCGACATGAAAAGTCAGTTAATATTAATTACATCCGAACGCCTCAACTGTAATTTTTAAAATTGTAAATTAATTAAAGTGGTTAGGCGGAAGAGCAGGCCTTAAGGCCGGAGCCTCGCCACAAATGAAGACAATTTATTATTATTATTATTATTATTATTATTATTATTATTATTATTATTATTATTATTATTATTTCTTCTCTTTATTCACAGTTTCCTGGTATTGTACAATCACACAGATATCAATCAGAGCATGATTACATAATGATGTAGAAACACATACAATCAAACATTAAAACATATTACTATCAAATAAAATTATATAAAGGATATAAAATATCAACCAGACAATTATTACTTAATTATCAATTATAGAAAATGATTATCTCATATTTTTACATGTTTTCACCCGTGTATTTTCTGACCAGAGAGCAGGTATTGATCAGTACCGATTTCTGAATATTTTTATTATTATTATTATTATTATTATTATTATTATTATTATTATTATTATTATCTCCGCTCTTTTCTGCCTACGCCCATCTGCTCCACCCACACCACACGCTCCACTGCACCCACACCGTCCTGTCCCCCTCACTCCGCTCCTACGTGCTAATTCCACTCCAAACCCCTCGCTCCACACATCGCCCGTTCTGTTCATCACACCGATTCAGACATTTCAACGAAAATGACATTACGCTATTTTAAGACTTTTACGATATCCTAGGCAAGGGTTTTAATACAAAAGTTTGGGTCAATTTTTAGAAAATGTTTAAAATGTGAAAGCATCTTGTGAAGGGCCCCAAAAATCAATATCCTTTTCAAACTCTCAGCGTCTCGAGTTGATCCAGATCGACCGGGCAATATCAATTTCGGAAAATCTACTGAACGGCTTAGGAGCTTCCGTTTACCAGACAGGCAGAAACGTTTTACGGTTAAGATGACTTTTTGGAATCAAGGATCCACAAAATGTGGATTCTGACTTCACAACGCGTTAAAGGAAATAATTTACAAGTAAAAATTAATTTATGCACTTTTTTTTGTATCAAGGCCTCACAATTTCAGTTTATCTGTCAAATACTCGCTGAGTTTTGTTGTAACATATCGTTACTTTTTTGTTGCCTCGTACGTAGAAAGACGAAAAATATTTTTTCTTACATTATTTCAATTATTCGGTTTCGTAACAGAATTGAAATATTAATTAAGAATATTATACAAGAGTAAATCCTAGTTATAAATGCACATTTTTGAAAAATGAAAATAATACACCAAAATAGCTTTAATCTCAAATTATTTAGTGAATTAATACTATTCGTACCAAAGTTCACACAAAATATTTGGAGCTGTGCAAATATTGAGAATATCTCGTTTTTAAAATATTCCATAGTTTATTTAAAATTGTGATAACGCCACTGAGACTATTGCAAAATTGTACACAAATTCATTTAATGATATAACCTTGAAGAACAGATTTTATTGAGGAAAATCAACATCGTAGTCGTAGAAAGACGCCGAAAAAATTGAACTTACGCTATTTTCGAAAATTCTGAGAATTCTACGAAAATAGTTCGTTCCTCAATTTTACAAGTTTTTTCTGTACTAAATAAAAAAAATCATTAAAACCATTTTGGAGAACATTTTTTCAAAACGTTGAGGCTTTCTGTTAATTTGAAACCATTTTTGAGAAAATCTCGTTTGAGCGTTTCTGATATTACACAATTTTCAGGTCATTTTCACAGAAAGCTTTTAAGTTTGCGAGTAACTTTATAAGAAATCATTTGAGGTGCAAATTCACAACTGCAATAACGTACGAACGCCGTCCTTAATGTAAATATTAACTAGATGTGTAATATGTACAAAAATATCTTTTGGGGGTAATTTTTGACATATCTATAAAATACATCAAAATCGCTTATGTCGTGTTATTCAACTATTTTAGATTTGTACAAAACGTTTAATAAAAAATTGAGACATATTTGAGGGAATATTTTTAAAATATCTATGGCGACCCCTCCATCTATATCGACTATTGCGAAGGCACGATGACGGTTCGATGTTATGGTTATGTTTTTCGGGAAACATATTAATATAACAAGCTAAATAGTTTCGGAGAGGTGAAACATCTTAGTCATTACTTATAGTTCATTTATGTAAGACGTGTCAATTGATACCATATATACATTTATTTATATTATACCTGGAGTATTTCCTTCTTTCCACGAGTGAGAATACTTATAAAGACTTATCGACCCTAAGGTAAAGTCGCTTCAATATTGCTCACATTGCACTGAAAATGCGCGGATGCTGCTAACATTTGCAAACGAATTGTACAATATTAAAGAATTAATTGTGGAGAACAAATTTTATTTCAAGTAAAAATCTTAGCATCAAAGAAAATCCTTGTAGGAGGATGTCTAAAAAAATCTAACTTTTGCAATGTTAAAAAATTCAAATTTAACACTGAAAATCGGACCTAACTCATTTCCGTTTTAAGTGCATTTTACTCTTTTGTTACATGAAAGAAACTTTAGCAAACTAGTGTTGCTACAACAACACATATTTTCTAGAAATATTGGTAACAGCTACGTAATATTCAAACATTGCAACTAACATCTCAGTTATTTCTTCAAAACGTCAAATTCAAACAAAGCGCCTGTAATGCGTATCTACATTCATTTCCATAGTCAGGAGTTGCAATCATTTCTTACTTTTACAAATGAAACAAACAGGAATAAATTTAACTGTTCCAGTATTTGCAGCAAATTATATTGAAGCGAGCGACGCACTGTTGCCAACGTAGCGTTGTCAAATGTATGTTCAATACGTTTGGCATATATGCTTGGAGAATATTTTCTTATCAATTCTTGGCAATAACTCTTATTTCCATCTGTATTCAGATTTCAATTTGTTTATGGGTTAGTCATAGTACATCATGCACAGTTGATAAATAACTAACTTCTATACTAATAACATCATAAAATTACTAATTTTCTAGGATTTGTAATATTAAGTTAATTTGTTACCACCTTATTATATATTGGCACCGTCTCAAACGAAGCGCAGGAAAATAAAATTTTAAAATTAATACTAATAATGTGATTCAGTGTTTTTATTTCAAAACCTTTTGTAAACTTGTCTGTAAAAAAAACTTTCTAACCAAACTCTTATAATATAACAAATATTTAAGAGTAAAAAAATGAATCCTTCAACGCTCTATAGAGGGAAACAGTTACGTGTAATTATGTAAAAGTACATATTTTACACATGTATAAATACAATAAATCCTAAAGTTTTGGAAACCTGTATTGATTTATACTCGCTGATATTTTGAAAGCCTATGATATGGAAGGTATTGCAAGTAAATGTTGAAAAAAACACAAGAAGACAAGTGAGTTTTTGAGTTTTTATTAAGAGAAAATGCGTGTGTTCGATACCTCGCAACACGGACAATAAGTATGGATTTCCAATAGGTTTCAAATCATTTTTAAAAGATTAATATTTAAACGTGTAACAAAAGCTCGACTGTAAAAAACCGCTTTATCTTATCTATCCCATGTCACCTTTCAACAACGAACTTCTCAAATATACATTGCTGCATTGTTGCGCAAAGCAGCGTACGGTGGTAATATAAAATTGAAGTTAAAAAAGTTTGTAAAAAATTAATGGTACTCATTTTTTTCATTTTTTTTCATATTTCATTGAAATCGTTTATAAGAGAGAAAACCTAATTGGACTTATTTCAATTATGGCTTGCGGGTTGCTTGAAAGAAAATACACCAATACACTGAAAATAAAAATTGTAGAATGGAGTAAAAATATAACTGGTTTTCTAGAACTGACTTTTTTATATTTATTTAACGTCGCATTTAGAGCTAGGTAAATAGCGACTGGGAAAATGTACATTACATCAGAGGCACATGTATGATTAATGGAAGATTTGCTGCTTCAGTACAGGATACAGTAACACACATTGTTTCCAAGACGATAATAGACAAGAATGAAAATGGCAGTAACAATAATACGTATACGAATTGCCATACAAAGAAACCGCTTGAGAAGAATAAGGGAAAACGAAATTAAAACACCTGATATCATAGTAGTTTCATATACATCAACAAGCACTCTGAGGCAGACAGTATGTATAGCAAGAAATATTCTACTACATAAATAGAGAGGTGGGGTGGAACAAACCACACTTCTTGAGGTGTTGTTCAGGTGAGGTATCATTTGTATCAGTTTTACAGATTCAGTAAAATATATAGTAATACAGATTGTTTACAAGATGATAAAATGCACAATGAAAGAGAACAAGTGTGGAACATATCACACTTCTTTAAGTGTTGTTCAGGTGAAGTACCATTTTTCTTGCTTTATTTTTCCCACTGTTTTTCTAGATCCTGGATTTTATTCGAAATTGCCAATAAAATTCAGATTTGGCTGAATATTCAAATTTCCATATTGTGGCGGCACATTAAGTAGCCTAAATAATACTATAATTTTAATGGACAAAAGAACAGTGCTTTCGGGGAGTTGCATAACTGCCGGCGCCGCGACCCGACGCGTGCGACCTGTTCGAAGGGATTTATGGCAGGGTGCAGCTGCAAACGCTGGGGTTCCCCTCGAAAGGCAGACCTTTCCACCCCACCTCCTTGGCGACCGCCACCCCCCTCGTCAACAAGCGCCCACTGTCTCTGGCGGGGATTCCCTTTGACATTAATGAAGAACTGTTGATCGGAAAGGGCATTTGGGAAAGGGGGGCCGCGAAGATCCTGTACATGCGCCTGTTAGACAGAGACGGAAAATATCCTAAGCAACGGAGAATTTTGGAGTTTCTTGCTCGTCGGTTGGCTTGAACAGACGTTAAGACGCAGTAGAGTTACGCCAATCGAACTGAAACAAAATCTAAGACGTAGTAGGTTTAGACCAATTGAATCGCTGGAACGCCGTGTAGGGATTATTTTACAAAGGGGGATACAGTTTTGTGGAGGGGAGAAGAGAGGCTTCGCTGGAACGCCCTGCTAAGTGGGAAAGACATTGCATAGGAGAACGTCGTGCTAGGCGAACATCCGATTCGATCCGAGTGCGTCGTGAGAGGCGGGCGCAACGTTGCTTTCAAGAAGAACGCCGTGCTTGGCGAATTAATCTTTCGATTTGGGAAAGTTATTCTGTTGAGTTTGATATACGACTCGGACTTACGCGTAATAGGGCCAAGATATGGGAACAGGACATAACTTGTTGCCTGCACTGAATCGTTTAGTCGCTTGCATTTGCACAAACGGAGAGACATTTACATTTTGTTTTCAATCGATTTTACGGTATCAAGGACTCCCAAAAATGTATTCTGGCTACACCACATGTTAGATGTTTTTTCTAAATTTAGCAACTGGATTTACCCACTTTTTCGTTACTAGGGCACGGCAGTTAGAGTTTTGGGGTCGAAAATTCGCCGTTTTTTCCCGCAGCATAACAATATTTCTTTCTATACCGCCTAAGCAGTAGCAAGAAAGTAAGAATTGGAGTCATTTTAAAAAATAAAATGTTCCACAGGCTTCACATAAAGCACCTCCAAAAGTTCAAGAATTATTTTCAAAATCTCAGATATTTGAGTCGGGTCAGATATATTGGGGAATATTAATTCTGTTACGAATGTTGCAAAATACATTATGAATAGTTTAAGGGCTAGTGTTGTTCATAGATGGACTGACAGATCGATGGACGGAGAGTCAAACGAACGGACGTTTTTAAACAAAGCTTTTTCTGTGTCAGGGGACCCAAAAATGTATATTTCCTTAGGAATCTAGAAATCAATTTTTCGCAGCCTTACATAACGTTTTTATTTTACTTATACTAATGCTTATATACTACGTACGAATACGAGAAAATAAAATGTATAACAATAAAACAAAGCAATATCGGAATTATGCAAAGCAACTGCATACAAATTTGAGAACCAACAAGGTGTGTATCACGAATAAGATATTTAGTGTTTTATGTCGTATTATTTACATAATATTCGTACAAGATGACCATGTTAGAATTTGTTGGTTGTATTTTGGTGGCGTTTTCACCTTTTTTTGCGATGTTTACTATGACAATCGCACCCGATCCTATAAGAATAATAATTTTATTTTCGAGGTAAGTAGGTTAAAAGTGTGTGTGATGTCTGTTAATGTATCTAATTTACTTTACACGTTACATCACGTCACTTTCCATGTGATTGTATTAGTATTTATCAGAATAGTTTACTGTAATTAATTTTTCTTTTCTCAGCGCATTCTTCTGGTATTTTGCTTTATTACTTCCCTGCATTTTGTGGTTGCTGGCTCCAGGAGAGGTCAGATGGGGTTTAAGTTTAGTTACAGCCGTATTGTTACAGGAACTTTTTCGCACAGTTTTATATAAGTTTCTTTGCCGAATAGGGACTTTTCGCAAGAGACCGCATATGGTATCTTATGGTAAGTTTTTTAGTGATTTGGCATGAAATGTATCATTTTATGATGTCCGTATTACTGTTCATTATCCCGGTATTAAAACTTTTCATTGAATTGTTAAAAGATGCTTTTGAAGTTCTTTGGGCTCGCGGTCAGTACAGTGATGTATACATTGCCAATTAGCATGCTTCGTTGGTATGAGAGCACAGTGATCTTAAAAATAAAAGTAAGCAGGTTTAAAATTTGCGTACTTAACAGTTAAATTGTTGTTTATTTACAGTTAATAGTTAGGAACCATTGCGCACAATAATAGTTATTTAGTTTGCCTGTTATTGGGTGTGATATTAAAATGCATATTTCAGCTCTTTATGGCTCAACTCCGCACCGAATCACATCAAATTATTACAAACGGTTACAAACAAAATTTTACGTTAAATCCAGTTCCTTTCTTGCACCTCTATTTTCAACCTTCGAAAATACACAAATTCAAGAATCAGAATCCGTTCCCGTTTATCCAAAGACGATTTTCAACCTCCATAGACACTTATACTCGGGTCTATGGACAAAAATATAAATAAAAAAGAAGTATGTATTCAAAGCCTTTTAAGACAAATTCTCGTCAAAATTACATGTAAAATAATAAAAAAGCAAGTGTAATCACCATCAGCGGAAGGTTACAGATAGCTAAAAAAATTTTAAAAATTGGGATAAAAATCCAAATTGTTCATATCATGTACCAGTTCAAATCCCAGAAAAGCATGATCTGCTGAACAGGAATGAAATATATTAAAAAGAAAAAATGCATATTTGGGTAATCTATAGTCGAAGAATTGAAATACCGAATGGTTAAAAACAGCGAGGTTACCAATATTTGAAAACTAGACATTTTCGCCCCTGAGATATAGATTACTTATTTGTGGAATAATTTTAATATTAATAATAATAATAATAATAATGATACTTATTATTTTAATTATGATGATGATGAGAAAACCCAAAATTCTACCAAGATGTATTCACAGAGTTGCTATATATAATATCCCGCTTTTTTTATGCATGCCTTGGATTTATTACACCTTCAGGTCACGCAAACAATGTGCGAGTTTTTAATAAATAACTAGATTTCACTCGAGACAGTAATTCTACGAAATCTTATATCTCATATAATAGATATTTACTACTTGTGTTAAAACTCATGATGCATTTTGATAATAGTGTTTACTATGATATTTAAATAAAACACCCATATCATTATGGATTACAATCGTTAGTTTCTAATTTTGAAATCACTTTTAATTGATGGTAGATTATATATGTGAAAATAACTGCGAAAATAATTTTCAACTGTTTTAATTTTTCTGTCACCACAGTGTCTGGGCTTGGCTTCGGAGCTGTAAGTGGTGCATTTGCGATGGTGAACCTACTGGCCGATGCAGCAGGCCCAGGAACCGTGGGGATATACGATTCCTCGGAAACATTTCTTTTCTGTTCATCAGCAGTGACGTGTTGTTTGATTCTTCTGCACGTGTTTTGGAGTATCATTGCATTCTCGTCCTTGGATCATGGAAACTATTTCGGAGTGTTTTGGGTTGTTGGATCACACTTGTTTGTTTCTTTATTAGTAAGTTTTTTGTCAGTTTTTATCAAACAATGAGTGCAGTTGGTTTAGGGTATACTGGCTGTAGCAAATAATAAAAATGAAGTATGGTTTTCTGTTGCAGACATTAGTTATGGAGAAGACAGATAATGCAAGAAGTTTGTACTTGATATTTATTGTTACCGCTGCAACTGGGATACTAACATTCATAACAGTGGGAGGAACTCTAAGAAGTTTAGCAGAAAGTTTCTGCACATGTGAACGTGATATTCATTCATCATAATATTTAATGTTAGAATTCCTAATGGTTTGGTGCTTTGTCGATTTACGAGAGAATATTTGAAATAAATCTTCTTGTACTGATATAAAAAATATATCTATTTATTGAAAGAAGAAAAATCTTGAGGAATAAAATAGATATTGGAAGTTTGTAAACAGAATGGAGTGTCTCACATGTCAAAGAAGATACATTCACAAATATTTTTTAAACCTTTGTTTTAAAATGTTTTACACGCAATATGGAATATTGTATTCTTGTACTGTTCGATACTAATTAGTGGTTTTGATCAATCTGCAAAACGAGCGTATTAACTTCATATATTTAATTGAACACGATTGTAGAATTTGGTTCTATGTCAATAAAGTTGACATGAATATATACGTAACTCTTTTAAGCTTGTTACTTAAAATAAAAGTCTTCATTTTGTGACTTACTTATCACGTTTACGCTTGAAACCATTTGAAAAAAAAGATGTTGATGCGACCTTAAATAACCAATTAAAAAAAAGCATTATGTAAGGTATAGATTGCCGTTATATTACGTTTTGTTAGAAGTTAACACATAGACATGGTCCAAAAGTATTTCACCTTCATTTTAAATTGTTTTTATTGAATTATCACACATGGCATTTCTTTTCTCCATCATCTTTTCTCCAACAGTCTAATTGACTACTCCAAAATATTTTCAAAATCTTCCTCAATAGACATACTCTCATCTGCCTAATTAACCAACTATATGGTTCATGTCATTACAATAGAATTCTGTATCATTATTCTTGAATAATAGTCGTCTTAGCGTTCAAACGACTTTATAGACTATCGATTTAGACAAACATACACTGGATCTTCTCGTGCTTCTTCGACGATTCCTTCAAGGAACGACCGTTAAGAAAACCACGGTTGTGGATAGATTTGTTTGAAAGACGTTTCCAAATTTCTTTATAATCCTCATTTTGCTTTCCTGCAGTTTATGCCACTTTAAAAACCACTTTACATGGGAAGCAAAAGTCTTATCTTTTCACGTTTCACTACGCTAATATTTCAAGGGAGTCATCAGGAAAAGCGACTTCGTCTCCTCTCATCAGATGCAAACAGTTTACATATTAAACTGATCCTCAAATAAAGATTTTGATGATTCTCTAACAGAATGCTAAGATTTTTTTCAAGTGAAGTTGAAAATGCAATTAATGTTTTTTTCAGTCTGTTTTCACATTCTCCATTATAGTTCTTGGATGAATGAGTAACAAGTAATCTTGGCCGTCAACACTCGCCCTCTTGTCCTGCTTCCTTTCATCTAACTTTCAACGGTACTTCCTTTGAGCCCAGGCCTTTCTCGTTCCGACTTGAAACAGGTCGACTTAAAGGGGAACCACCCAACTCCATTTTGATAAATTTTTTACTGACTTATTGCAAAATTTGATACTTTTACCAATTCAAGAGTGGAATTTTACAATTATACCAATATGCTACCAAGATAATACCACGTCATTTGAAGATAATTGAAATGAACCAAGGTTTATTAAGTCAATATTAGGTGAATTCGTTTCAATACATTATAAAACGTAAACTATTGATTTTTTATTAATGGAATCCTCAATATTAGATCTTTAAATCATTATGTTTCCTCTTAAAAAAAATAGTAGTTTTTGCGTAATATCGAGTTGAAATGTGAAGGATCACAACAATAATTCGAATATCTCCGCAAACCATACATCAATGCATCCGTGGTGTCAAGATAGCTAGTGATTAGCTGTTGGGTTCCAATTCGAGCCAAAATAATATGATTATTTTCTTATTATGTTTGTAAGAATATAGAAGACGATAACTGCAATGGCAGAAGTCAAATTTACTTTTAACTTTTGACATCTGAAAAAATAAAGATATGTAGTTTCTTAAGCTCGGAAGTTCTGTTAGGTTTTCGAAGTGGCGGATGAAATATTAGTAAGTTAGAATTTGCAGTATTATAATATTAAGAAATCATTACCATTAATACGAAAATGTATGTGCTGCCGTAGCACCGTTGTTATTGTATATTTTCTGTATTTAGATACGGTTCCTCTTTAATATCTCTTGGCTTTCTAGGATTAAGTGAGTTGTCGTCATTGTCGCTGATATTTCGACCAAATGCTGCAGCTTTCTTTAGAGATAAAGCTGCTAGTGTTGAGTGACAATTTGTGCTAATCTTACTACAGTAATACCTGTCTAAGCCGGAATCGTTTGGATCCAACATTTTCTTCCGTCCCGGGAGAGACAGAGAGAATGACATTCAGAAAAACAACACGAAGTCCAATAAAACAAAGGATTTCATAAAAACTAAAAGAAATATTATTTTCTTCTCTATTTGTACTAGCACATAGAATTTAGCTTCGGCAATTTGCCCATGACCTCGTGAATATTGTGGAAACCACATATAAACATTTGTGTCAACATCACATTCTTGATTTAATTTTTGATTTTGAAGTGTCACACACTGAAGCGCAACAGTGGTTTTCACACGAATAGCTTGGGTAAAACGACGTTCCGAGGAAGGCAGACGAGAATGCGAATGGAGTAACACAACTCTGATTGTCTCTTGGGACGCTGTCGCACACTTAGAAATGTTTAAGTTTAGCCCTCTAATGTCCCTTGTTACATAAATGTAACGACATTTCTAGTCAACTCGCATTCGTACCTTTTTGCACTAATTTGCAAATTGTATTTCTTCAATAAAACAGAGACAACCTAAATGCAACATATAAGATTTTTTTTTCATTCCTGGATGCTAGATGTCGATTTAGCTGTGACTGCCAAGGCATTCCAACATATTGAGGTCGATATGACCTGACTGACCTTTCTCGCTAGAATCTATTTTTAATGGTTATGTCTGGCAGTTTGCTGGGCGGAATATAGTTCATTTTGGAGAAAATAGGGTCCCGATATACCAAATATATTGATTTATTTTGCTTATTCGTCAGTTAATTACTAAGAATTAATCGCAATTAGTATGGCAATAGACTATTTCATACGATTAATAAACACAATTAAAAATTTACGATAATAGTATTCGAAAATTTCAGTTTAATTTCAAATTTAAAAAAAAATTGATGATGAATTTACATGTAATTTAAAAATGTTGCAATTTCGGAAAAATCGAGGTTCATTATGAGTACATTCTGACAATGCGGAGTATTTGAGAAGGCGGCTTCGAGTGGCCCGGAAGGCGATGATTACCCATTGATTGTAATATAAATCAACCCATCATTGGCTTCCGAGTCGCTAAGAGCAGTCTTGTCGAATGAAAGAATGTTAGTTACAGATGTTGTTTGCGAGCTCATTCATCAAGTGCCACCAGCATGGATATAGATTAACATGAAAAATGCTATTCAACATGTTAAACATTTTAATAATATTTTCATATTCCTGGGACAAAGATACAATTTTTGAAAAATACTCCAATGAGATTCAAACTGTTAAGCAAATTAAAACAATGAAAAATGATATTAATGTGCCTTTGTTGAAAACAGGTTAGAATATTTTTAACTTAAATGTTTAGATGTCTGAAACTTTCTTGAATATAATTTAAATTATAATTTAAGTTAAACAGTCCAAATTATATCTGTACATCAAGATATTTTACAATATCCACACTCCTTGTCAGCCAAATGACCTTAAGTATTTATTGAGAGAATATTTTTAGCATTAAAATGTACGTGTACGCTGGGCCTCGTGCCCAATCTGCGGAGTTGAGCGTGTGGCTGCGAGCGGCCACCTGCAAAGGCGGCGGGGAGGGGGAAGGTTGCGGTCAGAGGTCGCACCGCCGCCGCCAGGTGCGCTCGATGCGTTCCCCCCACTCCGCGGCCAAGCTCCCCCTCCCCTTCCTGCGTCACCACGTCGGTCGTCTGCCGCCAGAACAGGACGGTTTATAAATATGCTTTTTTAAACTTATTGGTGTATGATAATATGTACATAGATTAGTTATTTAATAACTTTACATATGTGTCATGATGCTTGAGTACAATGGAGCTGTTTAATAAATATTTACCTCACATCAATAATTAACACTCATTGCCATGTGAACATATTGAAACATGCCCGACGTTGACTGGTGCCAATTTGAAACAAGCCCCGTCTTTCTACTTAAAAACAAGCCCCACTTGGAGCGACATTTTGAAACATAATTATTACTGATAAATGTGATTTGAGCGCTAGGAAATGTTAACACTTGAAACCTAATGATTCCTACGTAATTTAAATATCTCTCCTCACAAAATTATATTGGTCTAGCTCAGTTAATTGGGGTTCGAAGTTCATAATTGTGGCTACTTACTCTGCAACCAATTATTCAATCTGCCATCCATACGAAGTGGCGAGGAATCTGAAAATCTTATTAAAATGCTGGATTGCACGTAACGAACAATGATAATCAGCTTTTTTTCAACTTGATGTTGCAAGTTTAACAATTATTACATTGATAATCAAAAATGAATTGATCTTTGGTCATGACCAGTTTTCTCTATATTACAATAGTTATAAAACCTTGTTATTCATTCGTGGGTCTTCGCGCGCTCTTCACTTCTTCTTTCGATGGCGCCCCGTAGAACCTTCTCCGTCGACGCAGCAGAGTCTTCTGGATAAAGACCTCGCCTAATGTCCGTGATCTGGTTCCAAATTCTCCCGGCGATACTATTATAATCCGTGACTTCCGTCACTTGCGTCTCGGATGGACGGCTAGACACGTATTTACTTCTTACAAGAACGCTCTATCCTAATATAAGGAACGTTAATTTTATACAACTGTCAATTACAGTCTCTCCCTCGACCTGGTAAAATATATCAGGAGCCGACCCACTCATCACCGTGTTGCTCGAGCGAATGAATGTTCCTCTAAATACTCGGAAGCATCCGAGTTTTATATCTTTTGCTTTTGTCTATCAAAACAATGCTTATTCCACCTCTGCTTTGTCATTTTAACTTAACGAAAATGATCCTTAACGCCGGTTGTTTATTTGTCACATAGCGACTCCCTCGCGATCATCTATTGACATCCCTATATTCTATGTCATATAAAATGACATTTCCATAATAAAAACGGTTCGTCATTTTGGTCTACCACAATATAAAATGTTTATTAGTTACATAATTTTCAGAAATCAAGATTGACGCACTGTCCCGAGCTGAACAAGTCAAAGTCTTAAGTTTGTAACAACAAGGTTACAACACGTTTGTAATACTATTGTTCATATTGCGTGATTAAAAGAGTCTAATATAGAAATTCTTGAGTTTCGTTACAACTAAAACGAGGCGAAAGCACTTCAGTATTCTAATATTACAACTTACAAATATGACAACGAAGGAGGATTCCCTTATGGGCCTAATCAGTTTCCAATTCAGCGAATGTGATGAGAAATGAGAGATAGGGGTATTTATTTATAATTTTCTTTACGAAGGTTAAATTTCTTGATAATACTTATAGGACTGCTTTTTTTTATATTTTTGTAATCCTTGGAAGGTCCTTTAGTTTTAGGCAGACATATATATTGTATCAATTTTTATTAATTCAATTTATTTATTATAATTTATTTAAAAATGTAAAAATATTATAATAAAATTGATATACTATAAATGTCTACCTAAAAAGTCAAAGGATCTTCCAAGAATTACAAACATATTTATTTATAATTTTGATCTGGTGGATAGGATTTTGCCGAGTCTGAAAGGCGCCAGGGAGGGGATTTGGTTAAGCTAGAATTAAGTTGGAGGATTGATGAAACTGGTACCGACCTCTAGATCGCCAACCACAGGGTCTGGATTACCGCCACATCCCTTGATAAAAAGCATTCACTGCACTAATGACCTTAGCAGTTGACGCGCTCGGAATGACTAATCAATCAATAAATCCAGCACGCCCTACAACCTCCATCATAAGCGATGACACCTCCATCCCTCCACAGCTCCAGTCTCACCACAGCCTTCGCCGCCGCCGCCTCCGCCTCCGCCCCCGCCACTGCCTCCACCACCGCCTCCGCCACCACCTCCGTCCCCGCCTCCGCCTCCGCTCCACCTCCGCCTCCGCCTCCGCCTCCGCCACCGCCTCCGTCTCCCCCCCGCCTCCACCTCCGCCGCCGCTCCGCCGCCGCCTCCGCCCCCGCCTCCGCCACCGCGCCCGCCCCCGCCTGCGCCACCGACTCCGCCACCGCCTCCGCCAACACCACCGCGTCCGCCCCCGCGTCCGCCACCGCGTCCGCCACCGCCTCCACCACCGCCACCGCGTCCACCGCGCCACATCCCTTGATAAAAAGCATTCACTGCACTAATGACCTTAGCAGTTGACGCGCTCGGAATGACTAATCAATCAATAAATCCAGCACGCCCTACAACCTCCATCATAAGCGATGACACCTCCATCCCTCCCAGCCGCCTCTCCACCCCGCCTTCGCCCCCGCCTCCGCCCCGCCTCCGCCCCGTCTCCGCCTCCGCCTCCGCTTCCGCCAACGTCTCCGCCTCCGCCCCCGCCTCCGCCACCGACTCCGCCCCCGCCACCGACTCCGCCACCACCACCACCGTGTCCGCCCCCGCCTCCGCCTTCAACGTCACCGAGAGGCTCATCCTCAGGAGGACGCGCGGGGGAGGGGTGGCGGCGGCGGCGGCGGCGGTTGCGGTCACGCGCTCGTGACAGGTCGCCCGCGAGTGCCTCACTCGAACCCCCTCCCCCACCCCCTGCCACACGCATGCACGCGCGGGGCACGGCCAACGTCCTCCCATGTGGCCGAATGAGCAGGACAATCTGGCACTTCGCTCACGAAGGGCAGTTTTCTCATCTGGAATCAATTGGAATTTGGGGACGACCCGGTTCCAGGTAAATGCAATGATCACACAAAAAAATCGATACACAAATACAATAATGACGATGAAAATAGAGTACAGTATCAATTACATAGAATAATAGGTAAGATAGAACTATTAATTAGCGTAATAACCTCATCAATTATATTGTCAAGACGAGCAGGTTAATAAGTATAAATTCAAGGACAAATGGACTTCAAACCGAATCGTCTGTTGTCCGTTCACAAAACAGCATCGCAATGTAACAACTCTACAATACACTAATAATTCTGTATTCTCTTCCTACGAAGCTTTACTTGTATGGAATTATGCAAGTCCCACGAAGAGAAAACTCTATTAAGGAAGTGCAAAAATATACGTTATAGCAGCTCTAAAACTTCAGAAATGCATTTTCTGAAGCCCTATAATCATAAGGTAGCATAACACATTTGTTAATGACGATACGTCTTGTTAACAAATATGCAACAGATAATACATCATTCAAATATATACAGTAGAACACATATCACTTTCAACTAAATTAAATATAAATTTAAAAAATTTAAGTTCTTTTTTAATTATTTATGATGAATTAATTATTAATAAAAAATGGTAAATATACAGTACCCTTTCTAAACTATTCGGTTTTCTTCTTTCAGTAATAAAAATACTTATCTGTTATATAATGAGACTCATTATAAGTTTACACAATAATTTTTTTAGGGTTGATGAGAGAGGTTTGATCGACATGAAAACGGACAGGCGGACATACAGACTTATTAGGATTTTTTCTAAATTTATCAACTAGATTTATCGACTTCTTTGTTAGCAGGGCCCTGTAATAAGAGTTTTTTGCCAAAATTTTGCTGTTTTTTCGTGCAGTATAACCCTGATTTTTCTCTATTCCGTAGCCAGAACGTAAAAATATGAATATCTATCTATAGAGTACATTCAATGCAATCTCAAGAAAATAATTTTTAACTAGTACTCATTTACGTTATGAACATACCTGCAAATTTTGCACAAAAAAAGTGTTTCTAATCTGAAAATATTTCCCTATTCACAAATTATGAAAACAACGCTAGTAGCTACTGACGATTTTCTCCAAAATTGATATTCCCCCATCGATGTAAATGATGTCACGACCCCTTGAATTTGATAGCAATTTTTTGATTTAGGGGCGATTTCTACATGAAGCCCCTGGGACATTTTCAAAATTTTTCAAAAGAAGTGTCTCCATCGTTTTTGATTAAATTTTGTTGATGGATAGTGTGAAGGATGTTTAAGAGAATGATGCAGGCCGCATGTTCGTTGAAAGCATGATTTTTCGAAAACTGCAAAATTTCAAAAACATTTTCGGAGTCTTACTACTACCATATTTAGTTGTTTAGTTTATTATAAAGAAAATCTGTTAAATGTTTTGCAAAATAGAAAAGGAATTTCAAAACACGTATGTGAAATGTATCAAATAACCTGACTTTAAAAATTGTTTTAACATAATCATTTATTGTCTACACATCATACACTGAGCGAAAATCAGATTATATGTACTATCGTATGCCAAATTCAGGAGTTAGCCGCGAGAGAAAACAATAAAAATACCCCTATACTCACCAGATGATGCGGCTAACAAAGCACAGTCAGTAAATAATCCCTACAACACCAAGGACTAGCACAAAAATATTTCTGGGAGCAGTACAGGCAACACTACTAAGCAATCAGTGGTCATAAGACACTTTCAGGGCCATTAACGTACTCAAATTCCCACGTAAAGTAGTGGCCACGCATACAACGATTTACACGAACGCAAAGACACACTGCTGCCAACAGTATTGAAAAGGCGCAAAGACCAACCGAGGGGACGCGAGTCAAAATTAACTAGGCCAGGGGAAAGGAAGGTACTGGGTGTCCGCGTTTTGTTTAGCTACGGTTCTTTCATTCACATATTTCTATTAAAAATAATTATTTTTCGGTTCTTTGTGTTGCCCACAAATTCATCAAAATAACATTTAACCATCATGTAAATTTGGCAAACGAAAGTCCCACCGAGAGACATTTGCGTCCCAATTCTTGCACTCTGCATTTTGTCTATAATTCTAATGGAGAGTTGATAAGCCCTGACAACCATGTTGCTTAGTATTCCTGCGTCCGGTTATACAGGTTTCTGAGAACAAATGTTATAAACTCCTAGGTCATAGCCTGAACCCTAGACCTTGAGAGCTCAGCAAAGTACGTGGTGTTGTGAGAAGCAAACCACACAATGTATTAGGCACAACACAATTTCCCGGGATTCGAACCCACAGCATTGATTGATTGATTGATTGATTTTTGCGTGTTTCCTGGCGCTTCAACTGCTTTGGTCATTAGTCCCGTTTGTGTAGTGCATGGTTTTTTTCGCTGCAGATGGCGGTGATCTTCCCCCGCTGGATGGTGAGTTCCGGCGCCGACCTACCGTCGGCTAGTGGGGTTTCCAGGACTCTCCCACCAGCGAGGCACTGCCCCAGTCGGGACAAGCTCTAAACTCCCGACCGGTCTCCCGGAATATGTGGTAGTGTAGTGCATGTTAGTGTAAGTGTGTATGTAAGGGGAGAGGATAGGATAAGGAAGAGGAAGGATAGATCGCGCGCGGTCCGTGGCCCGTTTGGTAGGGTACTGCTCCGGCATTCGCCTGGTGTCGATCGGAGAAACCACGGAAAACTACCGATCAAAGCAGCCGGCCACTAGAATTCTCCTCCAGACAGCGACTAAATTCGACCTAGCTGAAAAGCAAGTGTCGAATATCCTGCCGCCGTCAGGACTCGAACCTAGAACACAGCGTTAATGACATGATGGCTCTTGACAAAGCTTTGTTGACATTATTGATAGTTCAGAAAGAATGTTTTGTGGTAAGAAACCAACCTCACAACGGATACATGAAGACTACATAGGATTCGAACCTACAGAATCCGTGTACTGAGTCGCCGTGTCAATTCCCTGCGCTTCGGAGACCAGTTTCTTACGCACCTATCAAAATGAGTTCCTAACCCGATGCATTTGAGAACATTTGCTGGAATCGTTGGTCTTTTCGCAGCGGTCGATATCTTCCTTGAAACGCCCCACTTTCGACTTCCAAAAATTCGATTTATCCATTATTCATGAATTCCCATTCCCCAGTCCCACCAAAAGCGTCGTCTTCTGCCATGCGAATATTTGATTCTGAAGGTTGTTCTTCGATTTCCAGAAGAAAGAAAAGTTTTCGATGCTGTTTTGTGATTCAGAAGGGAATGCAAATTTGGTTTTTAAGAAACTTTCCCAGTTTTGAACTTCTTATATGTTCATCTATTTGAATACGTGTGCATGAAAAGTCGACAAAGAAGTACCTTGCAATTTGCCTCAATGAACCAACCCACTTTAGAATGAATAAGTTCCAGAGAATTAAAGATCATGACTGAAACGTAGATACATCCGATGTTTGTATTGTTGTAAAAAATCACATGTTCATCAGGTTTTAATACAGAATTCATTGTAAAAATAAAAACACATACTTTTTACACAATGTTATTTTAATTATAAAACATCAACATACATTTTTTACATTAGGTCTGCCTTAAAACTCAGTGGCCATGTGATTAGGTTTAAGTGTGCGAATTCATAACAGAAAAAGTTTAAATTATTGTAGTGTCGTTGCAGAGAAATGTATAACCAATAAAGATATCTTTGAAAACCTAATGGGAGCTAGAGAAAAGCAAATTCACGATACAAACATTTAATAGTTTTATAAGAAAGTTTGGCGTCAACCTCTCTACAACTATATGAACAAGATTTTCTAAGCCCCTATAAACTACATTAAAGTAACAATTGAAAATTCTGAATTCATACACACAACAATTATTAGAGCCTTAATTGTCTATTCCAGCCTTGTATGGATCAACGCAACAAATTCTAATGCCCATAAAATACAGGTATTTCAGAATACATTTCTGTGACTAATGCACCTGGTTCCTCACAAAGAAACAACTTCATAAAGGAATTCAGCTAAAACAGTCATTAACCATATCGCAAGTTATGCTACATTGTTGCATAACTTGCCTTTCATCCACACTGCAACTATTCAAGTACAATGTAGGTAAAGCATCCAGAGACAACAATATCAAAAATAGATTTGTATTGTTTACTACTTATGTTGATTCTTAATAAATTCTGTTTTGTTCAGTTATGTTTCAAGAGATTCAGTATAATTATTTAGTACGTAATGAGTCAATTATATTTCATGTAATTATAATTATAGATATAACTTGTTTTATATTCCCAGTACAATGTTTCGCGAACTAATTGTTCGCATCTTCAAGTACATAGGTTCCTATCATATTTTAAAACCTATAGTGTTTTTGATTTTGTTCAAAATATGACCCAATGAAAATTTAAATACATTTACACTTTTGATTCGAATTTATTGTTTAATTAATTTTGATGAATAAGGTTTCAGAAATTAACCTGTGGTGTGTTCGTGGCTCTTTGTATAAAGTAGATGGATTCTCAAAATCAAATTAATGTGAAAACTGAATTCTGTTTTCCGAAGTTGTTTTTTCATTGAAATTTGAAAGTTGAAATTGATCGTCAGTGCTTTAATACAAAAGTCTTCACTTTATGAAAAAAGATTCTATAAAAATGCTGACATTACTTCACGTCACATGAACACCATGAAGATAGGAATGTTTATTATTTGTTTGACAGCTGATGTCATTTACTGCCAATTGCATATTTTCAGTGAATTTGATAACAACATTTGAAGTCGTGTGATAAGAGAGATCTTTATTACCAATGTCTTTGAACATAGAACGGTGATACAACTCAGAATAAATGCTACACACGTTTAGGTCATTTAAAGGGTTTGCCGAAAGGTCACATTTGTAGACACTTTTGAAAGGCTATGCAATGGGAATTGACACTTCTGCCATTTGTCCCTGAGTGTTAGGCAATCTCTCATGCAGATGCAAACGGCAGGTCACCTACGGACTCCTTCCGGATAGTTCATGAACCTGCCAAACACTTGTGCGTAATAAGTTGACTGACAGACAGCATTCGACCTAGCTGAAAAGCTAGTGTTCAAAATTCTGCCGCTGTCGGGGCTCGAACTTAGGACCTCCCGGTCAGATTTGACAATCACTTTTCATCAAATTTTACATATGTGTAACTCTTCATTGCAGCTTCGCTGACCAACATTAAGCAGCACAGTCGAAGAATGAGATTTTCATAAATGTCAAGGTATGATTTATGAAGTAACTGAACGAGTTCACAGACGGACACCAAAACTGACAGATCTGTTAGTTCAAGATTACAAAAAGCTTCTTTACCAATTCACAAAAGCTATATTTCTCTAAAAATATTGTATTATATTCCTTGCGCAGTTACATTCCATTCACGGTACTGTGTTGTGAAGAAAGAAAGAAGTGATACCGTTTTAATCTGTTGCACGAGCTGTGTAACTTCAGTGATGTTATAGTGGTTATCCTATGGCAGCCGCCCACTTCAACAACTGTGTCAAATACATTTCTCTTCTCTTAATAATCCTTATAGTCAGCTGAGAAACAAGCAACAACAATTCATCAGAAAATACTACAATGACGCTAGAGATCCTATTTTTCTTTTCATCAACGAAATTTTCTCGAGAATTAACATAACGATCTGTTTCCATGCACATTTCTCTCTGCTTACACTGTGATTCGCCACACATGAAATCCACTTTGCGCAAATTATGGGCTCATTGGCTACCCTCAGCCGCTCGACCCTAATCGGATAAAGGGAAATAAACATGTTGCGTGAATGACATGCATGATTCGCTGTAATATTGTAACGCGGTGCCTAGGGAAGTTTATTTATCGTCATGAGAATTACGAAATGTTGGAGAAATGATTGTAAATGAATTCTGATGCAAATGAGCACAAAGCTAATGAAAGTAATTTATGGATTACCATTGGTGGATTACCATGATCACTTCAGTGTATATGGTCAAAGTTTGCGAAACTGTTCTATATGTTTTTGCAGCGCCATCTAACCCAGTTTTACAATTCAGATAACATTGAGAGATGTACGACGAAATGCTTTGTAATCATAGTAATCTACGTATTAGAATTCTCAATGTGGTTGGAAACATACTGATTAATATATTTTAGAGCGATTTTATTATTGTAGAAAAAATTTTATGTTTACTTGAGCGTTCACTGCGTTCTGAACAACACGATGTAAAAACTACATTGAATTTTTTGATTGTTGAGTTTAGATATTCAAGGGACACGATAACCATTAAGTATCGCACACGAATTCAGGACAATTTTAAAATTCGCCCCTTCACTGAATAGAGAACTTTTAATTTTCAGCGTCCGTGTAGTCATACGAAAGAATAACACAAATTATTCTACAATTCCGCGAACTATCCAATTACAATTGTAATTACATTAACAGTAAACAACAGTATCAACAACACATATTAGTATAGTTTTTAGAAGATGCATGATATGCAATTTATGATTTTGTCACATAAAACTGAGATTTTAGTAGAGAGAACGTTTGTGCGATATTTGTCTCCGTAGAAATACGTTTTGACGGTTTTACACTAATAAAATTAAAATTAATTTAACAAATTAAACGCATTTAAATTATCTGTTAGAACTTAGAATGAAAGACACTACAACAAGCTTCATTGCTGGGCAACGAAAGGGGAAATTCTCGAATTGAATGTTTCCTGTCACTCCAGAAGTGAGATCTATAGCAATGCCCCGTCATGCCTGTATTGAAGGCCTGTACATTACAATTTTGCATTCGTACCTCAGAGAAACATATATACCTTCATAGTTAAAACATGCGTGCAAGTTCTAATACCGCACCCCTCATAAGCGAGACATCCATTAAAAGCCATCCGACTCCGTTCCACGCAGATGGAATTCCTTGCGTGCGCCGCCTGCAGTCTTACGTTTTCACGGTCCAGCGTAGCAGCGATGTGTTTCCTCTGGTCCCAAAGTCTTCCTTCTTCGTCTGAGATATTATAGTCCATTTCCGCAGGGCCTTCCCCGGAACGGGGCAATTCTGTTTATCTGCCGGGCGACACTCGGGGGCAGAATGAGTCCCCGTCCGCTGGCCGTACGTCTTGGCGGCGGCCGCCTACTCGCCCGCCACGCGAGCCCCTACCAATGGGATTTCCTCCTGGATGAGGATTTATTGTCTGTGTTCATTCCTTTTTGCCGTTCTCCAAACTCCCTTTTCCCTTTCTTGGCGGGTACCATCTCGCCTATGTGAAGGGGTTTCAGATGGCTTAGAGAAGCTTCCGTGAGTTACAATACCTGGAAGTTAATGTTTTTGCTTTCTAATGTAGAAGTACATCGTGTAGAGAAAAAATTATCGGTAAAATGTATTAAATTTAATAGAAACAGTTAGCATTCACCATTATATCCGTACTTTCGGACTGGTATTTCCTCCCGAATGAGGATTTATTGTCTGTGTTTATTTCCTTTTTCCGTTCTCCAACCTTCCTTTTCCCTTTCTTGGCGGGTACCATCTCGCCTATGTGAAGGGGTTTTAGGTGGCTTGGAGAAGCTTCCATGAGTTACAATACCTGGAAATTAATGTTTTTGCTTGATAGTGTAGAACTATATAATGTGTAGAGAAACAATTTTCATCAGTCAAATGTATTAAATTCAATAGAAAAAATTAGCATTTACCAATATATTCGCCACCTTGGACTGGTATTTCCTCGTGGATGAGGATTTATTGTCAGTGTTCATTCCTTTTTATCGTTCTCCAAACTCCCTTTTCTCTTTCTTGGTGGGTATCATCACGCCTATGTGAAGGGATTTCAGATTGTTTAGAGAAGTTTATATGAGTTACAATACCTCGAAACGAGCGTTTTGTTCGAGAGTGTAGAACTACGTAGTATTTAGAAACAATATTTATCATCAGACAATTGTATTAAATTTAACAGAAAAATATAATATACACCAATCCATCCGTTCTCCTGCACGGTCGCAACGAACCTCTTAGGATATGGGTTTACTCTTTAACGAGAGGTTAATCGTTTTACTATCCAATGAACATTCCTTTTCATTTCTAGATGGATATCATCTCTGACATACTTTAAAATTCTGTGTTCATGTAATGTTTTCTCGTATCATGCGCACAATTTTAAATTATTTTCTTCCGCTTGATATTTAATAGTATTTCTCTACGAGAATGTTCATGCAATGCGAATTACAAATTTTATAGGTGGAGATTCTTGTGTTTTCTGTATCCATAGAGATACAGAGAAATTAGGAAGTTGTTCAGTAAAATGTCCCCTTATATTTTTAGTAAGACATTATTACATATATAAAAATTACATTACCTAATGCTATCTGGCTCTTTAAGACATTAGAAAACTTTCATCCTTCGGCATTCTAGACTTTCAAATTCTGACATTTACCCCATATGGTCTCTCCATAGCAATAAAGCCGCAGAAAAGAGATCTAAGAGTCTGAGGAAAAATTTCTGGAGGGGAAAAGATCTGGCGTCAGAAGACGAGTGCATTCTATTGTATCAAAACCTTTCTAAGCTGTTTATAGGTGTAGACGTCAGATGTTCTCCCCAACTTTGGCATTCTCAGTTGCTGAGTTCCGCGGATAATCGTTCGCGACCTCGCCTCTTCTCTTACTTCTTGCACATCCTTTCCCATTTACCCCATCTGCTTATTTGTATATTTACTTATTTATTTACGTTTTTACTTGATACATAAGTAATTCATATTTTAATTTATTTATTTTCTACCCAGTCTAGGCATCACTCTGCTTACTATAAACCAGTGCTATTTCCCCCTTAACCAACAGTCCGAACGTTCAATAAAAACGTTCCTAGTTATTTAACGAAGTGAGACCTACTATCTCTTAATATTTCTTGGGCAAGTGTTACGTTTCTGTGTCGGAAGAAATAGTTCCACATTTCCATACATTTTCTTCTTTATGTGCCAGTGGTAGAACACATTTAAGAAAATGTGTACCTAAACATCTACATCGCTGCAAAACACACAGACACCACAGCTATTTACGTCTTTTAATCTACGTTGCAGTCACACCTGATCATAAACAACACGTAACCCCCTTTTGCAACCTTTATAAGTGAATGAACATAATTTTATTAACGGCATACCAGTGTAGTGTAAAAGCAATAGGGTTGTCTCTTGGAAGCACATAGAGTATGTTAGTTTTGTCCGATTTCTTTTGTTATCCCTAAAGTACATCTACGAGTTCTTACCTACCATACAACGTCACGCACTAGTTGGTTTTCCATTTAACTTCAGTACCAATGAATTGCTATAGAACAAATAATAATATGTCAAGAAACAACCAAGTTAGTTTTTGTGAACTTCTACTTGGAAACATAGCCAAACATGATAATAAATTCCGATATTATCTATACAAAATAACTCACGCTTATATACGTTCCTTTATGAAACAATTCATGTGTTTTGCACATCCCATATACGTGTGAAGTATGGCACAAAATTGAGCCCAGTGGGTAACTGGGGCAGTCCTGTTTCACAAATGGCGTAGCAACAGAGCTAAGAGCACAGCACGGATGACATGATGACATGGATGATATGCAAAATGGTTATTAACGTAATTTGCCGATTAGCAATAAAATGCAATAGAGTCCGTTATTTGTGTCATCAACCGCGTGTCGTTCAATACTTTTCGAAATTCCACCTTCTTATACGAAAAAATAATGTAAACAAGAAATATAATTTCATACGAAACGTGTACTAATTGATCTTCAACATTTTCTCATTTGTTTCAGTTATTCTTAACGGATGGCGAATTTTTAAGTCCTTAACGGATGCCGGCCGTTAATTGTAGCTTTCCTCTCCGCTGTTTGGTGGCGGTGAAACGAAATCGCAGAGGGAGAGTTATGAAAAATAAAGAACACCTTGTTCACCTTAAGAACAGTAAATAATTCTAGAATTGTTTTGTCCTCAGAAGAATGTACACCAGTAGAACGTTCATTTCATTTTCGAATTCTGTCGAAGTGAATTCCGTCCTCTATCTCTTCACAATATCGCTTGCAAAAAAAACAACAATAATAAACAAAACAAAACAAAACAAAAACGTTTTCAAAACACGAAGAATTAGCGTTTTTTTCGAACCAACGAAGTAGGTTTTGTGTTAGTTAATGCCTTATTTTACGTGGCGAGACTCGGGTCATCAGGCTCGCTCTTCCGTCTGACCACGCAAATTTCGTTACGCTCCTTTCACCACTTAGCGGAGAAAGGAGGTATTATCTTGGGCGACGAAACAGGCGGATCTCAATTTTGCTCAGAGGCTTCTTTTAGGCTTGAGGATCTTTTACATGCAGTAAATCTACTAACATGGGACAGCCGGCATTACTTCCCCTCCGAAGGAAGGCGTAGGAAGGATTTTTTCGCCCTTAAAAATCCACGGTTTCGATCGTTGAACCCGCAAACTCGGGTACAACAGTCCGGTACGCTGACCGTTGTACCACCGAAAGTGTTCGTTGAAGAGAAGCATTTATCTTGCCAATTCGATGAACTCGAAGCAAGAGCTCCTCGATGTTGTAAAAGAAGAGAATTCGTCAGGAATACATTACTGATTACGAAGTAATGTAATATTTCTTAAGCAAATGACACAAGAAAATTTTTTCACAATGTGTAGAAAAGGCTGGTGTTTTTAACACATATAATGACTAACTTATATTAAATACATTATAATTTAAAGATGAGTAATTAAAATACAAAAAATACTGGAATATCTAAAATAGTAAACATTTTACTTCATTCAAAAATTAAAATGTTAAACCCTCTTGTTTTCCTGTGAATTCTTTAAATATAACCTTGTTCTTCATCCTTCAATTGCGTATTTTTGAAAGTGTACTTCGTATAATGTTACATATGGCAAGATCAACTAAATTTCTTCATATACTTATAAATTTAAAAAAATCTTTTAAAATTCGAAAAAAAACAGAAATTAAGTCAAATGGCCAGCACAACAATTTTAAAAAATGTAATCGGATCAGGAGTTAATGTTCACATACCGATAAAAGGGTACTGATTTATGTTTTCACCCATTTCGAACCCAAGTGCTCCAGGCTCTTCGCGAGTGGGCAAACGCTTTCCTCCTCCCCCTCCCACCTCTTCCATTCCCACTCGCAGCAGCTGCAGGGAGCCGCACCTCGCCGACTTTATCGGTCCGAGATTGCTCTCTCCGCTCACTGGCGTCCCACAGGGGCCGTTCGCGTGTCTGCGAGATCCTTTCCATTACCCCAACGGGAGCAAATCAGCGTCTTACTTGCTCTTGAAAAATATAGCACGTGAAGACGACTTCAACTTTGCTTAACGCGCAGTTTGAATTAATTTGCTATTTGTTTTACGTGTTTTTATACGTGAGTGGTGTGTGATTCTAATTGTGATGCGTTTGTGAGTGTTTTTTGCATTTTAGGGTCAATATTTGCATGTTGGTAAGATACTTATGTAAAACTGAGTTTAATTAGGCATTTAACTGCTAATTATTATTTACAAAAACAAACCTCTCCAGTTTAACTTTGGTTAGAAAATTGACTGGGGCTAACATAGTCCAAAATAATTCAAATTTTGGACGAATGCTCTACAAATAGTTCCTGTCCGAATAAATAAGCTCAAATACGACTGCAGCGGAATGGAGATAATTCGTACTAAATTATAATGAATTTTCAATGCTCCTTTTTAACAATGTTTTATTATTATTACTTCATTTCCGTCTCATTTACGAGATCAGAAACAGTTTATTCCCGCGTTTGCGGCATTCAGTCTGTAAAATTGTAAAAAGAAACTGAAAGGAATACCCAATGAACTAGTGAAAGCCATTTTAATTCTAATTAAAAAATATTCTGTTAATAAATATTATCCTCCATCCTGTGCTAAATGAATTTACGACAGAAAAAGATAGAATATTGTTAGAAAATAGCATGTTTATTAAATAAAGAATCAAAATCACATTTAATTAGTGAGTCTGATAATTTAATGGACGAGGCGTCAGTCAAATCGATTTCCCCGACGAGCAATTACATCACTAATCAGCAAATCACTTAGGTCCCTGAAACACTAATACAATGCCTTATTGAGTTTTCAAATTGCAATATTTAGAAATAGAAATATCTTGCACAATGAATGGATGTAATGACGATGTTAAATCGGTCGTCGTATTGTAAGGTTTCCAGTACGTGCCAAATGAGCCAACAAAGGGCTCTGCAGTTATTGCTTTAAAAATGAGGAAGCTGCAATTAGAATACACATTTCTTACAAAAGGGATTGGAGATTAGTGTGAATCCAGTACGTGCCAAATGAGCCAACAAATGGCTCTGCAGTTATTGCTTTAAAAATGAGGAAGCTGCAATTAGAATACACATTTCTTACAAAAGGGATTGGAGATTAGTGTGAATGACACTATGAATATCAATTTTCTTTAGAAAAGAAGGTTGGAGAAGCTTAGTCTAGACAGCTGTTTCAGAAATCGTCTATAACTCACGAAAATGTATACAGTTTGTATAGTGATTGGGACACTACTCAATTAGGAAACTACAATAGATATTATTTAAGGGATGAAACGTCTTGAATTAAAGTAGAATAAAAAATGTAATATTTTCTTATGAGTGTTTCTGCTATCATTCAACACGACAAGATGAGCCCCTTCAAGACATTTGTTTCTTGTTCCTCTTGTTAATATTTTTCTTTTTATTATTGCAAGTATATAAATGTAATTTGAATATATTATGTTTTAATATACTTTACAGTATTATTGTTCTTCAGTTTCATAGAAATGAGAGAGCCCTTCAACAATTTTTGACATCTACACACGATTAATCGATGTCTTCATTTTAAGTTACATGCTTGCCATTTTAATTGCCATGCAAATAAATTGTTGTTTAGAAACGGTGCTACAGAGATAAAGAGTGTTTAGTATATAAAATTAAATATACAATAGAAACATAAATCCGAAAAATTGTAATGTCACATGTGACACTTAACTTGAAATGATACTGGTTAATCACTTCCTTTTGAGATTGCTAGAAAATACAGTGTTTGTGTGAACTGCTATTTACATTTTATAAATTTGATGTGCTTTTGGCTTAGACTCGTTTAGATTGTTTCGGTTTATATGGTTATTGAAGTATTAATTTCAATTTTTATTTAGTCTTAGCCATTTTCTAAATTAAAGAAAATTTTTCAGTATTCAAAACAAGTAAAAAGCCAATATTTATTTCGGAAATTGTTTCAAGATACCATCGTTAAGTTTCCTGTCCTTTACTTACATTCGGTTCAGATTTATTATACTGGGAGACAAATTAACCCGTAGTTCATTAATAAATTGTGTTATTTCATTTCTTCTACACATTCCGATTAAAATAGTTGTTTTTTTTTTTTTTTTAATTAAAAAGAATATTCGTTTCATTAAATATATTATTAACTAATTAAATGTAACTCAAACACAATTTCAATTATTTTATCTCTGAAGTAAGTTGACGTTTTATTTATTTCACATTTTCACACGAATTACACATTTCGTTTGTGATATTGCTCATAGACAAAATATCATAAATTTAAATAATAATAATAATAATATTAATAATAATAATAATTAATAATAATACATTAACCTAAATGTAAGTATCTTTGTGTAAAAATATCCAGCATGTATGGTGATGCTAACATACTTTCTCGAAATAATTATACCTTTACTGTCAGAGAAAAATTATAGAGCAAAGAGATTAGAGAGTCTAGTAAAAAATGTGCAGTTTTTTGCCTTCGTGTAGCCGAAGAGTGTAAAACGCTGTTTCATTTACGGAACTCTACGAATAAAAACTAAAGTAGGAGGGAGTAGAAGATATAGAGGGGAAAATAAGAGGCAAAGACAAAATGAGGGAAGTGAGCTAAAAAATGAAGAAGAAGGAAATTTAAAAAAAAAAGAAAAAGAGGAAACGAGAAGGAAGACAGGGAGATGAAGCAACAGAGAGCAGACATAGGGATGGACGAAGTTAGGTTCAAAGTTCAATTGGAACAGACAACGGAGGAAGGAAGAGGGACGGGTAGCGGTAGCTCAGTGCATCAACTGATGTCACTGCAGCGCTTCTGTCCGGGAGGTCCTAGGTTCGAGTCCTGATGGCGGCAGGATTTTCGACACTAGCTTTTCAGCTAGGTCGAATTCAGTCGCTGTCTGGAGGAGAATTCTAGCGGCCGGCTGCTCTGATCGGTAGCTTTCCGTAATTTCTCCGATCAACGCCAGGCGAATGCCGGAGCAGTACTCTACCAAACGGGCCACGGACCGCGCGCGATCTATCCTTCCTCTTCATTGTCCTATCCTCTCCTCTTACACACACTAACATGCACTACACTACGACATATTCCGGTAGACCGGTCGGGAGCTTTGAGCTTGTCCCGGCTGGTGCGGTGCCACGCTGGTGGGAGAGTCCTGGTTAGGGAGAAACCCCGACGGTAGGTCGGTGCCGAATCTCGCCATCCAGCGGGGGAAGATTACCGCCATCTCTCGAGAAAAAACATGCACTACGCTAACGGGACTAATGACCGAAGCAGTTGACGCGCCCAGAAACACGAAAAAATCAGTCAATCAATCAAAAAGAAAGAGGGAAGCAGAAAAGTAAAACACAACTGAAGAGATGTTTCCATTCGGGCTGCACGCAACCGTCCGAAGCAGGGAGTGTCCCATATCCTTCAAAACACTTCCTGCGAGTGGCTCTCGCGAGCAAAAATTGCAACGTTTCCCTGGACGGACGGACGGACGGCGGCGGCGGCGGGAGTGGCGACGTAGCCCCTCAGAGTGATTTATTAAATCTCCTCTGCAATTTAATAATGATTATGAATGGGTCCGATAAATCACTCGCAGCCGACAGCTCGACAGTGGCTGGCGCATTCGGACGCCCGTTTTTCTCTGTCAAGGGAAGGGGCTGGGGGACGGGGGCCAGGGGCGGGGGACGGGCCGGGACTTCCGGTTCCATTAACGCCCTTGATGAAATGAGCACGACGTCTTTCAGGAACTCCGCATGCCGCGTGTTCACACTGCTTTCGTTCCGGACGTGCCGAGTGTGGAGTTGTGACGAATCATTTATTTGCAGTTGATTAGCGGGGATGAAATGAGCCATCTTCGGCGACTGGTTTAATAGCACTGCCGTGGAATAATCAGACGTTAAGTGGTATCTCGATATACTGTGGCGTAGTTCTTGCTGGAAATATCGTTTTCACGGTTTTATAAAGCTTAGGTTCCAGTATTTCGGAATATTCAGAAATAATGTTGACTTACATTCTTATCCATATTTTACAATAATGTAGTTTTCTCCCCGATAGGTAGAAACTGGGAAAAAGGTGGGCAATACCGAAAAGCTAACGTAGACTAAAAATATTAGAAAAATAATTAGTGTGAGAAAGCCTTTGACATTTTGTTATCATTACTTTGTCATCATCACCTAGTTATCATTACTTTGACTGGGTTCATTCTGATTCATAGGAAGGAATCGGGATCTTAATGACAACCGCTTTTCGCCAGGGCATTGTATTTGCAATTAATTAACTTGGTACGACTTTGATTTAATGTGCATATTTTTGTTTCACTTCCACGATTGCCGTGTGGCCTATTAAAAAGAACTTCAATAGATTTTTATGTCTGGCATTCTATTCATGTCTCCAGTTCATTCGGTTGATAAGTATTTCGTCAATAAAAATAAGTATGTTTCATGACCTACTATATATACACACACTTACATTAATATAATTAAAAAGATAATGATGTGACTGAGGTACTATTTTGAAGTTTTCGAGTAATGTTTAAATTTGACTAATCAGGCTACGCTAAGACGTCTTAGTTTTGAAGAAAAAATTAACTACAAAAATTCACTTCCTTTTAAAGTAAGAATAAATAATTTTGCAACTTACAGCTTGAGGTTCTATACTGTACCCTAAAATCATCATAAAATATGGGGCTAAGTTTAGCATAAGCGGATTCATAATGTTTTTTAAAAGGGAAGTAGCAATTTGAGTTTGGACCCCCTTCTTAATAATATACTGTAAATAAAAAAGTGTAATGCTACGTACTAAGAAACTAAAAGAAAGTTCATTCGTTGTGAGAATAGTTCTACGTATTTGAATGCGATGGGATCAATACGTGATAATTGTATTTAAATTCTCTGAGCAAAATTAAAATAAAACTAGTGTACTTTATCGTCACGTTGGCGGCCGTGGGTGGGAGGAGGAGTGAAAGTATCGCATACCTGCGGGCTGAATAGCCTTGGCGGCCCGGCGTTGGGATATATTTAGACCAAGTGGACTAAATTGACCTGGAAGGTCACGTGGTAGACGCGAGCCTCCCTCCCACACCTAGGACGGTCACGTGATGGTTGCACTCTAGGTATAAAATCGAGCCGACGAGCTCACAGGGGGGTTTTGTTTTGGAAACCTCGTGCGATGCGCAAAACTTTACGCCCAGGCTGGAGCGTGTCGTGCCTCTTGCACGGGTGACGAGGTCACGGTAGTGGCGCAGGAGAAGCGTCAGTGGAGCCGGGGGCTCCCTAGCTATCTGGGGTATCCACAGGGAAATACTCACAAGTGTGTAGAGCAGAATTTAGTTATTGTACATACGTGTAAATAAACGTGTACATATTTGTAAATATCTGTGTGTTTTTCTCCATGACGCCGCAGTACCCATGCGAGAAATCGCGCATGTTAAACTCCACTCTCTTGTCTCCTTCCGTTTCCATACAAAGAGAGAAAATTGTCAACGAAACGTATTTATTTGTTTAAAATATGTATCTTCCAATGAACTTATTTATAACATCAAATAAAAGGAACAAACAATAAAATTGATGTTTGAATAAAGAGTTATTCAGTTATTGAGATTTTCTTTGAACAATTCACAGCAATTCCTTAAAAATATTTTAAGTAATTAGACACCCTTTTTTGACAGCTTTTTCCTTTCCTAAACAGTGTCAAAACATTTAAAAAGCTTTTTACTCTTAAGAAAGATACGTAAAGTTATGTTTGCAAAAATATAGAATCGGGCAAGTACAACCCTACTCATTGGAATATTATTTAACTTTATTACCAAACAGAGAGGTACACCCGTGCAATTTGATTGCCTACGATATCAAGTACCTGGTTTATTTTCACATACATTTGCCGATTCTTCAAGTCTCTGAACACGTGGGGTAGCATGAACGTGAGCCAGACCAGCAAAATCTAAGAGAATGTCCAAGAAGCTCTCTCCTCCTATATATTTCGGAGCGAAGAACATATTTTTGAGGGCACTGGCCTCACAATTCTACATTTTAAAGTCCTAGAACGCTTTTTTAGGAGATATTTAAGTAAATCGATTTTAACAATGTTGCTCGAGGGTTGCGGATTGCATTTGACGTGAATATTTAGATTTTGTTTCAACAAATCCTTCATATTTTAACGTCAAAGTGCAATTCGTGACGTCTCCATGAAATTCTCTTTTTTTAGAGACCTCATTTATAAAAAAGTAGTTGCGTTTGAGAGCCGCAAAACTCATCTGTACTACTGAAATAATATAGGAGGGGAATTTATGTAATATAAACAATAAAAAAGGTGAAGTAGCAATATTTGGACTATCGTATGCTGCGCCAACTATCATTCCACTTTTGTTGTCTAAGAAAGATTTGATATAATTTCATCTAACATTAATGAACCTATGAAATCTGACTCCTGCAATGTTTTCAATTTCTCCTTAGCACACTTCGAAATATTCTCAGCTGCTTGCTCTTTTTCGTACTTGTAGAGAGAAAATATAACCCGATTTCCTCAAAAATGTGTATGCATGAATGGTAATAGAAAACAAAATACTGCAGTAAACAGACAAATCAGCACTGTACCTGTAACAATGTAGTTCAGTTATGAATAAATTGATATGTTTAAAAATAAACTTAACTTGCTTGCAACTATCATCTAGATGTTAGTTGCAAGCATTCGTATTGATATGCTTAAAATAGCATTTCAAGCACTGCTTTCTTGCAAATGCTTTAACGCGTCCAAGATAAGTTTATAAATTATTTTGTTGAAAATTACTAATCGCTCTAGGGAAAGTATTATTTCTCAGCGTTTTCAATGGAATCTCATGACTGAGCACGCTGAATTATACATTTGAGCGAATCACTGCTCAAAACGAAAATCCTGTCACAATTAATACAAACATCAAACCTAACAAGACACAGTCTTCTCTCTTAACTGTACACAGTCGTCCCTTCTTTACCAATATTGTTTCTTTCTTATTTTTGACGTAGAATATCAATGATGATGCAAATTAATCTCGGCAGTCTGCGCAACACGTGATATACACAGAAAGCGTAAATATTAGATGAAGAAATCTAAGATTTCTACGTGTGATGTGGGAAAGATGGACATACGGGTTAAAACATAACTAACATTGGTGGTCTCTATAAACATCGAATCGGAAAAGAATTAATAAAATGTCCATCAATCTCATTCCATAGATTACCGGGAGCGGTAGCTCAGTGCATCAACTGATGTCACTGCAGCGCCTCTGACCGGGAGGTTCGTGTCCTGACGGCGGCAGGATTTTCGATACCAGCTTTTCAGCTAGGTCGAATTCAGTCGCTGTCTGGAGGAGAATTCTAGCGGCCGGCTGCTCTGATCGGTAGTTTTCTGTGGTTTCTCCGATCAACACCAGGTGAATGCCGGAGCAGTACCCTACCAAATGGGCCATGGACCACGCGCGATCTTTCCTTCCTCTTCCTTGTCCTATCCTCTCCCCTTACACACACACATTTACACTAACATGCACTACACTATCATATATTCCGGGAGACCGGTCGGGAGCTTAGAGCTTGTCCCGGCTGGGGCGGTGCCCCGCTGGTGGGAGAGTCCTGGTTAGGGGGAAACCCCACTAGCCGAGGGTAGGACGGATCTCGCCATCACCAGCGGAAAAAAACATGCACTACACTAACGGGACTAATGTCCAAAGCAGTTGAAAAGCCCGGAAACACGAAAAAATCAATCATTCCATAGATTGCGGTATGATAAACGTTCCTTTGAGGTCTTTACCTCAAAATTTTAGTTTCTAAAACGCTTCGTTTAGGAGTCATTTAACGATATAGATTTTGACAATGCTGTCGAGTGTTGGGAGTTGCATTTAATATGAATATTTAAATATGTGTTTTTTTAATAAATCCTTCATATTTAAAAGTCAAAATGCAATTCGTTATATCTCCGTAAAATTCTCTTTATTTAGAGACATCAATTATAAATATTGGTAGTCTATGAGAGCAGCAAAAGATATTTATACTACTGAAATAATATAGGAGTCGGTGTTGGTTTGAAGAGGAATGGAGCAATGTGACCATCCTACCTCTCAGATGTAGCTCTCAAGTTGATTGACTCATTTATCTGAGAATAAGGAAATAAAGGACACAAAATTTGAGACAAGGTAGTTTACGTATTTAAAAAAATCTAAAACGAAAAATAACCAAAATGGGTAACATTGTTCAAAGTATTTCAAATATTTGCAAACTTGGGCCTTGTTAAAGCGCAAGGTTGCAATACGTTTGATGTGGTAGCGCTCTCCAACGATTTAACCGAGCGTTTGATTAAAGCGATGTGTCGAGCCAAGCTTCCGTCTTCGTCTCCAGTTGGCCCACTCAACTTCTTAGAGACTACGCGAGAAACCGCCGCAACTCTCGGGGGGAATTGCACCGCCCACTCACATCTCAGCGACACCGCAAACCACGAGTGGCGCAGACGGCCAGCCCCCATGAAGCGGCTCTTCCGCTGCGATTCCGGCGCACTTTAGGCTGTCCAACGAGAGCATGAAGTACAGTAATTGTACTAGTAATAACAATTTATTGATCAAGCTTTTTACAGTAGTGATCTTGTTAACCAAAATCCAGAAGCGTAGTCCGTTGTACAATGCCACGGTGTCCAATATCCAGTAGAAGTCCCAAGATGCGCGCACAGTCGTCCAAAATATCAGGAGAGAGAGAAACCAATTAACTTCGCCGAGTCCGCACTAGATACACTATACACTGGGTTACTGTTGGATCGCACTTCGGAACTGTCTGTTCCTCTGGCCGGCGCGGCCGGTTAAGAAGCACGCCGCGCCGTAGTCTCGCCTCGTGGCTCTTGACCCGCTCGGCAGCTGCTCCCGTCCTATTGGCCGGCCTTCGCGCCGGTTTGTGGCCCTGCTGCCTTCGGTAGCCTGCGTCCCGCGCTGCCGATTTGGCGCGCGATACGAATCCTCGTATATCGCCGCAACAGTAATCCCCTGGTAATCCGAACTAATTGGAGGTGTGATCTGTTCGGATTATCCGAAAAAATGTACCGACATTTATAAATATGTCTGTAGGATTACCAGACAAGGCAACGGAGTGTGTGATGTGAGAAAATGGCAACGTAACGTAGCGATCGCATCATCACATCTCACCATCAAGCAGATTCTGTTCCTTACGGCGAAAGAAGATTACGGATTTTGCAAGTTTCTCTAAGTGAAAATTACTGCTCCATAAATATTAGATATACACCTTAGTTACCAGCACAATAAACGTTTAATTTCCAGAATTTGTGTTTCAATAATTAGTTGTTCAATTATACAGTAATTGTAAAATCCTGTCTCATCCTGTTCTAGAAGCGTATTCTTGTGTAACTTCAGCAGCAAATCCGCTGTTTAGACGCCATCTCGAGTCCCGTGCTTCAACATTACTTGGATGACGGATGATTACTTGGAAATTGGACGAAAGACGAAAAATGATTTTGGATCGACACTTCGCGCGGTAGAATAGCTTTCGAGGCGTGAGTGCTTTGCAGAAATTACGAGTATTACTGTATTACTTTACGTCAAACGGAACACATTCAGACTTAGAGAGATCGCGACACGTCAGAGAGCAGAAGTTAGAACAGAACATGACCGGACGTCAGACAGACGACAATTAGACTTCTATGCTTTGATTTGGCCAGCAAGTTCTCGCCGCCACCTCCCATTTACTAGGTGATCAATAGGCGCTACCAACGACAATCGACAGTGAGCATTGTCGCTCCGACCAGTCTTATTAGGCCGGTTTGAAAGACCATGTTCCGTCAACGGGCATCACGGACGATCATTCATCCGGTACACCTGAAATAGAAGGATTTTACTAAGAATGAGCCAAAGTGACAGTTCGCTAAAGAAGTGAACATCACATGTAATTCAGAGAAGTATCCCTCCGCCGCGACAGCTGTTCATTCAAGCTTCTTCGTAAAGTGATAATGGCTCCTGTGTTAACATCCCTATGCAAAAGTCTAAGAGTTTCGCTGAGGCATATGCACGTGCGTGACTGCGGGAAATATTTAAATTTAATCACGTAATTGGAATATCTCTTAACATACTTTCACAATCAGTAAAAGAAAAGAGAAACGAATGTAAATAGAAAGCTCTCAATCACATCTCGACACACAACGGCACACTAACCGGAAAGACGTGCTTCAGTACCTATCTCACATTCAAGTCTCGGTTTTCAAATAATCATATTATTTATCACACAAAAAGTAAATTCAATGTAATGTAATGTAATGAAAGAAAAAAATAATTTTTTACAGAAGAGCACATAACACTACACTTCCCAATTCGAATTATTTCCAGTGGCGCACTATATTTTTGTGGCAAAAGGCCATCTCAAAAGGAAGCATCAAAGCCATTTTAAAGTTAGCCAACTGCAAACGAACGAATGCAGGAAGAGAGTCTAATGGGCTCAAGGACACAACGACCACTGAACCTTCAGTTATGTTGCCAGCACTAGCTGTCACTTTGGCTCATTCTTAGGGAAATCCTTCTATAGCTGCCGGAGCTCGCAAGATCTACCAGCGCTTCCACGGGACCCATCGAGGCGCTACCCGTCAGCTGAGCGGTGGCAGCCAGCCCTCTAGGGATGGCAAAAAACATCGATGTTTTTAAAAGATCGAATTTTTCTATCAGGAAAATCGATATATTAACATCGACATTTTGCTTTCTTTATGCTTTTTTCACATTGATGTTTTTTTTATTTTTTATTATTTTTTAATAATTGGGTTTAGAAACGTTGTAGAGTAGCAGCAATCCACAGCAATATCGTTATTTTGCGTCAATCGGTTTATCACGCTGCACATTTCGCCTGTGCAACCTGAGGGAATTTTAGGTGGTTTTACTTCGATGGTGTATGAATGGAAGTGACTAAAGAGTAAAGTAGCGAAACACGCCGTTTTTTGTTGTTAATTTTATTCTCTACAATCGATTATAATTTTTATTAACATACTACTTGCATGCTGGTAACCAAACAATAGAATATATCCCTTTTACGTACTGTAGTCAAAATGGATAGGACATATCACGTTTATTAGTCTATAATTAAAACATCAATGTTTTAAACAACGATGTTTATCTTTTCATCGACATCAAAAAAACCTTAATCGAAAACACCCGATGTATCGAAACATCGATGTATCGATGTTTTGGTAAAATTTCCCATCACTACACCCCTTCCATCGACGACCGCTGCACAAAAGGCTGGGTGCCGGCGAACCTCAGTGCGCCAGTTATGCCAACCGGCCTCGCTTCTACTCGTCGCGACAACCGATTCACGATCGCCAGAAAATTGTAAGTAGAGTAATTCTATTGTAAGCACAGGATGCGTGATGGAGGAGTGCAATAAGTGATTAGCCAACAAATTAAAAAAAAAACTGTTAAATACTCAAGAAAGAAGAAGGGGTCAAACTAATGCATGAAATTGTTATTTTATTTCATTTGCATTAATTTAATATCAGAAACAAAATCCAAAATTGAAAGAAAGGTCTATCACCACCATCAAGAGTCATTTATAAATAAATACAGTAGATACCTCTCAGGAACCACGTTGCACGAATCAACGCAATGTTTTAGTAGGTAGCACTGCGTACATCCGATCCCGAATGTATCTTTAGAAAATATAACTCAGAGAGGCTCCGACCCCAACGGTGTTTCAGCTCTACCGGGAGCAATCACCCACAGGTCTTCGGCGGATGCCAAAGGTCGGCGTGACAGGTCAGTTACAGTTATAGGCAATACCTGCGGCTGCCTGCAGTGCACGGCTGGTGCCCATACTCTGGCAGAACGTACGTGAGGAGGTTTCGTTACAAACGTTTCCAAATCTACCAATGTATGCTCCCGAGTAACTACGCCATATACAGCTCCATAGTTTACAAACGTTTCCAAATCTACCAATGTATGCTCCCGAGTAGCTACGCCATATACGGCATTTTGCAAAAAAGGAGTCAACAAAACGTGCGCATGAACTTTGTGTATATTTTGTTACATGTATATCAAATCATTCTGAGCTCAACTAAAATATTCGAGAACTGGCTACGGATATCTTACAAGGAAACATCCTTTGATAAATATTAATAGAAAAGAGTTACCTACAATTCCGAAACTCTAAACAGGCCAACGACATTGAATTATTTCATAATCTAAAAGCACCATGCACTACTAACATATCTGAAAGAATACACACTATTCGCGGACGCTACCGCAGAATCTGTACTGAAGATGGCGCGATGATTTAATTCGGTTTTATTTAATCTATTGTACAATTTAAAGACAGCTCTAAGCATTTTTCATGTAAAGTATAATACCCACTTTGCAGTGAAATTGATTAATTGATTACAATGTAGAATAATTTTAAACATTTTTGGCCTCTGATTTAAAATGTGATTTATTTCGTATCTAATAAGGGAAATCAACAATATTCTACCAACTATTTTTCCTCTTTTTAAAAAATCTTTTCTCAATCACTGAAAAGTTTTGATGAAAACGTTCACATTGTTTTTCACTTGTCTCTCACAAATTTTGAGTGAAAAAGACTAGATGGCAGTCAAGGAAATGTAACTTTAATAAGTGTATTATTTTATCTTGGAAGCATGTTATCATTTCATTCAATATATATTTTCAGCTTCGAAATTCCCAAGAAAGTTAGTAAACAAAGTCTTTAAACGCATTCCATTCAAATTTTCACAATCATTCAATGAGCTGGGAAAACTAAATCTTGTATCACTTCATGGATCTAGGAGCCAATAAAAGTGCCATCTTTGACATTCGCATCACCTATTCTGAGAAAATTTTCCCTCCGTATGCAAATGCTCGACCATGCGTTCATACATATCGTCATCCAAGTACTTTGATGTAGATGGGTCGAATAAACACAACTTGTTATGTTAACTAATGGGTTTACTGACCACACTAATTTTGCCTGGTCTGTAGGTTTTTCGTTGATACCCTCTTTACGAATGTAATGAAATTTTGTATCGCGGCTGTCTCACACAGATACGAAAGAGCAGTATTTAGTGAACCTTGATCCATACGAAGTACTAGACCTACACTTTCAGGCCTCCACACAGCATCCAGTTGCATTTTGCATAATTAATATCATCCAGTAACATGCGCATTAGTCCCGTTAGTGTAGTGCATGTTTTTTCTGGGGGGGTGGCGGTGATTTTCCTCTCTCTGGATGGCGAGATCCGGCGCCGACCTACCGCCGGCTAGTGGGGTTTCCCCCTAACCAGGACTCTCCCACCACCCGGTGTGAAAGAAGCACCGCCCCAGCCGGGATAAGCTCTAAACTCCCGACCGGTCTCCCGGAATATGTGGTAGTGTAGTGTATGTTAGTGTAAGTGTGTGTGTAAGGGGAGAGGAGAGGACAAGCAAGAGGAAGGACAGATCGCGCGCGGTCCGTAGCCTGTTTGGTTGGGTACTGCTCCGGCATTCGCCTAGTGTTGATCCGAGAAACTACCGATCAAAGCAGCCTGACTCTAGAATTCTCCTCCAGACAGCGACTGAACTCGACCTACCTGAAAAGCTAGTGTCGAAAATCCTGCCGCCGTCAGGACTCGAACCTAGGACCTCCCGGTGAGTGGTGCTGCAGTGGCATCAGTTGATGCACTGAGCTACCGCTCCCAGTGTGAAAGAAGCGACAAGAGAGGGATTGAGAGGAGCGGAAAGAGCTAGGGGATTGGAAGGATTGAGCGTAGCGGAAAGATCCAAAAAGCTGGTGGAATACGATGAGCGGAAGGAACATATAAATAGGAAACTATGGTCAATTAGATTCGCCAGGCGAGGGATATAAATACGGACGACGTCCCTTAATTTAAACATACTCGGAAATCGCCGGGAAATCCGCTGGTTCCTTACAAATTTGGAAAACTTGGCCAAGAATACCCTACAATTTCGTTATTGTAGCAACACTTCTTATTTAAAACGTCGCAATCCTACATTTCTGAGAAATACCTTGACGAAAATTTCTCGCAAAATCGACCACCCTCATTTTATTCCCAGAATCCCTGGTACTACCCTGCAAAAAAAAATGCACCATCCCTTGCGAGTGCCAGTAAAACCTTCGCGTAAAAACCCCAATAAACGTTCCGTCCCTTATCTGGCGAGCGCGCGGTAAGTGGGGAAGGAGGCGGTCGGGGCTCCGGCGGCAGACGCCGTGTTTCAACATCGAACGCGGCGGATCCCTCCGCCCCGTACCGCGCCGGCTGGCGGCTGCCGATCCATTAATTTCCAAGCCGCTCCCAGTCATTTGCATGCAAAACCCCGCCGAGACATAACGACTGCAGCGGTATCGCAATGGCGGTCGGGCTCCCAAATCACGGCGACCGCAGAGCGCCCCCGCCCCTCCCGCGGCGGAACGAATGAACTAGCGAACTGTCGCTATTTATGGATGCGCGCGCGGGGGTCGGGGGTTCGCGTCGCGGCGCGGTCTGAGTTACGACACGCGTCGCGCGCCGGCCTGGCGCGGGCACGTGAGGCGGATGGCCGGAACACGTGTGGACGAGTGTTTGAAACGTGCTACAGCCGTGTTCGTGTATAAAAAATTGGGTTTGTCTCCGTGTACTTGAAGGATCGTGGGCTCTGCGTATGCAGGTAAGCTCGGCACATGCACTGCTCACGAGTCAGGTCAAATGTTCTGTTGAGTCTTCGAAGCTGGACGTGTAGCGATGGAAACAATACGTTTTATATAACTCAAAAGAATTGACATTTGACCATTGGCGAATAGAAAATAATGGTTTAGAAATACAATCATAGGTGAATGCGGTCAGAGTCATGTGGTGGCTCTCTGACTTCCAGGTGACGCCACATCGAGGTGCCCTGAAGAAGACCACGATATGACGACGTCGACATCACTGTCCGATGCGGCGTCACCCGGACAGCCCAGAGCCTTCATAATGGTTTACAGGGGTATTTTACTAAAAAGTATGGTTTATAATTTTATATTATTTCTGGAGAATTTTTAAATTATCAAAATATAAGATCATAGGAAGAAAATTTACTAAAGGTCTCATTTGAAATTTCAACACAGACCTTTCAATTTTTGTACATTATTAAGGAATCCGCGATATTATATTTTTGTAACGGAATTCAAGAAATAATAGTGAAACAAAATGTCTGATTTAATTTTTAAATTTAATATTTCCTCTGCCCTTCTCATATTAATTCAACGTAACCCGTTCCAAATTTATAAAAGAATATGTGCGCCAGGAAAAGATTACGTTAATTCAATTATTGAAATTACTCTTCAACTACTATTTCCATTAAATTAACACCGGCTAACTCGGTCGATGGGTCTTATAAGAAATAATCGCTATTGCCTACTAATAGTCGATTATTCGATCTGCCATCTGTACAGAGTGGCCGAGGAATCTGAAAAGCAGATATACTTTTCTAGCTACTCATTTGCTGGAATTGGCTAAATGAAAATCATCTTTTCTATTCACAGAAACTTGTAAGTTTATTCAATGTTCCTTGTTAACAATATGAAACCTTTGGTCATGAGCAGTCTCAAACCTTATATTGCAGTACCCGTCTTCGCGTGCTCTTGAA
Source organism: Teleogryllus oceanicus (assembly GCA_964035755.1). Classification (NCBI taxonomy): domain Eukaryota; kingdom Metazoa; phylum Arthropoda; class Insecta; order Orthoptera; family Gryllidae; genus Teleogryllus; species Teleogryllus oceanicus. The sequence continues at coordinate 85,985,340 of CAXIVR010000009.1, forward strand.
CGATGTCGCCGCGTAGAACCATTTTCAATCTTCCCCGATGTCGATGGCTCCAGCTCCAAATACCATCTTCTTTTCTTCCGTTCTGGTACAAGTGTATTGAAGTCACTGATCCTCACCGCCTCATAAGTTGATAAGAATTAATTAATTTGCCTTTTAAAAGTTCCCAGTTCTTTATACGCGTATACTTAAAATATTAAAGATCAGCAAACTATTATCTGCATCAAATACGCCCAGTCCTGTTGCCGACAAATTCACCTAAGTTCACAAAATTTCCATGTTCCAATTTGTGCACCTTCCATCAATATTCTAAGTCCGACAATCGTACGCTTCAAAGTAAATGTTCACAATTCCCAAACTCCCAACATCAATTGTCTACACCCGATCTGCACCGAACCACGGCATAAGTCGGAATGAATCCATATTCCCCTCTTTCAGCGATTCAAAACTCGGTTCATCATTCTACTGTTTCTTATTAGAAAAAATTCCATGCCTAGCCAATCCCTCAATTACTTACAATTTCAACTAGACGCGCTCCAGACTGTCATTGCTTTCTCGGCCAATCCCGGAACAGTTTACTTTATCAACTAGCCGCGCCCCGTGGTTCAAAGCAATGAAGTTTGTTGACCTTGACGACAACTTGTCTACCGTTGCTATGCCGCCATATTTACAAATGTCTATCCTTACAATTCACCCTGTTTACAATAAATGTGACGCAATACAAGGTCCCACATATTGGTATGTCACAATAGTAATGCGAAAATGTTACGTTTAAATTATAAAACATGACAAAATCATTAGAAAGAAATAATCTGAATCTGCACACGAAACATTTTGGCCTTTCTTCTTTGTAGTGTTTGCACTATTAAATTCACAACATCAGCTTTCCCGAATTGGATTTATATAAAAAGGGTGGGCGTGAAGATGTAAAATCATTTTTACATTTTGTACTGTAATCAATGGAAAAGATATATTATAATTTGCAGTAAAAAAATTTCAAAACCTGTCAATCTAAATTGTTATTGAAGATTGATATTTTTATTCCTATTCAAAACACCCTCATTTCTCGACAAAATCATTTCTCGTGGAATGCAAGAAGAACATTCTAAAATTGATACTACATTCTTGGCTGTCCGGGTGACGCCGCGTTAAATTATCTGGTGCCGACGTTTCGATCAACATGTCGTGATCTTCATCAGGGCTCGTAATGCCTTGTTTATTTATATAACAAACGACAACCGTAGCTAGAGGGTTGTCGTTTGTTATAAATAAACAAGGCATTACGAGCCCTGATAAAGATCACGACATGTTGATCGAAACGTCGGCACCAGATAATTTAACGCGGCGTCACCCGGACAGCCAAGAATGTAGTATTGACTCTGGCCACGGAAGCCTACGACTTCATTCTAAAATTGATGATTATCAGAATTTCTTCACAAATAATTTAAAGTAAAACATCACCATCACATTTCAAGCGTTTGCTAAATTGGCCAGATCAGACCAAGATGGCGTGGCGCGGCGTTGAGATCTTTGCTTTGGATCAAACAATATATCCTACCTTCAAAGGAAAACTTTACAACTGCAAGAGTTTCAATTTCATGATTGTGCCATCATTTGTTTAAAAATTTATTTTTTTAGTTGAAAATCATATTAATTGAAATTCTTAATACCGATATTACTTTTCTACCATGCATTTGTTCTAAAAATCAATCATGAAGCACTTCAACGCTATCGCCGAATGAGCGAGTGGAAACATGACCGTGGAGATATATCGATCATTGTGTCGCATGCCAAACTGAAAAATATCATAATAATAATAATAATGATAGATAACTTTTCCTGTAAACTGAACCTGTATGAAATCACGGTCTTGTTATAGGGACATATCTAATTATAATTTACAAACAATAACTTACATCTTACTCGATTTGAAAATTGTTAGAGAATATGACAAATTTTACTAATAAAAGAACCATATTTAGGACCCAGGCATAGTTCTTTCTTCAGGTTTCAATTTTTAAATTTTCTTACCATTTACTTGGTAAAACCTTCAATTTATCAAGCAACCTACTTTGAAAATTGATAATAGTTTGTGATATCTAGTCAGCCAGTTAATTGTTGCCTTTTATCTACATGTATTGTGACAATACATGTAGACGCTGTGAAGGCGAAAGCGAGAAGGCAGCATGTGCTTCGAACGTGAAGAATGTAATTGATTTCATAGAAAGGTTAACTGTGTACACGGAGTATTATTTAATGTATTTTACGTATTATTATTTTATAATACGATTACTTGGAGTGATTAGAAAATAGAATAAACTATGGGAAAAATCAAATGTTTACAAAGAAACATTTTATCTACAGGAGCATAACGTGCTCAACTATGTAACGACATTTTAAAAAAAATATTGAAACAATAAAACTAAAAATAAATTAAAATAGGCTCTGTGGCTCACTGTTGAAGTTGCCGTCCCTGACTCTGCTTCGAATTGACGGGAGGAAACTGCGAACACAAGCGGCTACATCAGGTATTCTCGATAGGTATCGAGAAGAAAGGTTAGCAACATTTTGAAAAATGAGGTTTGCCCCTGATTATTAGGCAACCCATCATGCGCTGCTGATCGGCGTGTAGGCGAAATCTGAGTGCGCCAGGACGTGAGCTGCGAATGACTTGGGCATAACGAATTCACTACCAACCAGGGGCACATACGAGGGTTGTGGAATAAGTCATGGCAACTATATTTTTCTTTTTGAGAGAATTCGAGCACGGGTAGGAAATGTGTAGTATACACATTGAAGGGTAGGGTACGAACTAAGTACATGGACATTTAACGACATAACAAAATTGTGTTTCTCATATTTATTAAGAATTTTGAAATGACAATGTTGATTTCATGTTACAAACCATTTTAGCATATACGAGTTCACAACACTCCAAAAGCATTACACACCCGTTCTAAAGGCCTGATTAGGCAGATGCCTGATTACCGTACGTGCCACATCGGTTCACGCAATCACAGAGTCACGTGCGTTGCCGATCGCAACTTATTTCTTTCTTATTTCTTATTGCTTTCTGTGATGATAGAGACACATACAGAGCCTACACAAGTTGTGAACACATATTAGTAGAGCATTTATTTTACACGACAAATAAAACTCTGCCATCCATTTCATTCGTTTAAGAAAAGAAAGTGTTACAATGACTTCTGCCCCAACCCTCGTGAAGGAGCAAGCAGTTGCGGAGCAGTGGACTGCAGTGGTCTGGCGTGACTCGTGAGTTTGGGGATTCTGAGCAATAACTCGAACTGAAGACATCATGATCATTAATGTTCTCTAGAATCTATGTTAACGAAAGAAATGTTACGATAATTCAACAGATTTATGTCAGGAGACTTCTACAAAGGATATTATAAACAGGCTTGCGCAAAATATTTTAAATTTTTAATTTAAATACTTTGCAAATATATCTTAATAATAAGTATTTAAATATACAAAATACATTAGGAGTTGATGTGCTAAATACATAAACTAAAACTATTTAAATTATTGTAACCATATGAATAAACATTTTGAAATATAAAGTGATATCATAAATTTGTATAATACAAAGAAATGGAATTTACTTTTAAAACAACTAATTTTTCAATCAAATCATCAGACAATAAACCCCCATTTGGCGAATGCATAAAAGAAAAACAGCCATCCAACTAGCGTGGATGAATACAAACTAGTGTTATAACAAATAATTGCCTTTCTTATTGCTGGATAATTGTCTAGCATTTTTAATGATTTATATTTATCATTGAAAAATGAAGATAATCCAAATTAAACAGCTGAAAGGAACTTTTATTTTGGTTTCAATGAGGTGTATTCACTAGCAGAATCAAACAAAAAGAAACTATCGTCTTTCTAAACTATCATCTTTTTCGCATTTGAATTTCTTTTTAGTATTTCTTTTTTAAATACTTCTACTACTTTATGTATTTAGATACATCGTTAAAATGCATTCCCAAAACAAATTTAAAAAATCCATTATTCAGGACCACTATGCAATTTAGAGGCGGAATAGACGCCTTGATTAATCTGAAATAGACTTTTGAAATGCTCTAGTACGAGGGAGCTATCATGGAGGGAGATCCATAAAATATGAAGTTCATTTAACTCAAGTATAATTGAATTAACCCTTGATCGTCGCGTGAATTACTATTATATTCCAGACATGTTCATTCGCTGTTTGCAGCCAGAGTTGACAAACGATTGGCATGGACTTTTCAGTATCTTTCGCAGAAGTCCCCAGCTTCTGAATTATAGCGAATTTGACTTACGTGTCAGCAGCTGCACGAGCGCTAAGCGCTGGAAACAGCTTAGTTTACAATAGTAATCCATGCGACCACTTGCGGCACAGTCTCTGACCTACGCGACATCATGAATATCGCTGCAATGAAGCTGTGAATGGAGACTTCTAAAGGATCTCGCTTCTTTTCTTCCAACATCAATATAAACACGCGGGAGACTTTTGATGGGAATCCGAGAAGGGACACAGGGTCCCCGGGGTCACCAATGGGCAACGTGGGACGATGTTATCTCTGTCGGTTTCAACGAAATAAGATCACTCGACGGTACTGCGTAGATTGTGTTCAGTGGGTGTGCCCAGAACGCATTAAGACAATTAGTGTGAGAGTTTCAGCTGTTGTTGGCATTGAATTACGCGCAGATTACAGGCTTCAAATGTTTAAACAATTCTGACAAACTCTTTTATTTAATAATCGTAATGCAATATACATTAAGTGCACAAAACAAAGAGAGCACGATACTTTTCAAAAATAAACATATATTTACATATATTTGATTATACTTATTGAAAGGCATATTATATACAATTTTGGGTAGCATTTCATAGAATTTGCAATATAGCAACGTTCTCATAAATTTAATTGTATTTTGTAACTGGTCAGTATTTTAGATACCATTAGTCGTCTACGTATGAACTAAAAGATGATTTTCGTAAAATATTATTAATAATAATTTTTTTAAAAGGATTACAATTGTAATCTACGCGAACATTCGCGTTTCCTTTTTGAGCGCAACCACTGAAGTGTAAAGAGAATAATGTCATGAATTGCAAAATAATTGAATGAATGATGTTATTGGTCCTTGAAGTTGACTGAAAGCATTGGACACGTGTATCAACTGACTAGCAAATAGCTGTTGCCAATGATAAGGTAACTTAACAGAAATGGATCTTGGCATAAATTGAAGTAAAACACCTTACGCACATAAAATACACTGTATAATTAGGTTGAACATAAGCTTAGTACCTGCAGTCTGCCGATACACAGGAAAAACAACAATAGCATTGACACCAAAACTCATGTCAGTAGTTCAGCAGCCACCCTTGGAAGTGTGGTCCGATCACCAGACGCAGAACAGCTGACTGCGCGATGGCGACGACCTTACGTAGCGGGGAGTGAGTTGGCTCAATGGTCACACACGCGGCGCACATGATAACTCCAATCTAAGACTAGGCAGTCAGGATACACTTATTAGTCTCACCAAAACGCATAGAACTTAACATTTCTTCGGCTGTTATCATAGTAGACATCGCTCACAGTAATTACACAGTCACACTGTTATTAAGATGGCGTGGTGGTATGCGATATCCTTTGCCTTGAGTGAAAATAATTACATGGTGGGAAACTATATTGTTCACAGAATTAACACTACACTGTTCATTAGGGAAAATAGTTCGAAATGTGAGCAGTTGGGTAACGCATGTAACATATCTGTTCGTGAGCCGTGCTTAGCAGTTCGTTACAGTCAAGAAGTAACGTATTGAGTTGTGAGTGAATGTTGCACACAGGCACACACACACACACACACACACACACACACACACACACTATTGCATTGTCAATTAACCACAATTAACAAATGCAAGAGGACGAGCGAGCGAAAGATGCGTCCATTCTCTGTGAAGATAAGAGTTCGACTGAGAATTTAGCTCTTTGTAAAATATACACTGCGATTTTGAAAACAACATGTTAAGACAAATGTTGTACACACGAACACGTTAAAGATTACATTACCAATTTAACACAATTAACAATTCTGAGTGCAAGCCAGAGACACGCGTCCACTCTATAAGAAAAGCGAAGCTCAACTGACTTGCGGTCCGAACGGTGTGCTGAGAACCGGAGGTGTATCGCGGTTTGAATTCTTTTGGACCAATAAAAACTCAGATTTCATTTATTATGTTAGAAGCGTTTAAGCTAGGCTAGTTTCTAATTAAAGGAGATGCGTGAACATATAACAAATATAATTAAACATTTTGGTGAGGTGTTGGATTTTAAAAATATGAATTAATTGAAATTTAAAAATGTTAATTCAATGAACTGCATCACGCATCTAGGAATTTTGGGGGCGTTCATCTGCAGTTGGAGTCAGTTAAGACTGTGCACCACGGATGTGCGTAGGTTGTGTTCATGGAATTTTCTGGCGAGCCGGTCTGGTGAGGCAGCGTGTCTGTTGCGTAACATTACGACATAGCCGTGCGGCAGAATTTCAACACTCAAAGAAATTATTCAATGAAGATATAAATTAAAATTACAATTCTGCTCAAGGCTAGATTGCTAAACATGACAACAGCATGCATATAAAAATATAATTGTAAATTAGATAGTTTTAGGAGCTTGCTTCGACACCTCGTAAAACACATGTAACTTCTGTAAACATTCCCTACGACATGTCACTACTACACATACTTTTTTGTAATGTTGATAGATGTGAAGCGACCCTTTGTCATATCAATCGTTTGCATTTATAGAAAAAATCGCTATTCTTGAAAACTGTTTGCAAATTTTTGTCAGTTACTGTCATTAAAGAGAAGTAGTAGTCATCAGCAAGTCTGGAAGAGTTAATTTTGTTATTGATATTTATCGTGAAAGAGACAATCTTCGCCATTAAAATAGGCGAGGTGCCCCCAGCAACATTCCTCTAGAATCGGAGCAAATGAGTTTTCTGGTTTAAAATATGTACAAAACATGTACACGTAAGCTTTCGCGGCTCGAGTCGATGACTTCTTGGCTGTCCGGATGACGCCGCCTTCGTATGCCAGGCGAAACGTCGGCCTCTCAGCCCACTACGCGGCGTCACCCGTACACCCAAGAAGTTATGTACAAAACATGTTTTAAAACGATTTTTATGCATTACGTACTTCAGTTTTCAAAGAGAGGATTTACTCCTCAATACTAAATTTGCAGTGGCTGCACATTTGGAAATGAAATTTGCTACACAGTCTCCCTAGAGCATGAAGCGTGAAGCATTTCATGCATGCCGGGATCCGTTTGTGGATTGCTGGAGACCGCGCTATCAATTGGAGGCCATTTCGAGCCGCATCATTAGCCTCTGCTGTCCGCCGGTACTACACCGCAATCTGTGAATTTCACATCGCTTCCAACTTTTAAATGCCATTTCAAACGTAGATGTTATTGTATGTATTGTGAATTGAATCGTTTATTTCAGAAACCCATCCCACGCCAAATTTCTCATTACGAGAAAACTGAGAGAAAGTGTCCCAGTTTTTCTGATTTCAAAATATTTTTTAATATTAAAGCAGTTAATAAATGAATATTTTTCAGGTAAATATGCTCTAAACAATGTGTCTATCCTCATGGAACAATATTCCACCACTACAACGCTTTTTAGATTTTGGCGTTTGATGGGTTTCTGAAATAAACGATTAAATTGATGAAATATGCCGGAAACACCTTGCCAAAGTTTGACCTATGATTTCGCGCCCAAGTCAGTGGATTGTGTACTTGACGCGACACACCAAGACCGCTCCCAATTCATACTGGGACAGTTCTCAGGGTACAATAAATTTTCATAGCCAAGTATCTTCGTTGACATGTTGCATTTTATTGACTGATTAGTGATTTAGGATGTGTCAACGGCTATGGTTATTAATCCCGTAAGTGTCATGTAATATTCCTCCGCTGGATGGAGATCCGGCGCCGAACTACTCCATGCGTTTGCGGGGTTTTCTTCAAGAAAGTATCTCGCACCAGCGGGGCACCGCTCCAGTCGGGACAAGCTCTAAGCTCCAGACTGGTCATCTGACATATGTTGTAGGGTAGTGCTTGCAAGTGTGTGGGTAATTAAGGGGGTGAAAATAGGACAAGATCTGTTTGTTAGGGTACTCCTCCGCCAATCAAGTGGTGATCGGAGAAACCACGTTGAACTATCCATCAGAGGAGCCGGCCGCTGGAATCATCCTCCAGAGAGCGCTTGAAACCAACCCAGCTATCTATCTGGCGTCGAATATCCTGCCATTTTCGAGACTCAAACCCTAGCACCTCCCTATCAGTTGCACTGCAGTGACTTCAATGTTGATGCCGTCAGTTAGCACAGGTCATCGTCGTAGTTGCTCTCCACACCTCGCTCGCCAATTCACTCGCCAGGATACAATCGCTAACACTGCCGCTCGCTATCTGCTCTGGCGTCGGGTCGGAGCCCTCTTATAGCCTGCTAGGGCTATTGGCCCGCCGAATAGCTGCGGAGTAGGGACGGTAGCGAGTCCCTACCCGCTTGCTCGGGCATGACGGCCGCGCGGACAGGCCAGGCCGGCTCGCACCGGTCGCCTTCCTCTCCCGCCAGGGGCGGTAACGCCCCGCTGACGTCACTCGGCGGCGCGGCGGCTCCTTTAAATGTGTGCGGCCGGTCACGACACTATTCAATTACATTTTGATATTTTCGCACGCGCATTTTCTATTAATTTGAAATGTGATTTCCATTCTAATTTAGAGCCCACAGTACGCGTAAATTCTTACCCGCCGTCCCTGAGTACTTCTCCACCTGCAGAATTGTTCCCGTGCACCTGTGCGGTCTCCTGGGGAGGTAATCGATTTTCGTCCCTTGCGGTGACCGCGGCGTTAGGCGGATGGGCCGGCGACAGATCCCGCGACGGCGATAGTGTTTAACGGGCGGCGGCGAAGGCGGAGCAGTGATTAACACGTCTGCGGCGTTTATGGCGGAGATTTATGGATCCGCTCCGCTGCGCCGCCCACTTTATGCCTCGGCCAGCACTCGCCGCCGCAGCCTCCCGAACGTCCACCGTTCCCGCCGGGCGGACGGAGGTAGCGCCTGCAGGAGGTGGCAAGGCCGGAGGGGGCGTGGAAGCGTGAGCCATGTGGGTGGTCGAGACGGCGGGGGAGGTAAGGACGGGATTGCATTGTGTGGTGGATTGGTTGGTTTTTGTTTTTTTCGTGTTTCCGGGCGCGTCAACTGCTCTGGTCACTAGTCCCGTTAGTGTAGTGCATGTTTTTTTCTCGGGAGATGGCGGTGATCTTCCCCCACTGGATGGCGAGATCCGGCGCCGACCTACCGTCGGCTAGTGAGGTTTCCCCCTAATCAGGACTCTCCCACCAGCGGGGCACCGCCCCAGCCGGGACAAGCTCTAAGCTCCCGACCGGTCTCCCGGGATATGTGGTAGTGTAGTGCATGTTAGTGTAAGTGTGTGTGTAAGGGGAGAGGATAGGACAAGGAATGGGAAGGACAGATCGTGCGCGGTCCGTGGCCCGTTTGATAGGGTACTGCTCCAGCATTCGCCTGGTGTTAATCGGAGAATCCACGGAAAACTACCAATCAGATCAACCGACAGCTAGAATTCTCCTCCAGACAGCGTCTAAATTCGACTTCGCTCACAAACTAGAGTCGAAAATCTGTAGGTCAGGTCTCCCGGTCAGAGGCACTACAGTGACATCAGTTGATGCACTGAGCTACCGCTCCCGGTAAAGAGGACTCGGAAGAGGAGGGGGGCAGTGTCTGGGGTGATGGATGGGGCTAGGATTGGGATTGGAGCGGTGATGGCAGTGGCAGGGACTGGGACAAGGCAGAGTGGAGGCGTGGCGTGTCGAGTGGACGGGGCGAAGAAGAGACAAGACATCAGAGAGGCGGGGCGGGGGAGGGGAGGTGGATCATGGGTCGGAGCCTGGCAGGAAGGGCGGGTGCTGGGTGCGCGAATAGACGGGTGAGAGATGGGGAGAGTGCGAGGACGTAGCGTGAGAGAGGGGTGAGGATGAAGAGGTGAAAAGGGGTGGAGGCGGTGTATCGTGCGATAGCCGGGGCTAGGATTGGGACTGGAATGGCAAGGGAATGGAATTGGGACTTGGGCGGGCAGAACGAAGAGGAAGCCGGGCGGTGGGTTGAAGCAGAAGTGAGGCGCGGAGTGGACCAGGAGGGAGAAAAGCGGGGGCGAGACGGGCTTAGGAGGGGAGCGGAGAGGGGGCGAGAGGGGTGGCGAGGGGTGGCGAGGGGCGGCGAGGGGCGGCGAGGGGCGGCGAGGGCGCGGTGAGGGGGCGGAGACGGGGCGGAGAGGGGTGGAGACGGGTCGGAGAGGGAGCGAAGAGGGGGCGGAGAGGGGGTGGAGAGGGGTGGAGAGGGATGGAGAGGGGGCGGAGAGGGGGCGGAGAGGGAGCGGAGGGGGGCGGAGAGGGGCGGAGAGGGGGCGGAGAGGGGGGGAGAGGGGGAGAGGGGAGAGGGAGCGGAGCTGGGGCGGTGGAGATGGCAGTGGTCCTCCGCCGCCTGCCGCCGCCGCCGCCGCCGCCGCCGCCGCCGCCGCCGGTGAAGCCAGAGGCGTGAGGGCGTCGCAGCCTCCGCTCGTCACGAGCGTTAGGGTAATAAAACGCACAGTTGCGTATGCTCCTTGGTCGTTAAGATGTTTGTAACTCCTTTAAGTAGTTGGGATGTTGTGTGAACTTTGCAGACCCGCACTTGGCCGATAAGTTGAGTAGAGTGGTGGAGACGACCGGGTGATAGACGCTCACATGTTCTGGAGATAACACATTGTAGAATTAATAAGAAAATTTGGGACAAAAATTAAAGCAGCCTATTCAGTGAAACTGCATGAAAACTCTCAGTCAAGTGACACGAGATCAAAAATGAAAATTTAAATAATCTGTACATCAAAAATGAAAATAAGAATTTTAACAAAATAATAATAATAATAATAATAATAATAATAATAATAATAATAATAATAATAATAATATTGTATCCAATTAATTTACTACTGTTCTACGGAGGGGGAGACGTCTGAAGTTGAAGAACTGCTAGGCGACGTATAGGTCGGCGCAGGTTGTCACATATCAATGGTAGGAAAATAGTTATCTCTCAGGATTTATTCACTACAGTTATGGGATTAATGATATCGTTTGTTGATGAGCTTAAATATAGCTTACATTCATTCATTCACTTATTCACTCTCTCACTCTGTTCGTGTAATTCAGCCGAGGACATAAGTTTCTGCTCTTTCCGCGTATAGTCTCGTCAGGAAATCACTGAAGACTTTACAAACACACACACACACACACACACACAACACACACACACGTGTGTGTGTGTGTGTGTGTAACTGAACACGTTCAAAGATTTATTTATTGTTGAACATCAGAACAATCTGAATATCCGTTCGTGACGTTTGAGAGGGAGGAAAGCTACATTTTGTGTACATAAAATGTACGATTAGAGAATGTGAAAATTAGTCTGTCAAATATAGTATATTCGGCATTGTATTAAGTTAAATAGGGTCTTAGTATACCTCTGCTTTAAGCAACAATCACTAAACAGCTTCTGACGATAACATTCAATTGCGTTGCGTTACTCTGAGAAGATGCATCTGATGCCCGACAGCGTGCTCCAGCAATTAAAGGCTCAGAGGCGAGCGCTTTCCGGTCGTTAAAGTGTTTGTGGCCCTTGAAAGTAATTTCAATGCGTCATAAACCTGGTAGGGGATCGCAGATGCAACTTTTGCAAGTACGCTGCTCGGGAGAATAATTAGATTATGAAATCGGAATTAATCTAGTCACTATGTGCGTCAAATTTCTGATGATTCGAAAGATACATAGTAGGGATCAATATTTGCATATAATTCTTAATACTCACAGTTTTAATCGGTGTTTTATATGCATTACATTGTTACGTATCTAATGAACGTCCGCCTCGTAATAGTGTATGCTTCCGTAGGTTCATATAATTCAGCTGTCGCTGCTTTCCATTTCCCACGTCGTTGTCCATTCTCATTACTTTTGAGGTAATTTCAGATAAAACACTTAAATTCCATTAAAAAGAAAATTGTTCTTAAGCTGTAGTTCACCAATCAATCGGCACACTCTTATTTGCCCCACTTTCACGGACATCTTTTTCTGTATTCTTGAACCACCGATTAATTATATCAAATACTTTTCCCCACGGTTACACCAATCATCTAAACTACCAAAGACGCTACGCTACTAGTTAGATATTTAAACATGAATATCACTTCAAATATCTGCACCACGTTTCAAGCGTCCATTTCTTACGAACTTGCTAGCCTCTCTCAGAACAAACTTGCCTCCATTGTAACCCATTACATTACACAATTGTTCGTTCTCTTACGAGTTAATACACTCGTACCAAGTTCTATATTTTCATTTCGTAACATACTTAATTTATAATATGTACAGTCAGAATGTTTTAAGGATCGCTAGTGAAGTAGTCATGTCCTTCAGTCGCTGAGTCTTGGATGCTCGTTACCAGTTGCCTCGCCCCAAACGTGCGAACAATCTCTTTCCACGTTCCACACAACAAGTGACGCAAATCACGCGAAATGGCAATAATGCGATTTGTAATGTGTTAAGTGACTTTTATCATCTACGTGTCGGTTACTTGCATACATTTCGTCCTTTAAAACGCACACAGAATAATATAACAATGGGTAATCTCTCTAGAGCGACAATGTTTGTATGATGATTCTTTTATTGCAGCTCACCTCAGATTTTGCGCAGTATTTACAGAATGAAGACGAGAAAGTGTTTTGAGCTGCCTGCTTATTCTGGATAAGAGGAAGCTTCTTACATACATCGCGTAGTAAAACGTACTGAGGACGGTGTGAGTAGTTGATTGATTGAAGTGTCCGGGAACGTTAACTGTTATGGTAATTAGTTCATTAGTGTAGTGCAGTGTAGTGTAGCATACCTTGAAAATATCGGTGCTGCTACCCCGCTTTTGGCGTATACGTCGACTTGCAGGATTTACCCCAAATATGTCCCCCATTGGGGGGAATCGTCCCAAACGGGACAAGCTCTAAGCTTTCGACTGGTCGCTCGACATGTGTGGTGGGGTAATGCATCTAAGTGGGTATATGGGAAAGAGAAGACGACAGGATAAAGAAGAGGAAATAAATATCGTGCGCAGTTCATGACTCATTGGACGGAGCACTGATCTGGTATTGATTTAGTGTTTAGTGGAGAAAACACTGAACAGTTACTCGCGGCGGCGATGGTGTAACGGTTAGCCCAATCGGGCCCAACGGTTATACCCAAGTTCGCGGGTTCAAAGCTGTGAATTTTTAAGGGCAAAAAAACCCTTCGTACGTCTTCCTTCGGAGAGGAAGTAAAGCTGGCTGTCCCATGTAGTAGATTTACTGCATGTAAAAGATCCTCAAGCCTAAATGAGGCCTCTGAGCTAAATTCAAATTGCCTGTTTCGTCGCCCAAGTAATACCTTCTTTCTCCCCTAGTAGGTGAAAGGAGCGTAACGAAATTTGCGTGGTCAGACGAAAGAGCAGGTCTTATGGCCTGAGTCTCGCCACGTAAAATAAGGCATTCATTCACTGAAAACTACAGGTCAGTGTAGTTGGGTGCTACAATTCTTCATTTATCAGCAGCAGCAGAGCGAGTGCAGAAAATCCGCCATCGTCAGCCCTCCAGCCCTAGAACCTCCCATACGCAGTGGCTGCAGAGGCAGAGGCAATGCTGCCTTGGAGCTAAATCAGCCGGTGTTGAGGGGGAAGCTTGTCTCTCAAGGGGTAGGGGAAGCGACTCTTTCATTACTCTTTAGTCTTGTCTCTGACTGTCAAAGAGTTGGCGGGCGGGCTGGAGTATGTAACAGACAACCGATACTACGTAATTGGCATCTGTGCATATGATAAATGAATGCTGAAAGGAAACCAATTATCACCGATACCGAACGAATGTCCACATCAGTCCAATATCGTAGGAGAAGTTTCCTGATGGGTCAAAACGTATGGATAAATAGAACACGCGAGTAATGCGCATACTTAATGAAATATGAATACTTGAATTGCGAAATACTTCATAAACCGTAGTTACACAAAGTACTTTCAAGAAGACAAGACATATTTGAATTTTGGTGGTTTGTTTTCTTCTTTCTTCTTTAAAATAACATGGAATTTAAAATATGCTGTACTGTGGTGCAGTTTTATTGTAATAGTTGCGTTGATTGTAATTGTTTGATATTTTTAAGTATTCCAAAATAGTTATTTATGATACGAGTGGTAAAAGTGGAATTTTATTTTGCGAGTAGGAAAGACCGATAAACCGAGTGGCACAATCCTACGAGCAAAATAAAATCCCTTGTGAGACCATACGTGTGTCATACACTATTCGCCACGTATCACCACGTGTATCATACACTATTCTTTAGACAGCCTTACTTACTTTAATCTTATTTTAGTTCAAGCATACAAATTACTTAATGATGTATTAAGGTCAGTAGTAACTGATACGGTCAAGGGATTTTTTTTGTTTTCTTTGTTGCATTCACAGATTTATCTGAACACTTGACCATCACGTCTCGTTTAGCACTAGGGCTAAAAATTGTACTTCTAGCACGCTAAAGATGACCTCTTTACCTAATGGCTGTCTAAAAATACAATTTATGTCAAGAAACAAAGAAGATGGCTTGCAGGTATTAGTTTACCGATAATGAATGGTTTCTTGCTTAATCTCCTTTTCTGGTCATTTTATTTTCATGCGGAATAGTTACAAAGGCTCTGCACTACACTACTTCACGTGTTACGAGTTTTGCTCTGATTTTATCGCATTACATCATGACATATACTTTCCACATGGGAGCATGAGGGAAACCTTTTTTCGGAGGTAGAACTTCAGCTCAAAGTGTTGCTCGCTCAAGCGTACCTTTCAAGCTGCAAAAACAGGAGGTAAATAGCATTGTTTAGGGCCGGCTTTGGGCGGACTAACTCCGGCCGGAAGTCGCCAGCTCCTTCCTGGCAGTGAATTGCCAGCGCCGGACTTAGCGGATTATGAAGGTAGGGCCGGGCGCTCCCGCCCCTACTTGCTCCCGCTCGGCGCCAATTGACCTCTGTGCTTGCCTGCCTGCGTAAACTACCTGTCTGGCAAACTCGGTTTCACGCGGTAAGAATTATCTCGCAGAGCTACGAGGCAATGTTATGGTTCTTCTACGTTGTAATAGAATATTTTCTAGTTTCCTCGGTGGATTACCTTTAGGTTTCACTACGCCTCAGATAAAGACAATTATTATTATTATTATTATTATTATTATTATTATTATTATTGCTTTTATTACTATTATTATTATAATTGTTGTTATTATTATTCCATTTCCACACAAATTATTGGTTTTACATAGCTACCACGCAGATACAGCATCAAAACATGGTAACTGATTTTTAACCATTATTATTATATTTCTTTATTTAATGATTATTATATTTCTCGGCAGGTTTTGTGAGAGAGTAGTCCTTTTCCCTACCCGGACAACTTTTTTGAAGGTCTCCTTTTTCTAGTTACCAGATGAAGAAGAGGGTTACTCATTTCTTCCCAACTATTAAATCAAATTGCGCGTTTGTGGATGCAAATAGTTTCAACATACTGGACCCATGTGAACATTCCGCACATCATTACGCTGTAAATCGTTGTTTTAAAAGTGAAAATAGCTTTATATTGGAACTTAAATGCCAACAGTCATACCGGCAGCGGTAGCAAAGTGCATCAACTGATACATACCACTGCAGCGCCTCTGTCCGGGAGGTTCGAGTCCTGACGGAGGCAGGATTTTCGACACTAGCTTTTCAGCTAGGTCGAAATCACTCGCTGTCTGGAGGAGAATTCTAGCGGCCGGCTGCTGTGCTCGGTAGTTTTCCGTGGTTTCTCCGACCAACACCAGGCGAATGCCGGAGCAGTGCCCTACCAAACGGGCCACGGACCGCGCGCGATCTTTCCTTCCTTGTCCTATCCTCTCCCCTTACACACACACTTACACTAACATGCTCTACACTACCACATATTCCGGGAGGCCGGTCCGGAGCTTAGAGCTTGTCCCGACTGGGACGGTGCCCTGCTAGTGGGAGAGTCCTGGTTAGGGGGAAACCCCACCAGCCGACGGTAGGTCGGCGCCGGATCTCGCCATCCAGCGGGGGAAGATCACCGCCATCTCCCGAGAAAAATCATGCACTACACTAACGGGGCTAATGACCAGAGCAGTTGACGCGCCCGAAAACACGACAAAATCAAATCAAATCAATCCAACAGTCATCTGTTTAACAGTGTTTTTCAGCATTACATGCTCGATACTGCGTGCGCTCGAACATAAAAGTGCTAAAAACGGTTGACATAGTCATCCTAAAAGAAATATACAAGCAAGTTTTTTCCATTTCGGATTGCCAGATGTCGACTTCACCGAGATTGCTGAAGAATTTTATCTCCTGGCCAGGGAGTATTCGTGACTTGCGTCGATTCAAATCTTCAAAATCGTGTTCAGCTGCTACACGCCTGTGGTTAAGTCGGAGGGAGAGGTCGGTGTAAAGCAAACGTTGGTTGGTCCGCACGGAATTTGACGGGGCACATCCATACGTTCTAACGGTTTTGCTTCTTCTTATAGAAAAAAAAGCTCATACGTGCTCTGGAGTTCTCTAGTAGCAATTTCTTAGCAACACAACGATTATTTAGCAACAAGAGTTGCAGAGACATGTTGTCAGAAAGTTCCAATATTGACTGTGCGCACACGAACGCTGCGCCAATGGGCGAGTGCAATGTTCACAAAATTAATTTGGGCGTTAATTGGTTCCACACAGAGTGTTTCACTCATGATTATTCACCAATGAAAGGTAGAATTCAATAACTCGCATTCAGTCATTTCACCAGAGCGATTTTCTTATTTTCGTTTTATTGCTGCGATTTACCCCGAAGCACCGTTGCCGCGTAGCCTCATCACCTCGAATCCAGATCGCCCAGAAGCCACATCATCCTAATTTCGTCCTCATGTCCCGAAGTTCGCGTATCTCGAATTCATCGACTACAGAAGTGTAGAATTAAAGAAGGAAGTCCAGAATCCGGAAGTAAACAAATGAATAAATAAAACTAGTAATGCCGTAACAGAACTCAGTTTCTTACATTAGTAACGATAATGTAATATTATGATATTGCAATTTTAGTCCGTATAAACATATTTCCGTCATCAGTTGTAAACGAATTACCAATTAAAGCACATTGGGTGCGAATGCTAATTATTTTAAAGCTGATATATCAGCACAAATTCGACAATCCAATGCTACGTTCCATTCAGACAGATCCATCGCTCCCCACACTGTCAAATTCTCAGAATGTCAAACTACCACGTTATGGCGTCGAATTGCGAAATGATATCTCTTTTAGGAAAAAGAAGCGCGGAAAAAGAAAATTCCCATTTTTGAAGATTTCAAAACTTGCGCGAAACCACACGTGCTTAGAAAAGAATGCTTAAATATCTAAATTAAGGAAAATATCTGACGTTTAGCAAGGTAATTTTTTGAAATTATCGAAAATACTGAGAGTTCACTAGAAGTGGGTCTTATGACATTTTTATAAATGTACTTTCCTGAGTGACAAAAAACATTGGAGCCGTTTTCGAGAAAAAAGTTTTTTGCCTTGCCTTTACTTCAAGCAATCGAGAAAATATAGTCATTTTTAAAAAAAATTGTACCTGAACTTATTTAAAGATATAATTTTTCTTGACAGGCGATAGTAAGAAATAATATCTCTACCATCAAAATTATAGTTTTGTAGTGTCAATATTTTGCAATTTTCGTATTACAGATGCACATCATATATGTATTATCGTATTTCGATTCCTATTACAGTTCTAATTGGATTTCTAATGGATTTCTAAAAAAATGGGACCTTGGCCATTTTTAACCATACATCACACTATTAGAGAAAAATATAGAAAATAAAATTGGAACCATTTTAGGGGAAACTATTTTTAATTGCCTATATTTCAAGCAAAATTAAGCGAAAACTATTCATTTTTGAAAAACTGTACAAGAGTTTATTTAAAGAACTGTCTTAGAAGAGTAGATTTCGGAAAGAAAAAATATCTTTTTCTGTATTGTAGTTGTAGGAAGAAACCGACAAAATTTTGTACTTACGCAATTTTGTAAAATAAAGTTCAACGGGAAGGTTACCTGCACAAATTTTGTTTTGCTTTATCCTAGGAAAAAATTTAATTAAAAAAATTATAGCCATGTATAAGAGAATTCTAAATGTTGTTAAAGGTTCGTGTAAAGTACCTGGAAATATCGACATTTCGTTTTAAATTCGAATTCCCACATTGACAAGATCAATGTGGGAATAATTTAGAAGAAAATGGTCTGAATGGTTTAGGCTCTAGCGTTGCACATACTCTTGCGTTAGCCATCAGCCAATTTTTTGGTATCAAATACCTATAAAATGTCGATTTTGAATACGCAACATTAGAGGAAGTAATTTACTACACAATCGAATAAAATATATATTTATTTTTGAGGTATCAGCGTACCTAAAATACGAGTTGTTCTGACGAAAAACGCAGTTTTTTGCAGTCTTTTTTTATCCAATATCAAATTATTTCAAGTCATTCACCTATAGTGTATTAGGATATCTCTACACTCTCTCTCATACACATATACTATGTACTATTGTATACACATGTACTATTGTACACACACATATACTATATGACAATAAAACACAAAACATCTTATGAAGTCTGCATGCTGAACAGAACCTTCCATCAGCAGTGAGTGTTGCCCGCATTTCTTTTCACAACAACCTTTTTGGCTTCGTTCGGCAAGGCCCCTCGGAAATATTTAGTATGAGAGTCGGCTCAGCACGTTTCAGACAGGTCAGCACGCGTGTAGACTCAGCTCGTTCCAGAACAGTTTTTCCAAGGCTGTCATGAGTTCTGTTGCACATATTTATTCAAAATGTTTCTCCTCGCACTTTTGCTGTAGTATTTTTCATAACCTCACTGTACAAATTTAAGGCCAGAATTACAATTTTCTCTACCAATATTCAATACTCTGGATAATTCGCTGTTTACTCTGTGTGACGAAACACAAAGTTTATTCGACGCTGTTTCTTTTCAGCAAATTTTTCTGTGACCGTATCATTGAAGTCATTGATTTCATGCGTTTAATATTTTCGGCGCTATTCATTGTCAGTTGCACAAACACATTTAACAGAAAAACGAACACTAACTTTGGTTTTTCAAAATGCATTGAAAAATAGCCTACTATTTATTTATTTATCTAATAGGTAATTATTACATACAAATTACAGAACGTGATGCTAAGTGGCTAGGCCGAAGGCCTTTAATCCATTACAATACCTACATTCTACCGCGTTCTAACCTTTCGTATTCTGATATTCGCCCCAAATGGTATTTTCATCGCATCAATGTCGCGGAAAAGAGACCATAAGGTACGGCTGAGGAAAAAAACCCTGAAGGGGGAAATACCTGCCGTCAGAAGCTGAGTACATGCTAATCTATCCGGTTTTTAAACTAATTATTTATTTGGCGCGGGCGTCAGGCATTTTCCTTCCAGTGTTTGGCCTCCTCCGCACCTGAAAACACACAGCATCACAGAAAATCGTCCGCACCAACGCCTCTGCCCTAACATTTCCGATTCCCACTTCCTTTCGCCCCCTAATGTGTTTAATTTTAACCGTTTCCTTTTATTTTATTTTAATTTAATTTTATTTTAATTTAATTTAATTTTAATTTAATTTAATTTTAATTTATTTAACTGATTTTAATTAATTTAATTTTAATTTATTTAACTGATTTTAAATGTATTTAATTTTAATTTATTTAATTTTATTTTAATTTAATTTAATTTTAATTTATTTAACTATTTAATTATTTTAAAATTTATTTAACTTTTTTTAATTTATTTAAATAACTATATTATTATTTTAGTTTATTATTATTCTTAGATTATTATTTATTTCTCTCGAGTGTAGGCTCTGCTCGTACTAACCAGTGCTGTTTTCCCACTCCCTAATTTCAGTTTCTCTAATGGTCCGAACCTTTCTTAGAAATGTTCCAATTCTTTCATGAAGTTAGATCTTTTATCACCTAAAATGTTTTCGGCGAGCGTTACGTTCCTATGTTGGAAGTAGTAATTTCCCATTCCCATCCATTTTCTTCTCCAAGTTTCGGTCGCACTGCAAATTAAAAGGATGTGGATCTAGTCTTCCCTATCACCGCAAAGCACACAGATGCCATTAACATTAGAGTCCTTTAATCTACGTTGCATCCACCCCCCGACCCTGAACCAAGCGTATCCCCCTCTTGCGTCCTTTCGCAGTGTGTTTACGTAACGTTCGCAACCCCATAACGGACTCGCGTGAATTTGCGCAACTAGCGAACGTTTTTCGGCCGTTGCTGCCAGGATCTCTTGCCTTTTAATATCCGCAAGTCTATCCGAAATTAGCCGTTCTATGTCACGTGTTCCCCTATCTCATACCATCTCCGGAGAAACGTCTCCCAGACCTGCACGTTTCAGTAGCAGTTGCACTCGAAAACATCTATGTATAAGTGTGTCAGCCTGTAAAATAGCCTCCTATATTCATATACACAATACATTTGGTTGGTTGGTTGGTTGGTGATTCCGGACGCTTCAACAGCTTAGGTCATTAGTCCCGTGCGTGTAGTGCATGTTATTCCCTCGGGAGATGGCGGTGTTCTTCCGCCGCTGGATGGCGAGATCCGGCACCGACCTACCATCGGCTAGCGGGGTTTCCCCCTAACCAAGACTCTCCCACCATCGGGGCACCACCGCGATCGGGACAATCTAAGTCCCCGACTGGTCTCCCGGAATATGTGGTAGTGTAGTGCATGTTAGTGTAAGGGGAGAGGATAGGACAAGGAAGAGGAAGGCAAGATCGCACGCGGTCCGTGGCCCGTTTGTTAGGATACTGTTCCGGCATTAGCCTGGTGTTGATCAGAGAAACCACGGAAAACTACCGATCAGAACAGCCGGCTGCTAGAATTCTCCTCCAGACAGCGACTTAATTCGACCTATCCGAAAAGCTAGTGTCGAAAATCCTGCCGCTGTCAAGACTCGAACCTAAGACCTCCCGGTCAAAGGCGCTGCATCAGTTGATGCACTGGGCTACTGTTCTCGGTCGAAATACATTTGTGTTTTCATTACTTTTGAAAGGATTTGTAATTGGAACTCACTTTAAAAGACAAGGAATTGTGCATATAATATTCAAATAACATTCTTATGAACGCAGCACTGCACTGTAATGCGTTCACGTTTCTCGCGGTAGCGGGACTTGGCTGTTTTGGAGGGGATGAGAGCTTATTTAAGTGGAGAGACATGTCACAGAAGTGATATACCGTGTTGATTTAAAAAAAAACTTGTGCCAACGGAGTGCTATATCTTTTAGACATGTGAAGGGACACTCACTGAAGTCGTCCCTGCGCCTGCGCAGTAATACTCGCATCGCCGTCGGAGTGCTCCAACCGTCCGTCAAGCAACGTGTTGCCCCCTCTTTCCCTTTTAAGCTCGCGGTAGCCAACGACGCGTTTTCGTCGTTCGCATTTCCCGAGCGTGCGCCGGCCGGCTTTCACAAAGAGCATTGGAAGGCGGACTGTCAATCGCAGGTTCCGAACGGCGCGTGTTTTGAAACACCAAGGTTCTCTCAGACGACTTGCATTCCCACCTTGTTAACCGACGTTTAAGAGAAATTGTGCCGAATTAATGTGGGTGTGCACATGTGAACGTGCGAATACCCACGAGCCGCCACTGCCCTCAGCCTATCTTTGACTCATGTACATACCCTTCCACGTGTTTCACAGCTCAACACCGCGCGGCTTACAGTCGCAGAATCGATGTCCACCACGCACCTCTGAATGCTGCGGCGCCCTCGGGCGCCACAATGGGGCAGGAGCGGCCGCGCCACCAAAGGCTCTCCAGCGCTCACTTCGTTAGCGACGGCGCGGCTCAAAGCGACCGCCCGCCCGCCCCCGCCCGCCCGCCCGCCCGCCCGCCCGCCCGCCCGCCCGCCCGCCCGCCCGCCCGCCCGCCCGCCCGCCCGCCCGCCCGCCCGCCCGCCCGCCCGCCCGCCCGCCCGCCCGCCCGCCCGCCCGCCCGCCCGCCCGCCCGCCCGCCCGCCCGCCCGCCCGCCCGCCCGCCCGCCCGCCCGCCCGCCCGCCCGCCCGGCCGCCCGCGCCGCCCGGCCGCCGCCGCCCGGCCGCCCGCCGCCCGGCCGCCCGCCGCCCGGCCGGCCGCCCGCCCGCCCGCCCGCCCGCCCGCCCGCCCGCCCGCCCGCCCGCCCGCCCGCCAACCCGCCCGCTATTACCTGTAATTCAGCCGCGCGGTTGCCCGTCGGGGGCGAGGCGGTGGGCGGTGGGCGGTGGGCGGAGGGGGATTCAGGGCAGAAGACGGGAGAGAGCAGTGGCAATGAGAGAGGGTTTACCAACAGAACACGCATGGTCGGCGATGCGCCTCGAGTCGTTGTACCGGGAGCGGTGGTTCAGTGTATCGACTGATGTCACTGCAGTGCCTCTGTCCGGGAGGTCCTAGGTTACACTCCCGACGGCGGCCAGGAAGGAAGGAAGGAAAAAAGAAAGGAAGGAAGGAAGGAAGGAAGGAAGGTTTTACAACTACGGCTCATGCGTTGGCCGCCTCCTCATGTATGAAACAAGAAGGGAGGTGTTGCAAATAAGCAGCGATCAACTCTGGCGAGTATTAGTCCGTTCGATGGCGGTAGTACAGAGTTCATTTCGTTCGACCAAAAAATCTGTAGTTTTATGAGATTAATTTCAACTGTTACAACATTGTGATGAGAATATTTCGTTTACAAGCAAAAGAATAAAGAAAAAACACAGATCACAAAACAACGGCGTTAAAACATCAGCATGATTCTATAAAATTCTCGATGTTTTGAAAACATTGACATCAAAGTCGCATTCGTAGTGACTGGGTGGCAGTAAGAAAGTCGGGAAATGAAGACTATCAGAAGTACGAGGTTCGTGTGGAAAGTGGAAAATTTTACAATAATTGAGAACGTCATACTGCTTGGTGCTTGGAAGTCGTTGGAGTTGTCGGAGCAAAGATGGATCTGGGAGAGAACGACGGTGTGGGGTAAGTGGGAAACGCCAGGCCTCAGAATGCGGAAAACGTGGGGGACATGTGGAATGACAGCGTTGTCTAATAAGTGGATGACGTCGAAAGCATGATGGACGCCAGTAAAGTCGTCAACGTGGCGAAAGTAGGTGATATGGGTGTCGTTAGAACGTGAGGGACGTTCATGTGAGCAAGGACGTGGATGGATGGAGAATGGGAGATTTCAGGGGATTGCGGAATGCGATGGTGTTGGGAGCGTCTCAAAAGTGGGGACGTCCGAAAAGTAAGGAAGTTGGCTTATTCGAAAAGCCAATGTTATCTGATGTTGAAGGCGTGGTAAACAGTTATCGGTAGTCAAGGGTACAAGAAATGTTGGTAGCATGGGAGTCGTTGTGGTTTTGACAATCTTGCGTATTATTGATGTGAGGAAGGTTTGAAAAATGAGGATTGTCTGTAAGGTGGGATTCGTCTACAAGGTGGGGGTCGTCTCGAAGGTAGGAAACCACTGGGAATTGGGAAGCGTGTAGAAGGTGGGGATTGTTTGGAAGTTGGGGATCGACTGGAAGATGCGGAGTGTGTGCAAGGTGAGTAGCCTGGAAGATGGGGAATGTTTGGAAAATGGGGAAAGACTAATGCATGATGGACGTCAGAATCGGCGGGAACGTCAGGGGATAATGGATATCAAATGCGTTGGTTTTCCGGGCGTGGGAGGCCTTGGGTTCATCAATGTCGACAATGATCATCACAGTTTACGAGGGTGTCCAGAACCAAATTGTATACGTTGGTTGAACCGAGGAATGCTCTGGCATGCATTGGGACATACATTGCGAGCGTGAGCGTGTCTAGGGGCGGGGTGGGCGGCGAAGCGCGGGGTGGAGCGTTGGCCCACGACAGCCGCGTGTGTTCGTTCAGCCGCGAGGAGCGCCACCATCGATTTCCGAACCAGTGGCGCTGCCTGGCGGTTGTCGGAGACGCTGTTACTTCACGCCGCATTAGGTGCTCGAGCGCGATCAAGCGCCTTCACGGACTGTCGATAACCGTTTTTTGAGGGCAGCGGTGTGTGAGAAATCGATAGGATTGTTTCCTTAATTTAGACACCTATCGAAGAAGGCCCTTAACACGCGTATTGATAATATTCGTTTATGTGAAACCCAATATGTACTACTATCGAATCCCCTAATGCTTCTCTATTGCAATGTATTAAATAAGTACAATTCAAGCTCAAAATCAATTTATTCCATGAAGATTAATTGTTAAAATACGTAGTTAAAAGATGTATTAATTATACTTTATTATAATACCCTGCACTTTAAAAATCAAATATTTTAAGAATGTTGTGCACCACCAACATTTGATTCCGACTTCCTGCTTTTTAGATAGATTCTTCGATGTTATTCGATATTAAATCGAAGCGAGGTGTATAGTTCAAAAAGATATTCATAGATCGTGCAACAAGCCAGATCCTTCTGGATCGACGTAGAGCCTACTTCGTCAATTAACTTTGCAAAAACAACGCCCCCACATGTCTGATTTAATTGAAACAACTCTTTAAATACTCTCGGTACTATTAAGAACGAAGTGAGCAAATGTCAGTGTAATCGGTCGAGTAGATTTGCGTCTATAAGCGGCAGACATAAGCACCTCCATTTTAATTATATATAGAGTACCACCATTTCAACTCACTAGCATTGGTTCATAAAACAATTAAGGCTGCCAGTTCGAACTCGGTTGGGGATGACTGAATTTGGAAGCGCGGAAACTTTGAGTGTCTCCTACAGTTCTTGACATATGAACCCGAAAAAAAACGACAACTCGAAATTATCCAATTATCCAATTAGTTTTATTGTTGGATAGTGTGGAAAACATAAGAGAATGGTGGGGGTCTCCTTTTCGCTAAAAAAAAGCGATTTTTTGAAAATTGTAAAAGTTGAAATTTTTTTCAGCCTCTTCCTAAAACTAAAATATTAAAGACAGAGATTTGTCTCTTAATGAAATCTGCTCCCTGAAGATTGATTTTGAAATAGGTACAATTTTACGAAATGTGAACGAAATACGAAAAAATACGAGTACTTATCGCGTAATTTTGCGCAAAAATTCGGACGAGAAAATTTGTGCTGTTTTAGCTCTACTAATTTTCTTTCATGATCTTCTGATTTGCGTTTCAGTGCAACTATTTATCATGCGATAAATAAATAAAATTTATTACAACAAAAAAGTTTCCATTTTCATTACACTGCATTTTTATTTAGTTAGCTATCTAGAAATCTAATCACTATTTTATAAAACTAGTTCGTGCAATAAATGTGTTGTAAAATCTATAAAACCTTCACCACGAAAATAGTCATCCTGGAGTAAGAAACTAGCCGAACATTAAAGGATCGACAGTGAAATTACGCTTCTCTGAGAGGGACTTTGTTGCCGTACTTTAAAAAGTAATTTTCATGAAAAAGACGAATTATCGAGGCCTTAATATACCTGGATTTAGTAAGCAAGAAGAAAGAACGTGCAGAGAACATTGTGTTGATTCAGTACATAACACACAATGTTAGGTTAAATCAAACGCTCTTTTTTCTTTTTCGTATCTTTCTTCTTCTCTTTGAATTCGTTTTCTCAGTCTCCTGCCCTTGTAATCCTCGTCCTTCAGATCTTCCCTCTTTTCAGTGAGTCGCCTATTGTTAATGCGATATGACAATTGTAGAGGTCGCTGCAACACGAAAGCGCAAAACACTCGGACATAATGCAACAATTGTCAGTCTGGTGTTCGCAGTATTGCGCGAATATTATCAACATCTTTGTCGAGAAGGGGGATGGTTTTCACTATGGACTCTGTGAACTTCGTTCCGCTCTTATACCTTTTTATAACTTAGCATTGGATGCTGATAAAGACGCAATCAATTCGTAACGTGGGCGTAAGATGATATTTTTTTAAAATTTTTATTTGGTTATTTAAGGTCGCATCAACATCTTAGGTCATTAGCGACCACTATTGCTGTTAACGGTATGGTAACTATGAGGATAAAACGATATGGTGATGATAAGGGATGAAAGGACGAACACAAATACAACCATGCCCGAGGCGGGACTCGAACCCGCGACCCTGCGGTCCGAGATCACTACGACACTACTGCCTTAGCGATCTCGGCCACCGGGCCGACGATAATTTATTGTAAAGATCAAAATGACTGATTCTCGCATAGCAAAATATTTACGGTTTCCACATGATTTGATTTAATTAATATTAATTCCAGTACACTTATATATGGGAAATAATTTAATCTACTCTACAAACTGACAAATTTTTTTGCTGTATTCACATGTGAGATAGTTTCGAATTGATCAATATCTCACGAGTGACAGTACACATTATATGTTATCAGAAATTCATTGTGGTAAACCCTATAGTTCTCTATTTGGAAGTTCAGCCAGTGGGGACCGCAGCTTTTTGTTATATAATATAACGACAATCTTGAACTGATTGATTCCATGTTTTGTCACACTGGTGGTAACATTTGTGCCCTCTGAGAGCCCCTGCAGGGTGCTTTATTCGCGAGTGAAGGACGACTAGCGTTAGTTGGTTCCGGCTGTCAGGGCTGGCAAATGACTGCGATCTGCGACAGACGGGCAACTAGCGCACTTGGCAATGAACCAGGGGCAGTGTGCAAGCAGCTAGAGTAAATACACGAACCGGTAGGGAATCGTCCAGTACAGGGCACCGGCAGCGGTAGCTCAGTGCATCAACTGATGTCACTGCAGCGCCTCTGACCGGGAGGTCCTAGGTTCCCACTCCCCACGGCGGCAGGATTTGCGACACTAGCTTTTTAGCTAGGTCGAATTCAGTCGCTGTCTGGAGGAGAATTCTAGTGGCCGGCTGCTCTGTTCGGTAGTTTTCCGTGTTTTCTCCGATCAACACCAGGCGAATGTCGAAACAGTACCCCAACAAACGGGCCACGGACCGCGCGCGATCTGTCCCACCTCTTCCTTGTCCTATCCTCTCCCCTTACACTCACACTTACAATAACATGCACTACACTACCACATATTCCGGGAGACCGGTCGGGAGCTTAGATCTTGTCCTGGCTGGGGCGGTGCCGCGCTGTTGGGAGAGTCCTGATTAGGGGGAAACCCCACTAGCCGACGGTAGGTCGGCGCCGGATCTCGCCATCAAGCGAGGGAAGATCACCGCCATCTCCCGAGAAAAAACATGCACTACACTAACGGGAATAATGACTAGAGCAGTTGACGCGCCCGGAAACATGAATCAATCAATCAAGTACAGAACGAAGGGCGGAAAGCAGGCAATGAACATAAAACATAAGCAGAAAGCTATGGACTGTGAGTCGTGGATAGAAGTTACTAGAAATGGAGTGATCATCCATGAGGAGCGATTTCCAGATTTGGGCAATTTAAAGGCGTTGGAATGCTAGGCAATGTGTAGAAAATGGTAGGCAAAAGGAACGCAGATCTCTGAGATCGTGCAGCCACAGAATAGGTACTACACTGAAAGGGAAGTAGAGGGCGGTCGTTTGACCTTCAGTAAGCCATCGCGCCATCTTGAAACTGTGCAAGGAACCGTAAGAGTCAACTAAAACCCCATTTTCTAAAAAATGGCTCTAATTTTTGTCATCTAACTTTTCTTACAGTGCTAATTGCACTGTGTATTGTGACATAACATTTATTTTGGTGGATTATTTTGTTGCTTTTTTCCAAAAATTACATAAATGTAATTTTTTACATATTTAAAAATTTACATTTTTAAAAATTACGTAAATGTAATTTTTTGAAATATCTTTGACGCGATTAATGTACACATTTCCAACGACTTGTAAACACTATTACATTAGTGAGTTAGTGTGCTTGAAATTATTTCAAATAAAGTTTTCTGAAAACTCAAACATTGTTTGTAAAAAAGAGGTGTAATTTCGCTTTGTCAGTAACGCTTAAACGATATTTTCTTAAAATGACTCCAATTTTTTTTATAGAAAATTGTCATTTAGAACAAGGTATTACTCTTCTTTAATATTATTGATGTAACATTTCGATCGTACTATTAGAAAACCGAAGAATTGAGAAAATTTCAAAATAATTGTCTTTGGATGGAGATAAATAAAAACTAGCTAGAGAATATGGCAAGTCCGATAAACTATCCCGGACAAAGAAAAAATAGAAAACGAATACGAGAAAGTTTGTGCCATTATATAGCACAACTAGTTGTGTATTTATAATTCTTTACCTTTTTATCTGTATTTTTTATTAATATTTGCCTATGTGCGATGTTAGTATTTGCCTAGACGATGCAAATGTCCTTTCGGGTTACGTATGTTTTTGCTAGTTAAACACACACAAAATACAACTACAACGGAAATAAAAGGTACCTTCATCACCATTCAGCACACAACAAATGCCGGGATGTGGAGTTGTTTTTCACACTTTCGATATGGCGACCATGCGCATCATATCGGCGCACGGGTTGTGGGTAGCTTTCCTTTCGGTGTGGTACCTGTCTATGGTTCAGCGGCGAGGAGTAGCCAGTGCGAGACGAGAGGAGTAGGTGTGAAAAAGTTGTAATGGGGATATGGCATTTGAAGGAGATGTGGGAAGGAGGCAAGGAGACGGCGTGAGGATTAGTCGTTCATAAGAGAGTGGACGGGAGGAGGAGTCATAGGGACGATGTCTGTATGGTGGGAGAGGGCGCATGGGGAAGGGAAGGGGGGGAAGGAGACTTGCGGAACGTGGGGGGGAGGGGGTATAATGAGGGGGGGGGGACGGGGGGGAGGCTGCTGCGGCGTCGGGCGGACGGGTTCCGCGTGTTAGCGCCGGCCCGCGCCGGAGCCGCTTGTCTGCGGCGAGGGGCTGACAGGCGCTCAATGCGACGGCGACGCGCGGCTCCGTCGCCGCCACGGGCGCTCAGGGGGATCGCGGCGACGCCTCGCGACGCCGCAACGCACACAGGCGCGCAGCGCACCAGCACACGGCCAAAATACCTGTTGTCTCACATACACACATTTATGAAGGGGAGAGGAAAGGAGAGACGGAGAGAGAGAGAGGAGGAAGAGAGGAGAGAGAGGGAGAGGAGAGGGGGAGAGGAGGAGAGGAGAGGGAGAGAGGAGAGGGAGAGAGGAGAGGGAGAGAGGAGAGGGAGAGGAGAGAGGGGAGAGGAGAGGAGAGAGGAGAGGGGATGTCTCACATACACACATTTATGAAGGGGAGAGGGAAAGGAGAGACGGAGAGAGGAGAGGAGACGAGAGGAGAGAGGGGAGAGGAGAGGAGAGAGGAGAGGGGAGAGGAGAGGGAGAGAGGAGAGGGAGAGAGGAGAGGGATAGTGGAGAGGAGGAGAGAGATAGGGAGAGAGGAGAGGATTTTTTGTCTAAATAAATAGTTGCTCTTTCCAAATATATTAATATTTTCTTGTAGGATTCCTGGAAGTCTCTTTAAAATTTATTTAAATGTCCTAGTTTATGTTAACTTAAATAGCAAAAATGAAAATGTTACTTCAACTGCTAATAACTTTAGAAAATTCCAATTTACCATCCAGATTTGTTCACTACTATAAACTGCAATGTTACCGTTATAATTTGACAGCAGAAAATGAAAATCTAAGATGAAGTATTTGAGAAAATTAACATTGAAAAATATTGTCATTTTTTACTTTGCCCTTAATATGGCCTTATTAATGACCTTGTATTTAAGTTTATTGTTTTAAGTCTCCAGAATGGGATGTATTCATAAGAAACATAAAGTAATTTTTAATGTAAAATCAAATTTGAAGAGGTTTTAGAAGTTTTTTAATAATACCCTCTGAGACTCGTGCAAAACGTGAAATTTCATAATTCTTACAATGAAGTTAATAAAAGAGAAATTTAAAGCCGTAAACACCATTTAATTGTTGTTTTAACTTTTAAAGCAATTTACAAAGTTTCAGTCCAATCAGAAGATGATCGGGAAATTTTGGCCGATTTGACATGGAATGACCCTGTTAAATTAAAACCCGTGTCCATCATATAATGCAGGTTTTAATTTTTGCAATAATTAAGTTTTAAAACGACTTTGAAAATAAATTCCAGAGAACAATTTTAAAAAGTGTAAATACACATTTATTAACCTTTCTATTTTCTCTTCTTACGAAAGTACTACGTAAGAAGAGAATGTTATGTAAAAGTTCGCCAGAAAACGATGAAATTTCGTCAGAAAAACTCTTATTGGCGAGCCCTAGTAACGAAAAAGTGGATAAATACAGTTGCAAAATATGTTAAAAATCCATCTAACACGTGCTGTAGTTAGGATTCATATTTTGTGGTTCTTGATACCGAAAAATTGATTGACGGCAAAACGTCTGTCTGTCCGTCCGTGGTTAACGCCTGAAAACCGATCATCCGATTTTCTCCAATACTGATATTCCCCGATAAATCTTAATGAACTCGAGGCTTTGGGAGTTTCAAACAAATATTTTGATTTCTGAGAGTACTTTACATGAAGTTTCAAAAACATTACCAAAATTTGCTAAAAAATGACACTAATTTTTTTTTCATTAAAATATTTCTTCGGATTGTGCAAAGGACGCTTATCACGGGACGAAAAACATTATGCTGCTTGTCCCCGAGTTCAAACTTCACCGTTCTTCTGTAGCATAGTGGTGTGTCTGACAGTGATTTAACTCGGAGGGCCTGAGTTCGAGTCGCGGTTCGGAAAATAACTTTTGCTGGCTGAAAACACTTTCGCATGTTATATATGGCGGAACACTTACAAATAATGCGAAAAACTATGCGCTGTTGTAGCACCCCTACTTTTAATTATCCATTTTGGCCACGATTCCGTGGTTTCGGTGCCTCTGTGTGGCTGCAGCTCCGTGGGCGATTCCCCGGAGCGGGCGGCCGCCGTTCGCTTGTCGATCTCCCGAATCCAGGAGCCGGCCGCTGCCGTTTGCGGTGGCGCGGCAGTAGTGGGCGCCTTGTTGATAACGCGCGGTGGCACGAGGGATCTGCTACACGGAGCAGCACTGACTTTCCGCCTATTAGGATTCTGTGTGTCTCGGTGGTGTGCGAGCTTGTGTAATGAGATTGGATTTGATGGACTGCAGAACGATGGGATGCAGAAGAGATCTGAGGTAAATAGTTAACGGCTAGTGGTCTACAGCAGGAAAAATGCTGCTGAACGAAGAAACACAAAAATGGTTCTCCAGAAAAAACTCCCACTGCTCAAAAACAAAAACTTAAAGACGCTCGTATAACACTACAATAAACTAAATATTTTAACCCATTC
The DNA here is from genome assembly GCA_964035755.1 of Teleogryllus oceanicus. Lineage (NCBI taxonomy): Eukaryota > Metazoa > Arthropoda > Insecta > Orthoptera > Gryllidae > Teleogryllus > Teleogryllus oceanicus. The sequence goes on from CAXIVR010000009.1 coordinate 86,016,786, forward strand.
GGTTCGCCGGCCCGTAGAATCTACTGACGAGGAATGGTCGCCTTAATTTACGTGCGGCGTCTGGCATATATACGTGCGCGCAATTCATATGGTGTATTTGCTTATATCACACTATTTTCCGTTCGCTGACTATTCATGAATGTTTCGACATCAATAAAGTAGTTAAATACACAGCTATATTTCGTTTTCTGTCATTTAATTGGTAATAAATAGCTTCCAAATACACTCTGTCAAAGCCCTCTGCAGTCACGCCTAAGAAGCATACCAAAGCCAATTTTTATGAAGAAATAGTAGTTTATGCAATTAGTTTATAATGTTAAGCTTTATTGCATGAGTACATGTTTTGAAAACGAGCGACGTTAGGAGCGAGTTTTAAATTTGTACGAATGCAATAAAGCAACATTATAAACGAGTTGCATACGCTATTTTTTTGTATAACAGCATTATAAATTTATGCAAGAATCGAAATTAATTTATGAACTAATTGCAAAAGCAGTTTTACTGTTGGCAACATTGACATTGGTATTATGACGTCACGCATTTTGGACAGCTGATGAGCGATTCTGAAGAGCATGCGAAGAAAGATGGATTCCTTGCCGCAGGAAATTGTTGAACAAGCCACGAAGGCAGAACAATGCTTAATACCGGCAAAGTCAAGTGCATTGTACGAAAAGAGTACAACAAATTTAAAAATTGGATGGAAACAAAGAACGTGAAGATTATATGCGAATCAGTTGTTCTGGCATACATATCGGAGTTAGTAAGTGTCTCTTACTTTATTGACATACCTAGTCGAGTTTTAGTGATGGTCTAATTTTCTAATTTTTATTACATTGAAGTCAGCAGCATGTAAGGCATCAAGTTTGTGGTGTAGTCACTCGAAATTGAAGGCCATGATCAAAATTAAAGATGGTATTGATATTTCTGCTTTTAATAAAGTTCAATTGTACATGAAACAAGCGAATGTCGGTTACGAAGCAGAAAAATCTATGGTCTTTTCCCAAGCTGATGTGAACAAATTTTTAGTAGAAGCAGCTGATGAGAAGTATCTCTTGATGAAGGTATTTAAGTTATATTTATTTGAAATATTTGTGAACTATTGGAACACATCTTTTGCTCTCTTTTTTCAGGTTGTTGCGATTTTCGGCATATTTGGAGCTTGTAGACAGGGAATTGTATAACATATGCACCGTTGATGTCTCTGAATAAGGTTCTGTTTTAGTTGTGAACCTTAGAGAATCTAAAATTAACAAACACAGAATATTTACCGTTATTTCTGATGAAGGATTCTCTTATATAGATTTGTATAAAAATACATTGCCCTCAGACCTTCTAAAGTCAAACATAATAAACTTTTCTTATTTTATAACAAAGGTAGATGCACTTGTAACCCCATTGGGATTAACACTTTCGGAAAAATTCCTAAACTCATTGCCGAATACCTTCAACTTCCAAATCATGAAAAATATTCCGGACATTCATTCAGGAGAACATCGGCTACTATGTTAGCCGACAGTGGTGCAGATATTACCACCCTTAAGCGTCATGGAGGATGGCGATCATCAAATGTTGCAGAATCTTACATTGAGGAATCAATTCAGAATAAAATAAAGATAGCTAGAAGAATAGTGTCAAATGACGAAAATAACGTAGCAGGTACTTCATCAACTAAAACTTTTAATGTACCTGGTTCTGTTCCTTTATCTTTCAAAAACCTCACAGACTGCTCCATTAATATTAACATCAATAAATAATGTAATTATGTAAACTGATTTATTATATTCAAGAATAAAAATCTTTGGTTATTCTGGTTGTATGGTTACTCTGTGAACTCTTCATGCAATTCCACAGCGTTCGTCAATTTTAAAGGTGAGTTGTGACGCAACTATGACGTGTGTGATGACGCAATCATTCGTGCCGTAAAACCTAATACGTCATCATTTGTGCTGTAAAAGGCCCTTTTATGAACGATTTCTTGCAACAGAAAACCTCGTTTATAATGCTGGTATACAAAAAAAGTAATGTTTACTTCATTATTGCAATATAATCTGAAAGTAATCTTATGTATAATGTTCTAATATTAACAGAGTTTGTAAGAATTTAATCAAAATAAATATGTTAAACATTTTTTATTAACATTAACTAGGGTGATTTGTGTTAAAAAATCTTTTAAACCATAAATGTAATCATAAAAGTAGGAACTTCATATAAAAGTACAAGATCGTTGCTTTAAAATAAAAAAATTGCTTCAATGTTTATTGATTTCGGAGATGTGACCCTTCAGATAAACTCCCAAACCTTACGACGGGTGATGGAAAAAAGTTTGGAAGAGGCCATGATTGGAATGTATTAACGAAAACAGTCTTCACAAACACTGTAATAACATAGTGTACAGTAGGGTATACAATATAATAGTTGTTTACATACTGAGCATAATAACGAAGTTGCTGATTCCTCACGCATAAGGTGAAAATAAATATTTAATTGCGTGTGGTCTCTTAAAAACTTTGATGTCCCACGTTGTTAGTTGTCGAAAACAGTGACACTTTGAAAACGAGAATTCCGTCGGCACGCGCAGTATGGGAATAGGAGGAACAACACATTCAAATATTGACATTTTTCATTCAATTTCGAAACTGTTTCACCGGGAGCGGTAGCTCAGTGCATCAACTGATGTCGATGCAGCGCCTCTGACCGGGAGGTCCTAGGTTCCCACTCCCCACGGCGGCAGGATTTTCGACACTAGCTTCTCAGCTAGGTTATATTCAGTCGCTGTCTGGAGGAGAATTCTAGTGACCGACTCCCCTAATTGGTAGTTTTCTGTGGTTTCTCCCATCAAAACTAGGCGAATGCCGGAGTGTCCTACGCGCCTTGCCCTACGCGCCTTGCCCTACGCGCCTTGCCCTACGTGCCTTGCCCTACGCGCCTTGCCCTACGCGCCTTGCCCTACGTGTCTTGCCCTACGCGCCTTGCCCTACGCGCCTTGCCCTACGCGCCTTGCCCTACGCGCCTTGCCCTACGTGCCTTGCCCTACGCGCCTTGCTCTACATTTATTTATTTATATTACGTCAGAAAAACAGTTAAAAACTGCGTATGACGTGCTATGGGGAAAAGTGAATTGTGTGCACATTTTCAAAATTCTGTGATCCCTACACTAAGTCATATACTACTTAAATTTTGAATTTTTGAAATTTTTGAATTTTTGAATTCTTGAAAGGGAGAAAAAAAACTCCCATGTAATAAAATCTATTTTCAAGGATAAACAAGCAATAAAATTTTGAATTTTGAAAGGGAGAAAAAAAACAAAAAAACTCCCATGTAATAAAATCTATCTTCAAGGATAAATAAGCAATAAATTTTGAATTTTGAAAGGGAGAAAAAAAAAACTCCCATGTAATAAAATCTATTTTCAAAGCAATAAATTAAAATTTGGCTCTTATTACTTCCTGCCGCGACAACATGGAAACAATTTGAATAATTGTATTTCCCACTGAATTCTAGAAGACGTGCACAGAAAATGAAGTTACATTTATGTCCAGAAGCAAAACAAGGGGCCATCTCTGCATTTGCTCAATGGATCAGGGAAACTGGACGAAAAACCTGATCGAGATGGGGGTCATTGACCCGGAAGCTGTAGTACAATAGTTGTTACAGGTTGTTTATACTCATTTATATAGTCCAAATGGTAAATAATGCATTATGTATCACTGTTAAAATTAATGTTACTTTTCTTGTGATGCTCAGTATAGTCTCTAATTGTATAGAAACAGTTATGCAGCAGAAACGATTTCACTTGGGATTTAAACTTTTCTATTGAATTTAATCGTTTAATGTCATCTGGCAAAGTGTTGTAAAATAATGTACATGTATTGTATGTGAATTTTTTGTAATGAGCTGTTGATACTGTCCCCTGATGAATATGATTTCTACGTCGAGTGTTATAGTAATAGACTTTGGCATTTTCTGAAAAATATTCCCGCCCTTGAGCAAGTCATTTTTTACAAAAACCACTGATTCGTAAATAAAAAGACACGGTAATGGTAGAATTCCTAGATTAATGAAGAGAGGCTTACAAGAATCACGTGGGCGGGATTTGGTTATTATTCGTACAATTCGTTTTTGTAATCTAAAAGTCTGGGAGCTATAAGATGTATTTCCCCAGAATATTGTGCCATATCTCAGGCGGGAATGAACATTCGCGAAGTATACACAACGAGCAGTATGAAGGCTGACTGAATTTGCAAGAATTCTGAACGCGTAGCATAATGAACTTAATTTTGTGTTCAATTCATTTAAATGGACGTTCCATTTAAGGTTTGACTGAATTGAGAGACCTAAAAATTTTGTTTCCTTAACATCAGTCAATGGTACACCGTTCATTTTCAATGGAGCACAGAATTGTTTATTTGAAATGGAAAACTGCATTAAAACCGTTTTCTTTTCGTTTACTATTAATTTGGTATTTCGGAACCAATTTGAAAATCTGATATTGTACTATTTACGGTTTCTTTATTGCAAAGGATGTTCGTATCATCCGCAAAGAGAACCGTTCTTCCGTTTCGAATCGTCGAGGGCATATCGTTTACGTAAAGTAGGAACAGAATAGGGCCTAAATCGATCCTTGAGGAACTCCACATGCTACGGGCAAAGAGTCGGAAAGGTGCGTACGTAATGTTCCATCATTCCAGTAAGGTATTTCAACTCTCTGAAATCGTTGTTTAAGGTACGAACATAACCAATCTAGAGCAATACCACGAATTCCATATGAAGGTAATTTTGAAAGTAAAATGTCATGATCAATGATGTCAAAAGCTTTTGAGAGATCTAAAAATAATCCAATAGGTGCCTCGTTTTGATCCAATGATGAGGCGACATCTTTAAGAAAAGAAAGTATAGCTGTTTCCGTTGATTTTGATTTTCTAAATCCATGTTGGCAATCTGAAAGCGCGTCGTGTTTAGTGAGAAAGGTTTCCATTCGTACGTAAAAAAGTCTCTCTAATATTTTTGAAAAAACTGATAGAAGAGAAATGGGCCGATAATATTGAATTTCATTTTTGTTGCCTTTTTTGAAAAGCAGCTTAATTTTAGCTGTTTTGAAACTATCTGGAAACGTTCCAGTGCATAAAGATGCATTAAATATGTGAGTTAACGGGTGTATAATGGCATACGCACAAGTCTTTAACAAAGAATCCGGGAATTCATCTAAACCGGACGAATATTTATTTTTTAGTTTACCGATTATTTTGAGAATTTCATAGGAATAAGTTTCGGAAACGAACATTGTGTCTAAAATTTTGGGTAAACTGTCGGTTTTTGAATTTTGTGCCTGAAGACCCTTAGTGAGATCGGCAGCAATTCTCGAAACGTATTGGTTAAAGAGATTAGCCACTGTTGCCGGATCGTTCACATTTATATCGTTATATTTTAAAACAACATTCTCTACGGGTTTTCTAGTTGATTTAGTAGTATTTTTATTATATTCCACATTGCTTTTGTTTTATTATTTGAGTTCAAAATATCGTGATCGTTTTTCATGATTTTAGCCTGCCCTATGACTTTTCGTAACAATGTTTTGTATTTTTTAAAGTAGATAAGGAAATCTTGAGATTTTTTGTTCTAATTCCTTTTGTGATCCAAGTATTACTTTTTCGTGAAATGTTTAATTTTCTCTTTTTAATAGGAAAGCATGCGTTAAAGAAAAATGAAAGCTTTGAGAAAAATAAATTATATTTTTCATTTGTGTCAATAGCGTTATAAACTGCCTCCCATGATTCTTTCAGCAAGTAGTCCGTAAATAACTTTATGGTCACTGTAACCTAGATTATTCGTTATTATTTCATATCTAGTTGTGGTTTTGTTAATTATAATTTGATCTATTGCTGTTTGTGGTTTAAGAGTATTACGTGTAGGTACGTTCACTGTAATATCTAAATTAAAAGAATGAATTAAATTAAGAAACTGCTCTTTCTCGTGGGATTCGCTCAGAAAATCAATATTGAAATCTCCACATACAACAATGGATTTAAAAGAGAGATTACTAATTTTGTTCAGAGTTATCTCTAGATTTTCTACGAAATTGAAATAATCTAAAGCTTGCTTTGTTGGAGGTCTGTAGATGCAAAGTAAGATAATTTTGAGCGTAGTAAGATGTACAACTGTTATTTCAAAAACTTTTCAACTGCATATAAATTGAATTCTGACAAGAAGGTAGAATCAATATTATTTCTTACATAAATACACGAACCTCCGTAAGCAGGGCCTTTATTTGATTCCCTTGCTCTACAATAAGATCCTGCAAGGTAAAAACTAGGAATTTGGAGTGTGTTTAGATCATTATGAAATAACCAATGTTCTGTAAAGCAAAGAACATCTATTTGACTGAGATCACACTCTAATGCTGCCTGGATAAATCCAATTTTATTTGAAAGAGATTGCACATTATAATGCATTATTTTAATCTTTTGCATGTTCCTACACGGATGCTTTTCTGTTGTATCTGACTGTAGTTGCTATTTATTTATCTCATTTTTACCTCGAGTGCGTGGTCGAAGGAAGTATCGTGTCCCAGCAGTGTTAGGAGATGAGGAAGGAGGGGTTACAGATGTAGGGGAATGAATAATGGGAGAGGTAGTACATGGATTAGGTTCAGGGGATAAGGTAATTGGGTCCAAAGGGGTTCCGGAGGATGGAAGAGAACTAAGAGATATAGGTGGGGATGAATCTTGGATAGGATACTGCTGAGGTGTAAGGATGTGTTTGGCAAGTTCGCTACCGAGTGCATGTTTTCCGACAAGGTTCAAGTGAAGACCATGCCGGGTGAAGTGTTTTTCTGAGAGAAAGTTAAGCTCAGATAATTTAACATGTGTGCCTCTCAGATGCAGTTTTAATTTGTTGTTTGCGTGTCTAATTTCTTTGCACAATGTTGGTTTGTTGTACCAGAAGGGCAGAGTCGAGATTACAATGTTCGTGTTTTGGGCGGCACGTTGTAGTTTGTCAACATGTTGCTCAGGTGTAAAGTGACCACCCAAATTGATGTCATTCTGCCCTCCTATGATGATGACTGTATCCCGTTTGGTGAGAGTTTTTGTGTGGGTGTCCAATTCACTGATCACGTCGGCAAACCTCCCGTTAGGTTTAAACACACACATGACAGAGAAATTGGATGGGTGTTTCCCACTGAGCAGGGAGGAGATTTGTCGCCCATGGCTATCTGCTAAAATTAGTACCTTTTTGGTGGGCTCAGTAGGAATGTCCTTGTTTACGTGTGGGCCAGGTTGCGCAACTCTACGTGTCTTTGTTTCTTTGCGCTTGCTAGCCTGTTTGCGTCGGTTTGTGGGTGGACGTGTCGATGATGGGAGGGGGTAGTGAGGATTGGGAAGGCATGGAAAATCATTTTCATAATCTAACACAGCAAATCTGTTTTGAGTCATGATTGGTTGTGATGATTGTGTTTTTGCTTTCGCGGATGGACGGTTGAAAGTTTCTGCGGTGTTGTCTATTGTTGTCCAACCGTCTGAGTTTTGAACGACCTCTTCGAGCCTTCGGATATGTTCATCTAAATTATTGTTTACGTGTGTGAAGGCTTTCAGAAGGTCGGCTTTGAGAGTGTACAGAGTAGAAAGTGTATAGCGAATAGTAGCCATGTCACGAATGCGTATCAAATGCGTGGCAAATATGAGAATATGCCTTGCCCAATGTACCTTGCCCCACCATGCCTCCGTGCCCTGCCCTCAGCTCTTCCCCTTCGTTTCCCAACCCCCGCCACTGCATTTATGCTAATTGGTGTTTCCCAAATTATGGTTCATGTACTGTCAGTTCACAATAAAAGTGTAGTAAATGAACTGTAATTTTAAAAAACAACGGTCACTCTGTTCCGAACTCTTTATTTCGCACTCAAAGGTAGTGTTTTACTCCTTATAGAGGCTGTGTTCAACGTTCTTTTAACTAATAAAAATTGACTCTGTTTTAAATATACTGTATTTGTTCTCGTAATAAAAAATACGGGTTTTGACGTCTGTCCATTTCTTGTGCGCAGACGATATATAACAGCATCATATAATGAAAATGGGAATGCATTATTTCATACAAGACACGAAACCTCATCTATTCAATTCGCATCTTAGGACAGTACTTCACCCCCTTGAATCAACGAGAAAAGCAATGGATGCCTGTGCACATGTTTACATGAAGTGCAATGTTTAACTAATTGCTCATTTATCTTCAGACAATGAAAAAGTGTGACATTAATTAGAGACGTTAAGCAAATTTATAATAATGAGTCTTTTCTTGGGAGGAAATTACAAGGAAAGAAGACCTGGAGTAATGTACAATTCATGGTTACCATTGCTAACTTTACAGTGGGCAATTTAGCACTCATGTAGTAGCACTAATTTGCTTCAGAACTGAATCATGCGTGTTCTATGCACTTTCTGCGTTTCATGGGGCCATAGATCTCTTGCCTCTTGTACGAGAATTTATTCACAGAAAAGCATCACTTTGTCTGGCACACAAAACAACCACATAATTATCTAAGTTGACAGGAAACATTTTACAGTATTTGAGTTTTTCTAATTTGTTTAAATTGAGATTTTCTTGAAAAAAATCACTTCCTTCTTTTACAGTAATGCCGCATTTCTCGTTAAAAAGCAACATCGTTAGAAACATTTCGTTGTTTCTTTATTCGATTTTGCATCGTTATTAGTAAAGAAAGTTTCTTCAATATATAGTTCGCAGATTAAAACTATTCGTTGCTGAAAATAAGCATATTTTCATCTCTTTGTAGTTTTGTCATGAAAATGAATACAGTAGAAATATATGCAATATAAAGTACACTAGTAACACTGAGGATAAAACCCACAACCTTATTATTTCTTAAGTAACTTGACTTCGGAGAGGCGTATGGCTCCTACCAATATTTCTTGAGATCATATCTTACCACTGCGCTGAAATATGTCGACAAAAATGTGATAATGAATTATCGACCAAATTATGACATGATATGCTGATGTATTTTCCCATACAACAGACAGTATGCTAATGGTCTCGTCACACTAACACGAAGTGCTAATATCTCCCCTAAGAATTTCGTCCTCGGAGACATTAAAAAGCCAATCTCAAAGGGGACATCGGCGTTTAACAAATGGCGGAGGGCGGCGATGTCTCTGCGATTAAATCGTGGGAGGCAGTGGATAAATGCGTGCACTACCAGCCTCGTGCTTGCGGTCACGCGACCCAGCGCCTGCGTGAGCGCGTGAATGCGTGACGCGGTGAGGTCGCCTGCTTTAGTCTCGAGGCACGCGCTGTGTTTCATGTCAGCGCTCGATCACGTGCGCGAACTCACATCGACGAGGAGTTTCCTGGTCAGATATGTCGGTGCAAACAAAATATGGCACATGTAAGAAAATCTTCATTTTGAGCGAAATGAAGAAACTTGATAGTTAGAGGAGAGTAAACCCGATTGTTGGAAAGAGTTTTAGAAAAAAGTACTGCTCAACGATTCAAAAATTACAGGAGGTACTCTAGTTACGTGACTCCCGTATAATATGCCTTCATAATAGTACGAATAGAAGTAGTTTATTAAGCCTACTAACATATTTTTATATCAATAAAATATATTTTGTAATATCCCATTTCAGTACTTTAAATACGTATAATCATTTTGATCATGATTCATTTTGTATATCTAGTAGTTATATATCTATACATATTCATATATCTATGCTAGTAGCACGCGTGAAATGAAAATGTTACCATGCAATTAAAAATTAAAGCCCACCGATTCAGATAAAGGAGAGTAATCGTTTAATTAAGAATATATAACACAGACATAGCCAAGATATTTTTGAACATGAAACATGAACAAAAATGTGCATCACATTTTACGTACCTACAACAATCACATATAAACAACGAATGAATAAAACTAAATTGGGGAAGTAAACGTTAAGCTAGCTAACTTACGGAACAACATAAAATATTTAACGTGAATAAATTAAATGTTTTACGTATAAACATTTGGTCTTAGGATTACGAATGTAAAAATGTAAACGTCAGTTGTGATTACTAGTTCTAAAAAGTACACTATAGTAGAATGTATACTATTATGTGCAGAAACTGCAACTGAACGCGAAATTAAACTAACAACTTGTTATTATATGCGATTAAATTGCACGAGTGTTCCTCTCCGATCGGTGATTAAGTTAAATAATATTGCAAAGAGTGGGTTTGCACTGGCCCAATACTGCATTTTTGCATGGATAAATTGACTCAGGAGTAAAAAGCCTTTCTAATGTTTTTGGGACTATCAAGGAAAGCGAAAAGTTGTCGATAAAGTTTAAAATTACTTCAAATATTTTTATGGAAGTTTTGTGAATTGTTCCAAGAATATCTGTTTATAATTCTGGATAAATCATTTCTATTTCATATTCTGCAAGTACATTGGAAGTTACCTTTAAACAAATTTTTTAAACTAACTCTTTAAACAAATAAACACGTTTTGTTAAAGTTTCACCTTAATACGGAAATGGCACGATAGGTAAGAGGATGGAGCGTAACATTCGAGAGTTATGTACATTTCATTGATTATATCGTCTGCTAATACAGGAGAATCATTTCATGTGTAAGAACATTACAGCGTGTTCCTTCTAATATTAACAATAAATAAATTCTGTAGAGTTTGGGCCTCAGAAACATATATTCCCATTGAAAGTGTTTTGTAAATTTCAAATTTCGTTTCATCCTGTATGTCACCGGAACTTTTTGAGTAGTTCCAAAACTGTTATAGTCTCCGGAGGACATTGACGTCATTTGTGAACAGCGAGTGTACTGCAATACTGACGGCCCGCTAGCGTGCTAAGGTACTAAGGCTTAAGGTCAGGCACAATCGAAAGACGCAAGTGCGCAAATGAGGATTATCGCATAGTGCTCACCAATTCCGCCAATTTACGAATTTTCGATTCTCGTCTTTTTTGTCCGAAAAACTATAGTTTTCGGCAATAATTAAAAATATTCTTAGCCCTTCAACTTAATTAAAGCACAACTTTCTAGGTATTATAGACGAAGAATAACGAAGTCATTTTAAACAAAATGACGTGGTAAAGATTTGTTCATCTAATTGAGAAGACGATGGGATGTTCTTTTACAACATGCAATGCCTCACTTATGCATAACTTCATTCGTATATCAACTATAGTACGTCTATAACTGACCACAAGAACAAACAATTGAATATCACCTCCATATTCCTCACTGGTATCCATTTACATCTATTCAGCTCGACATATATAGTAGTACTAAAAGTATTTTACATCATTGGATGTCTCTCGCGTTCTAGTTTCCATTTCAGTCTGTCACTGCAGGCTTCTGCATATAAAGACATTGCCTCCAAACTGCACTCTTCCACGTAATTATAGGTATTTGTTAATCAGTTGTGTCAAGCTGATTACCAATTCCCGAATTTCATAGACCATCATTCTTTACCCATTTGATTATTTTATGTCATTTGAGTCAGACAGCTTTTCTGTGATCATATTATTTGAGATATCTTATTCTATCAATCTCGTCATAAATTAATATCATCTTCATTATATTTTTCCAACCCTCTCTCGCATTCACCATACTCAATCACGGTTCTATATTTCTTTTTTCCCATTTTATTTCCTCTCTTTTGCTTTGCTCATAATCCCATCTTACATTACCTCCTACATTCCACGAGGAACCGTACAGATCCCAGGGAGAAATTCTATCGTGCATTCACTTCTTCTCCAGGGTTACACGGCAACCCAAAGGGGCGGCGGCGGCTTTTTTAAAGGGCGAGCGCGAAGAGGCAGGCGGAGGGCGGCCGGTGCTGGCGTCAGGGGCTCGGCAGGGGAGGAGAGAATCCGGAAGGGGACGAGAGGAGAAGAAATTCCTCACCACTTGGTGGGAACTCTCTAATTATACGGATTCTTGTGAAGTCCACGAAAAAAAAAGTTGTGGGAATACCGCTGGGGCAGAACGCCGGGTGTAGAGGGGAGAGAGCAAATAAAGCTGCTGACACGATTCACCCCCGGTGAGGAAATGTGATTGCAGCGGAAAGGTTCGTGCAGAGCCCGCGTTGGAAGGCCCTGCGTGGGTGGCTTTTTAGGACCCTCGGACCTCGCTCTGGAGTTCATTGGACCGCGTCGCCATGGTTAATTTGATGTAATTCGTCGAATTCATAGTCGACGCAAGGAATAAGAGAATTCTTACGTAGTAAGCGATTGATTGACATAATTGCTTCAATTGTAATGCCCGAGCACTTGAAAATTGATTCATTGACTCACACCTGACATGGGCTGGAATTGATGGGGTGTACCGAGTTGGCATCCTATGGGATTACAGTAATCCCAATAATTTGTTCTCCGTTCTTTCTAGGCCGAAAAATGTATCGATAGGAAGCGGCGAAGAATTGAGATCCTGGGCCAACTAAACCGTTAGTTGAGAGGGTAATTAGTGATTAAGGGGATCTGAATTCACGCTTAGGAGAATGTGATTTATTTCTAATGGAACCCAGCAAACCTTAGATCAGTGAAATCGAAGTGTAAAACAGTTTTTAATAATATAAATAAGATTTTTAAATTTCACATTTCAAAATAAATTTTTCTTTATTACATCAGCGGTCTAAAGACTGATAAATGCCAAAACGAGGTTGAAAAACCATCAGTTGCTATTTCTTTGTATAACTTTAGTTTCTCCAAAGTTGGTGTGATTCCAAGACCAGGTTGGTGTGATTCCAAGAAATTTTATTGGCCTGAATCATAAATGCTCAATTTACCGGACGGTAATGAATCTCTAAAATGGAATATTAGATAAGACAAAAATACGTCAATTCACCATAAAATAACATCAGTGTGGATGTTACCAATTAAACCAAATCAACGATGGTTTACCTATCTACCAAGAATAACCAATCAACCAACAATAATGGAGCGAGTGGAGTGTCAAGTGCGCCAGTGTGAATTGTTTCGCCACTCTAAGTTAGTGCTTTGTTTCTGTAAATAGTCGGTTCAATTATGAATACGTAACTTGTGCCATTCATCTATGAATGCATATTTTGCTGCTTATGTTTTACGATCATTTCCAAACTGAAGATCTACGAATTCAACATCATGGTAACATTTGCGTCGGATTGTCGTTTACCGAGACTACGTGTGACCAGGAGCGAGGCTGGTAGTAGATTATTGACTGTAGGCCTTCGCCCAAAGCCGCAATTCTCACTCCAGCCGCCGACGCTTCCAGTTTTCCCTTTGTTCCAACTTCAGGGAACGAACTCCGTGTGTTGACACTAGAAGCTGAGCCAACAACGCCTTGCCCCAGGCTTCTTCCTTTCGTCTTTCGACGCGCCGCGAATTTTCGTGATGTTTCCTGAAACGCTTTCGAGAGAGCGCTGGGAAAGGCAACCCTTTTCTTTGCCGAAGGGACCTCAATCGAAGTTTCAAACGGTGCTATCGTGTAAATTTGAGATGTTGCAGCACTCAGATATCCGTTGTGTGCAACGCCCACGGAGTTCACGAAATTCTTTGTAATATCGTAGTATTGCATTTTGTTTCGTAATAAAGCACTGTAAATGGTACAGGTGTTAACAATGGTTGGTTTTAAGCAATTTCTTCAAAATATTAAATTGTCTCTTGTTTGCGACGTGTTTTTGCATATCCAAAAACGTGCAAGTTTAGAATCATATTTTAAAGATTGCTTCATAAAACACTACTCACAAAAATATGCCATAGTTAATGATTTATTGAATTATACGTTAATGATATTGTAAATTACTATTACTTAACTATTTCATTTCATGTTTTTATTAAAACATACTTGCGGATGTTAGTTCGGGAATTAGTACTTGCGGATGTACTAATTAACCCTTTCTAGAATTCACTTCGAATCAGATGCATGCCTGTACACTGAAGATAGAAAAAAATTCTACATTCCTAATTTAAGTAAAAACGTCTAGTTACACTAATAGTTCCTTACACATGCTTTTAAATAATGATTGGCACACGATCTTCAAAGCAGGTGCATGAAAATAAGACTACGTACTGTGAAATGAATGTAGAATGGAGATGAAATGAAGGAATATTTCACTTTAAGATTCTTTTGGGAGTCATTCATTTTTTTTATAAATCAATATGCATACGTATTGATGACTATTGAACGGTGAATATTGTACTGTGATGTAATACTTTTTGTACTGTTTTGATTGTAAATTACGCGTTGGGGCTCTTACAAGACATACCAATGCAATTTTATAGACATTCACACACACACATACACACATAAGGTGCATTCTAATTGAATCGGTTCGGTGATAACACACTGAGAAAACATTAGTAATTTAAAAAAGCAATAACGTAAAGTAATTGCGTTGATAGAATAATTATTGACTACAGAGTTCAGTACACATATCGATCTAAAGATAATACACAAAGGTCTTAGTAACGAAGCAATAAAGACGATCACATTTTCCCATCAGTATCTCATGTACTCAAGAGAGATGAAGATAAGGTGTTGCTTGTTCCACTGCTATTTCATATTTGTGCAATTCATTCATTAGTATTATCTTTATTTTCGCTTTAGCTTGAGTCAGTGTTTAGTGTTTTAATGATATCAATATTGAAAATGAAGAAAGAAGTAGCAAAAACCCAATTATATCATAGCTCGGACTCGTTTGTGGCGTTTGTAAAACCAATGTTTTATATGGGTACAGTCCATGGACTTGCCTCTTTTACATTAATTCTGCCGAAAAATACATCACGCTTTCGTATAACAGTGGAAACAATACAAATATATTACTCATTCTTTATGCTAATTATTAACTGTGTATCTTACATTGAAGGATTATATATTAGACTGCCAGATCAACGTGACAAAGTTCCAGCAAAACTTGTACGATATTGGTCTATTTTAATTCTATGGAGTCTAACATTTATTTCAAATTTACTTTGTATTGGGATCAGTGTAACATCTAAATACCGAAATAATATGAAAGACTTTTTAGAAATTATATCCACTGCAGACAGGATTTTGTCAGATGAACATCATTTTAAGAAACTCCAGAAATTCATGGTGTTGCAAGCAATTGTTTTGAACGTGTTTTTCTTTTTACTGGTTGGTTATGACACTCACGTTTTTGGTTCTCATATTAATTTCGGGTTAGATGTTGTTTTAAATAACATTTTTCATGTAACCATTCCCATTATGGCAATGCAATTCCTGGATTTGGTTTTTCTCGTCAAAGGACGCCTTAAAAAACTTAATGATTTATTGCTAGAAAAAAAAGCAGAAAGATCGCAATGTAGATTGGCATCATTAATTCGCATTTGTAACGTTCATTCAATGATAACGGATGCAACGCTTCATCTTAATAACGCTTTTAAAATTCAAATACTTTGTTACGTTGCGAAGAACTTTGTTTCTATGACAACGGACCTCTACAGCCTCCTGAAGCAAGTTGATGTTGGTGCTGGAGACCCAGTCAAAGCTGCGTGGGCTATTTTTTGGATAGGTTCGGTAAGATAACTTCTTTTTTTTTCTTTAAAAAAGGAACTTTAAAGTTCTGTACTTTGAATATGATACTTTTCTTTATTTCATATCTTTTCCTTTCACTTATTTTCCTCGCACGTGAATGTTGATTTTTGTCAAAATTTTCGTTACATTTTAATACAGTTTCAAACTTATATTTGATATACTGAAATTTCATTTGCATTGTGATAAAAAAACAAACATTGCAGACATAAACTTTGGACGATCTTTCTTTTGTTAAAATAACTTTGACTAACATTCGAGTCATGCTTTTTTATTATTACAAACGATTTTATGTGTATCAGAGAGAAAGTTATGTAATGCTGCGGCAAAAATCAGCGATTTTTTTTGCACAAAAATGTGTATTGCTGGTAGGGATTGCAATCCAGCACTGTTTTTAACCATCCGAAATTTTCGCTGGATTGACTTCAATCACGCAGGAGCCCACGGGATCCTGCAAAGGTTAGATATTTTATGGAATTAAGAAAATTATTTTCTATGGTAATAATAAAATACTTATTAAAAGTTACAAAACTCAGCAACACCTCACTGTATTTAATTGACTGATTAATTTACAGGTTGGCTACTCGTCTACTTAATTATTAATAAATAGCCCAACAACAAATTATATATATATATATATATATATATATATATATATATATATATATTTTAACGAAAAATATTAATTCTAATCTTTATTTAAGGTATTTATTATCATAATCTCTCTATTCACAAAGAGTATTATATGAATTTAACTTAAGTTTACTAATAGACTTATTTTTTCTTACTTCTTAATCAATTAAGAATGACATTAATGAAAGACATTTGGAAATATCAAATAACTAGTGGGACTACGGAATGGCACCGACATTCTCGTAGTAAAATTTTCTAACATAACGTAGTTATAATATAAAATTATTAATTATTATTTGACAATATACTCTTAAATGGCAATCAAGTAGTACAATTGTTACAGTGTAAGTCACTACTACTATTAGTGTATACTATTTATTCATTTTACTTCTTAAAGAAGATTTTTACGGATTTTCTAGTTTTAAAACTATTGTTAAAAACTTTTTAAACACTGTCCTTTCTAGCTTTTAACACATTTTCCGTTGAGTAATGGAATAAATGCTTTTAATAACCTTCTCTTTAGATCTGGACAAATAAACGAAGCTTTTATTCATCCTCAATAATGTATGATAAACATTAGTACTTTTTCGACATAAATAAATAAATAATATAATTAAGTGAAATATTTTATTTTAACCTAGAACATTTTTCAATAGATTTATACTTAAAGAACAGTTTTAAATTCACTAAATAAATAGTTATATAACGTAATATCCTATGCGCGCGTTTTGGTCCCGTTCAGACCACCGGGCGCCGTGAGAGATACTTGACAAAAAAATACATTCGTGTAATTTTTGAAAAAACAAAAGAATACGCCTAAATGTACTTTACAGCATATTAAACAATGCGATTACCACTATCCGTTGGAAAAGTTGGAAGAAAACAATTGTAGCTATTTTTGAGAAAATGGAGTTTGAGCGTGTTTCAAAATGCGGAATTTTGAGCTCATTTTAACAGAAAACTGTTGAGTTTTCGATAAATTTTATATGACAATATTTAAAGCACATGTACTCATAAGTACAATAACGTGAAGAAATTGTCTCTAATGTAAATATTAATGACGTGGGAGACAAGTACAAAAAAAATTTTGTTTGTAATTTTTGGGAGAAAAAAGAATAGAGCAATATGGAATAAAATATACACACATAATGGCAATAATATACCAAAATGAACTTTACGTCTTATTAAACAGTGCAATTAGCACTCTTCGTTGGAAAAGTTGATTCGATCTGCTCTGAGTCGAAGCTCTGAAATTTTGACAAACATTAATTAATTTTTGGGGGTACTTTACATGAAGCCGTCCGGATATTTTCAAAATATTGTCAAAAACAGCTCCAGTTTTTCTTAAGTGATTGGTAGGGGTAGTATCAAATATGTACTATTCGATGACATAAATGCCAAATTGTCCTATTCTTTTCTTCTTTCAAAAATTACAAAAAAGTATTTTTTTGACTTATCTCTCCCATCGATAATATCTACATAGAGGCGATTCCTTCACATTATTTAAAGCACATGTACCAATAAATATAATAAGACCATATAAAGTTTCTTGATAACTCAACAGTTTGAGTCAAATTTTTGCATTTTAAGAAACGCTCAAACGCCATTTTCTCTAAAATAGTTTCAATTTTTTTCTTCAAACTTTTCCAATGGATTGTGCTAATTGCATTGTTTAATATGACGTAATGTTCATTTTAAGGTATCCTATTGTTTTAAAAAATTACACAAATTTAATTTCTTTGAAATATCTCTCACGCCGTTAATATGCACAATTCCATCGCTTTGTATGAATTGCATTTATGCATGTTTGTTCTTCAAATGTCTTGTATTGACGTTTTTCGAAAGCTCAATAGATTGCTGTGGAAAAGAACTTCAAATTCCGCATTTACATCATCGCTTAAACGTCATTTTCTTAAAAGCTGCTCTACATTTTTCAATGAAAATTGCTATATTGGAAGAGGTTTTATTCTTCTTTAATATTCCGAAAGTAATATTTCGGTTCTACTATTAGGAAACCAAAAAGTTGAGAAAATTTCAAAATAAAAGCATTTTGGGCGGCGATAGATGGCAGCTGGCAAGAGGATTTGGCAAGACGGTAAAACCAGTCCACACCAAGGGAATTAGAAAACTTTACTACGAGATAATCTGTGCGATTCTGTAGCACCACTAGTTATAAATGTGATACCCAATCTACTTCTTATGGAACTACATGGGTAGCCAGCAGCCGAAAAGGTTGTTTCTGCCTCCACACTTGTTGATTTGATACTTAATAAATCGTCATGAAACTTCTCTTTAACTCCATCACTTTCAAATGCAGCCATTTACTTTTTATATATTGCCTAACTCTTTCTCTTGTCTAGATTCTGTCAGTTTAGTGTAATCTTCACTGTCTTGATTCAGCTGCATTTCTAATTTCTTTTGTAATGTTAAATTGTTTTCCACTTACAGGACTGTTGGCTATTATGAAAATATAAAAAATTGTGCTCGAATCAGTTAACTTCATCTACTTTTTATCCTCTACACTTATTCTAACTTACGTAAATTGCTGAATTAAAGAATCCTTATATTTTAAAGAGTACTTTAATACAATAAAATCGTTTGAAATAAGGATTAAAAACAGTTTTTCGAGGATAACCTATACTTAAACATTATACTTACTTTAAGGATCAACTTCAAAGCAAACCACGCAATTTTTGTTTACGAGTGACGTGACGGCGAGTCAAATGACAACTGACTGGTGGCAAGTTATGTATACATGTGCGTGAAATGTAAGATGCAAAACAGAAATGTGGATTTGCAAGCTGTTGCAGATCTGCAAGCTTAAAAAAATGGCTCAGTCCTCAGTTTTGTTGAAATATGTGAAACTTCAAAAATTGCAAAAGTTCAATTTCTTTCAGCGTCGTTTTACAACTTCAATATGGAAGATCGATAATATTTTCTTCTGAATAAAACTTATTCTTCAAAATTATATCTTGATAATGTTAATGGCAGTATAACAGATGTCATAAACACCACTTTGCTGTATTCTTTTATTTTTTCCAAAATTACACGCATGGAAGTTTTTAAAATATACTTCTCGGATTATTAGTATTTACATTACAGACCTTTTGTATAGATTATTTCATTCGTGTGTTCATGTTTTACAAATGATATCGTAAAGGTTTTCGGAAACTTAACACTTGTCTTTAAAAATGAGCTGAAAATTCCTAAATTTTCAGAAACGCTTGAATGGCATTTTTAAAAATCACTCCAAATTTTGTGTTTAACCTTCGAACGGATGGTGCTAAATTACTGAATAAAATTACATTAATTTTGATTTTTAAAAATACTCTCAAGTCGTTAATATTTATAGTACGATCATTTACATACCATTATTGCATTTGCAAAACACAATTGATTCAAATGATTTCTTATACAGTTTCTCACAAACTAAAATATTCTTTAAGAAAAATTACAAAATTTCGCATATTCAGAAACGTTCAAACGGCATTTTCTCGAGAACGGCAAAATTTTTTTCAATCAAAATTCTTACGGCATTGTTTTACTTTTCTGTAATACTTTTAAACATATTTTGATTCTATTACTACTAGGAAACAGAAAAATTGAGAAAATGTAAGAAAATTTCGTTTTGGCCCTGGTAGGTAGCAGCTTGGACGAGGGTAGGGCAATACCGGAAAGCTAGCCTAGAATAAAATGATTGGAAAATTAACTAGTGCAAGAAAGTGAACAATTCTGTAGAACAACTAGTTTTGAATGTTTATCATATATTGTAAACTTTGAGTCAAACTCATGCGAGTTTAAAATGAAAAATAATACTTACTAGTAAAATATAAGGAGGGGTCAATAAATACCTACCTAAAGAATTGTAAATAATATTATGGAAGCATTAAGAGACATCATTGTACCATTAAAATATAGTAGCGAGAGGAACTAGAAATAATGTTTAGAAAACGTCTTTGGAAAAATCAAGATTTTGAGTATTAGAAAAAATGAAGTGATTGTCATGTTTATTCAAGAACATTTTATTTTTACTATATCTATTTATAATTCTAGCGTTTGAAATCGAAAAATGTCACTCTTGTATAAGTAAAAATTCATCAATAATGTTTCATGCGTTTTCGACATTTCCATAGAAATATTTTCTCCGCATGAGTTAAAGGATAAAATCGATTTCACTTCAGTAATTGCGAGAGAAAAGTCATTTCAGATATTGGAGGCTACTAATTAAATAAACAAATCAATAACTGAACTGAAATTAAATATTTGAAATCCTTAAAATTTTCTAGTAGTTGTTCATATTTTATAAGAAGCATCCACCGACACTTTCACGATCTTTCAGGTAAGAATAAAAATATGTGGTGTATTTTAAGAAAAGAGTGTTTTTTATGAAATGTTTTATTGTATCATGCAAATATTATACTAAATACAGAGAATCACTAAAATAATTATTCATAAATTTGTATTGAAATATAATACGTGGGCAATATTATATTCAAAACCGAGGTTATAAAATAATTATAATATCAATAACGATCTAAGAACTCCATAAGTTTGGAGTGGAACACATGTGTGATGTGTCAATTTTTTCGATTACGAATGACATTCAGAAATAGGATGTATCCTCTTTCGTTACTAGGGTCCAAAAATACGAGTTATTGTATAAAAAAATCACGTATTACGGTCGCAGCATTACTATGCATACACTTTTATAGTATACAGTAAGGGAAAAAGGAGTAAAAAGTGTCGATAAAATTTGGTCTTTCTAGAATGTTAAAACTCACGTAGTTATAAGCCTTCTTGAGAAAAAGTACATTCTTTTAGCCAAGGAAAATGAAATTATCCAAAAAGGACCTGCTCTAAATAACACGACATAACAGCTCTTGACGAAAACGCAACATAATTAACAAGAGTACTTGGCACAGTTATAAGTTCATTCGCTTTAGAATAATGCGAATACATAATTTTTATTTATGAAATGTAATAATGAGAAGCCATAACATTAAATATAACGTGTTAAATACAGATTTTGAAGAGGAGAAGGTAAGATTCCCTAGAGCGATAACGTCAGAAATGTTACTCTTCCGAATGAAAAAAGATCAGTTAAAATTCACCTCGTATACTATACTTTATTTTGTTGCCTTTTTTCTTAAACTATTTGATTAGTTTTAGACGTGTTTACGCTTACGTCAATCGTCTAATGGGTATTTATATCAAACTTTGCACTTCCTCATTTAGTGTGCATGTCTAACGCATTGATGATGAATATTAATGAGTGCGGAAAATGACGGCAAGAAGAGAGGACGGACAACGAGTTAAATTACGCTTGTTCTATTTCTGGTTTTACTACCTGTAATCCTTAATGGCATTCTCTTTCCGACCATGTACTTCACCAGCATTTTCCGTCCTCACTTTCACTTTCTGCTCTCCGAACCCACTTTTCAAATTCGCCATCCGCCCTCGCTATCCGTCCTCGATTCTTTATCCACTTAGTTAATTTAAAGTGAATAAATAGAATACAATAATGATTGAAAATGAATTGAAAACAATACATTGAAATTAATGCCACAATTTAATGTCTCTTAGTATAAAGTAAACTATTTTTGAGTGAAACGTCGAAGTCCTTAGATTTATATGAGTATTAATGCATTACATGAGTGTACTGTATTCATCCTGACCAGCGCTCAGTAATACAAAGTTTAAATAGTGACATCGTGATAAATAAATGAATTTTATTTCAAGATTTTCTCTGTTTCTTCAATATAGATATTTAGTTGCATTACTTTTCAGTTAAAAAAATAATATAGTAGAAATCTTCATTTTAAATATATTTTGTTGTGAAGGAGAACAATCTGTATAATATTATATTCACTCGCCTAAGTAAATAATATTAATTCGTTTGTTAGTAAACGATTTATTTGAACATTGCTTTATTTTTGTGCAGGTTGTCACTGGTGCCACTATTACAAAAATCTTCATGAAAAAGATGGATATAACCGTAAAGCAGCATCAACTACTTCCAGATATTAAGACAATTTCACAAGTTTTAAATCCAATGTTCCATTTTCATACACTTCAAGGACTTGCCTCATTCTCTGTATTTGATCCTGCATTTTTTTCAAAATTTAACATAAAACCCACTACAATACACGCATACTACGTAGTATTCTCTCTGTTGATTACATTTTTATGTTCTTCTTACTCTATCAATCGGAGAATATTATATGGAGGATACGTGAATGCTACGAATAAAGGGCAGTTTTGGATTATGTTTATTATATTTATTTCTACTGGTATCTTCAACACAATCTGCATTGCAATAACATTGCCAACCAAGTTCCGAAACAATATGAATAAATTTCTCCACAACCTCAGTATCGCTACAAATTTTATATTTGGTAACCGTACAAAACATTACAGACATTTGAAAAAAGTTTTAATTATAAAAGATATTCTTTTTATGTTACTATTTATATTAGTACTGGGTTTGGATACTTACACCTTCTGCGATTCCTTTGTTCCGAGTATACTTGACTTTATATGTAACTTCATTATGCATAGTTTAATTCCGTGTGTGAGTATGCAATTTGTGACTCTCACTCTTCTTTTGAGAACGAATTTTAAAAATCTAAATGATAAATTGCTGAATGTAATAATTCAAAAAGAAAACACGTTAGACTCATTTAAGCGAATATGCAACATTCATTATCTTCTTGTGGATGCTTCCCTCTATCTTAGCGAAATCTACAAGGTCCAGAACCTCTGTTTCATGATTAAAGTATTCATATCCGCTACAGGAGACCTATATTCTCTTCTACAAGCAAAGAGGTTTTCACAAATCATCATATACGAAGATTTAATATGGACTTCCTTTTGGCTCATCATGGTATGTGGTTGACTACATAATTAAATCGTTTTTTTATTACATTCTCGAAAAATTAATATGATTTTGATTCCGTGTGCTAATCATCGCGACTTTCATCGAAACTGTTGTTGGAGTGCTGGCAGGTTTTATATACTTATGTATTAATGCTCATTTTGTGAAAAAGGGACTTAATCTTTGAGGAAACTACATTCTTGCCGTCACCACTCACGTTTGAGGAAGGCGATTGAGTAAAATACAGATATCGTCTCATCAATTTTCTCAGGAGACAGAATATATCTGCCAGATGACATTAAACGATTAAATTCGATAGAAAAGTTTAAATCCCTAGTGAAATTGTATCTGCTGCATAACTGTTTCTATACAATTAGAGAATATACTGAGCATCACAAGAAAAGTAACATTAATTGTTAAAATTATACATAATGCATTATTTAACATTTGAACTGTATAAATGTGTATAAACAACTTGTAACAAGTATTGTATTGCAGCCTCCGGGTCAATGACCCCCATCTCGGTAAGGTTTTTCGTCCTGTTTCCCTGATCCATTGAGTAAATGCTGAGATGGCCCCTTGTTTGCTTCTGGACACAAATGTAACTTAATTTTCTGTGCACGTCTTCTAGAATTCAGTGGGAAATACAATTATTCAAATTATCGTTTCCATGTTGTCGCAGCAGGAAGTACTATTCGGAAGGACAACATGGATAAGAGCCAAAATGTATTGCCTTTTTATCCTTGAAAATAGATTTTATTACATGGGAGCTTTTTTCCAGTTTTAATTAGTATATGACTTAGTGTAGGGATCACAGAATTTTGAAAATGTGCACACAATTCACTTTTCCCCATAGCACGTAATACGCAGTTTTTAACTGCTTTTTTGACGTAAAATAAATAAATAAATATCTATTTTTCTGGGCGTGGTACGTAACTAGCACCTCCTGCAAGTTTTAAACGATTTAAGTTATTGCGATGCAATTTTCACAGAAATGCATGACGGAATGGGGCTAGTTTACTTATATATTCATTTCCATTTTATCATTTGTGTTTTACGAGAAATTGTGGTAAATTTGTTTTCTCAAATGAAAATAGACGTATTTTTACTTTCTTGTAAAACATACACCTTTCTTGTTACCTTTTTGGACGCAATTACGATCGGAAAAAATGTTCCGCATGCGTAAAGCTATCCAAATTGTGATCTTGTTACTGAGCAACAATGTATTTTAATAATTAAATTAGTTCAAAGAATTGGTAACTCCGACCGGTATAAAGATAACGGATGGTGACAATTACATACATACAAGGAGCGATAATCCCGGTCGTGAAAACTATTCAAAGGGTTGGTTGTCTCGGTAGATTAGTGGTTAGAGCAGATGGGCGCAAACCAGGCTCGGGTTCGTATCCCGGTTGGGGTGACCAATTCTTTGAACTAATTTAATTATTAGCTTATTTATCGCATTGAAGGGTTCACAATCTCTGAATTGTAAATTAAATTCATTTTACTTATGTTTTAAAATTTATTCTTACGTGATCAGAAATTCTCAGCAGCCTTGTACGACTGACAGAATGACCATTGCATTATTGGAGTAAGTTTATAGGATTTTTATTTTAGGTAATACATTCCAAAAGTACATTACGTTATCGAAAAGGCTAATCGAGTCTAGTCTCGAAGTCAAAGGTGGATCAAAGAATTCCTTGGGCAGTTTTCGGATTATACATTGCCAATGAGGTTTCTGTTTTCTGATGTTGAAGTGCGTTGATGAAGGTATTCCAGACATTTATCAGTAGTATTTTAAGGATAGAAGCGAGAAATGTACTGCGATGAGGGCTGAAATCAAGTTATTGAGGAGTTTGTGAGTTTAAAACAAAATAAGTTTATTTATTCATTGTTATTCAACCTTCTTTTACGAAGGTTTGCATTTTGGAAGGTTTGCAAGATTGGATTTGGATGCGGTGACCCAGACAGGAGATGCATAGATGAGAATTGGGTGAATCCTGGGTTGGTGGAGGTCTGTGGATATTTGCTACGGAAATCAATCGGGGTAATTTATTAGGAATGAGATATAACAAATGGGATTTTCTAGTGGCCACTGCAATTATGCGGAAGATATTTCAAGTATTCTGTCGAATAAATACCCCGAGGTATTTGGTCAGAAATGGGGCAGTGGCATTGAGTGTCATTAACCAAAACCTGATGGTTTTGGCAGGTGAGAGTGGATAACCGGCTTTCGCACGACGGAATTGTGCGGCAAGTTGGAGCTGTTCACAATCGGGATAGGAACTCGTGAATGCGAATCGCGATAAATTTAGAAAGAAGATGTGATAGACTTTACAATACTATTTTTATGAAGAGAGTTGCATCGAAAATGTAAGGCCATAATGTTGACTGTTCATATTGTAACATACCAATGTGTCACTCAATATTGTACAATATTTATTATAAATGGCGTCAATTAAAGGGAATAAATTATGTGAATATGCTAGCATAGCAACGGTAAGCGAGCCGTCGTCAAGGTCAACATATTCATGCAGTGACAATCGCGGAGACGGCTAGTTAATTCTGTATAGAATTCAGGGATTGGCCGAAAAAGCAGTGACAGTCGTGAAGACGGCTAGTTCGTTTTGCAAGAAATTTAGAGATTGGCTAGGTACGAAAGTACATCAAATGTTATCTGCAAATAAACAATCGAAAAATGAACCGAGCTTTGCAGGGCTGAAAGAATACGAGAGACATTCATTCTGACTGATGCCGTGCTCATGAACGGATCGTGCTCCAATTAATGTTAGGAGTTTTTTTTGGGGACTTGTAAGCATCTACTAGGGAATGGATATTGAGAGAACATCAAAATTTGAACACTAAGTGTGACAGTGGAGCTTAAAATATTTCAAGTGAACGAGTTGGAGGGACATTGAGGGCTTGGGCGAAGTTGTCAGTGATTGGACTGGAATGTTAGCAGCAAATAGTTTATTGATCTGATGAACGGTGATTGAAGTGTGCTTCCGAGAAAAGAAGAGAGAAGATGGTGTCTGGACCTGAGGACGGCAGCGTCGGAGATGGATAAAGATGGTCCAAAAGCGCGCGAAGACATAAGGTTGGAACGGTCATGACAAACGTTTAATTTTATATTGGGTAAAGTTATACAATACCAAAATTGTTTTAAATTGTTTATTCAATTTCCATGTTTTTGTGAAATGAATATATGATTTTTCATTGAGTCAATTCTAGCAATGAAGTAGCAAGATAGAAAGATATTTGCTTTTCAGGTTCCTCGACCGAGTTTGTTTGAATATATTCAGTTTATTTCAATATCAATGGTAACTGGTATAGAAATTTAGAAAGTGGTACAAAAGGCCAAGAAAATTCCATTATTGTATTTATTTTTTTCAATTTTGAGATGTTGCGTGAACCTATGAGTCTAATATGGAACGGATTATACTCACACGATTTAATAACAACAAACTCAGAGATTCACAGAACAACTTGCAAACAGTGGAAGGTGAACCAAAGAGCTGCGCTAGAATTTCCGGGAGCACATCATACAACGTTTAAAAGTGCGAGACGATATGAACAGCTGATGAAAGTCGACGCTAATTATTTGTAATGATGCCCACAACGAGAGAGGATCTTACTCAGTCGTTAGTCACACCTATGGGACGACCCGCCTGCATGAGAACTTTCAAGATGTGCAATCATCGAATAACTTGGTTTATGTCCTCATGATTGACTATGTTATCTGCAGCCATTAATCTTCTCTTTAATTTGGTTAGATATATTTAATTTACATTTAAAATAAGGTTCATTTCCATTAAAAATACTCGTATTACTTAAAATTAACATTAGTATGCGAGAGGAGGCGACTGGACAGCAAACCTGAACCTCCTTAAAACGTTTGGAACAGTTCTTTCCTGGGATGTCCTTCTTTAATTTCTCAAGGCTAAATGCAGTTTTCTCTCCTCCGAAAACGTGTCTAAAAAGTTCCTGTTTTAATGTTAAAATTCCAGAAATTAAGATGTGTTTTCTCCCGAAGGGGCTGACGATTCTGGGCGCGTGCAGCGGAGTGAAGGACGAGGCGCTGCGAACGTCCGCCATCTTGCGTTCGCTGCTGACGCCCGAGCAGCCTCCTGCCTTCCGAAGGATCCGCGCTGCCGACGTGGACGAGGTGTTTCTTAATAGATATTTATGTCACGAGTCCTCTAAAGAGTCTTTAAGGACGCAGCCGGAAGGTTAACTGCGAGGCGGAGCGATAGCGAAGCCGAGTAGTTAACCTTCCGGCTAAGTCCTTAAAGACTAATAGAGGACGAGTTACATACAATGATTTTTGTTATTTTTTGTTATTTTAGTTTATCGCTTATTAAAAATAAACTTTTATCACTTTCGCGAGTTCAGAATTGTCATTACTCCTGATTTTCTGTAGCAAGGGTTGGTGGTACTGGATGCTTTGTTTGTGATCAGACAGTTGAATGTTTTTTCTACTAATGCAAGCAGAATCTAAACCCGAGAGTCCATAGTGTTCATAGCAACGGCCGCTAAAATGATCGAGAGTCCATTAAAAATATTTTAGCGGCCGTTGCTATGGACGCGCTCTTAAAGCAGTATTTAGATGGTTGGTTGCTAAGGGGCTAAGTGCGTGTTTACTAACGTAAATAACAAAAAATAATTAGTAATCCTTGTTACACTTATAAAGCGTTCAAGGTGATGCATTCGTACATACCCCCCCACATAATAGTATTACGTATGGATAACACAGTGCATCATGAAGTGCCGTATGCATCATCAGATGATGGAAAAAGAATACATCTAAAACGAAAATATATTATGCAGGGTGATCAGTTTAGAATGCAACCCAGAGCAGGGAGAGCGAATTGCAATTGCAACTATGTTGGAGCTAGTCGGATAGTGGCTGGCAGTTTCAAGCAGGAAAACTGCCGGAAAGTCTGCTCGATCCCTTCTCCCCTAACGCCACCTAGAGCAGGTGACCGACATGGCCACGAATTCAAAAAGAAAGGAATGCGCCTGCTAGTTTGGCGTCAAAAGAATATTGTATTGCCAAGAACAGTGATTTCTTCCTTAATTGTTTCAAAGTGAAATACGCTTGCCATGTAAAATATACATTCTTGTAAGCTCAGTACTAACCTTTGCTTGTTTTAATTTCATAACAAATATGCTCCAGGAATGCAATATATGTTTAATACTTTTCTGTTTTAAATAATTATTAATAAAATATACCTTCCATATTCACAGAACAAAAGTTTGTTATTATTATTATTATTATTATTATTATTGAATAACATTACTTTAAAAGTAGTTAATTAATTAAAATTAACTACTTAATAAAAAATATAATAAAAATAAATTTCTCAATATGTAGAGATACGCATCCATCGATACTGTTTCTTTGAAGAACATCACACTTATTTATCTGCGTCGATAGATGTCAAAATTGACGATAGTCTGTAAAAATCAGTACTAGCTGAATGCAGGAGCAGTATCCAAACAAATGGGACACGGACCATGCGTGATCTTTTCTTCCTCTTCTTTGCTCTATGATCACTAGGGTAATGGCTTTTATAACATCATTTCCCTGCATCATAATTTGATGAGATTTCACCAAAGATTAGATAAAATCTTACTTTCAAGGTGATTTAATAAAAATTGATTTTAAAAATTATAACTTTTTTGCCTTTTACTGAAGTCACTGTAATAAGATTTGAAATTGATCACAAGCTTTAAAGTCACATATACAACATTATATGGGGTCATCAAACACACAAGGAAGTCAGTTATTCACAATAATGTCATGGCACTGGATGAATCTCAATGGAAGGCTGTTTTTGATGCGGTAGTATTTGTGCGCGTCATGCGCAACTTTGATCGTATGTTCACAGCTTTGGTTGCCTCGGGGAATGCTGATTGGAAATTCATGTAATCTAGGGGATTTTCAGCATTTGAGACCTGTTGGGTAGTCCTACAGAACTGCAGATAATTCATCAAAATTTGCAACACGAAATAATTGACTACTTAACCAATGGTCAGCCTAGGAGTAAGAAATTAATGAACAAATTTTACGCAGCGTGTTCCGTGTTTAAGGCATCTGAATATGTGCAAGAATGGCTAGCGTCCATTTGGGCGTGCATTAGGGATCTGTTGAAACTTCACGAAGGGGATCTCATTCATGTCAGTGAAGTGACGGAAGACACGACGAGGTGGTAGAAAAACTTCATTTCGTTTCTCTCCTGTTTCCTTCATCTCAGTTTCACCCTGGATGAAGACCCTTCAATTTATCATAATTGGTCTTTAAGTCTTGCAGAAACTACTGGATCTTTGGTAATTTAGTCGACTTATGGAGCTCATCATCCATGCGGAGAACGCAATCCGCAGATGGTGTTGGCAACTGATGAATTTAGGTTTGAGGTGACCTTTCTCTTCGAACATTGGCTGCAGCCGAACAACATCGCCTATCTTCTTGCTGATATTCACGCTTTTGCGTCGGAAACAATCATCACAACTGATCCCAGGTTGAACTTCTCTAACATATACTGGAGTCCTTCTGCGAACGTTTGAGCTTTCCCATCTTTCAATTTTAGCACAGACAACTCAATTTCTCTTGCTTCATTCTCTTGCATCATTCTCTTGCCTCATTCTCTTGCCTCATTCTCTTGCCTCATTCTCTTGCCTCATTCTCTTGCCTCATTCTCTTGCCTCAGTCTCTTGCCTCATTCTCTTGCCTCATTCTCTTGCTTCATTCTCTTGCTTCATTCTCTTGCTTCATTCTCTTGCTTCATTCTCTTGCTTCATTCTCTTGCTTCATTCTCTTGCTTCATTCTCTTGCCTCATTCTCTTGCTTCATTCTCTTGCCTCATTCTCTTGCTTCATTCTCTTGCTCCATTCTCTTGCTTCATTCTCTTGCTTCATTCTCTTGCTTCATTCTCTTGCTTCATTCTCTTGCTTCATTCTCTTGCTTCATTCTCTTGCTTCATTCTCTTGCTTCATTCTCTTGCTTCATTCTCTTGCTTCATTCTCTTGCTTCATTCTCTTGCTTCATTCTCTTGCTTCATTCTTTTGCTTCATTCTCTTGCTATTCTCTTGCTTCATTCTCTCTTGCTTCATTCTCTTTCTTCTGCTTCATTCTCTTGCTTCATTTCTTTGCTTCATTCTTCTTCTTCATTATCTCTGCTTCATTCTTCTTCTTGCTTCATTCTCTTGCTCATTCTCTTGCTTCATTCTTGCTTCATTCTCTTCTCATTCTCTTTCATTCTCTTGCTTCATTCTCTTGCTCTTCTCTTCTCATTCTCTTGCTTCATTCTCTTGCTTGTTCTCTTGCTTCTTTTTTGCTTCATTCTCTTGCTTCATTCTCTTGCTTCATCTCTTCTTGTCCGTCATTCTCTTGCTTCCATTATCTTGCTTCATTCTCTTGCTTCATTCTCTTGTTCATTCTTTCCATTCTCTTGCTTCATTCTCTTGCTTCATCTCTTCTTGCTCTCATTCTCTTGCTTCATTCTCTTGCTTCATTCTCTTGCTTCATTCTCTTGCTTCATTCTCTCTTGCTTCTTTCTCTTTCTTGCTTCTCTTGCTTCATTCTCTTTTCTTCATTCTCTTGCCTCATTCTCTTGCCTCTATCTCTCTTGCTTCATTCTCTTGCTTCATTCTCTTGCTCCATTCTCTTGCTTCATTCTCTTGCTTTCATTCTCTTGCTTTCATTCTCTTGCTTCATTCTCTTGCTTCATTCTCTTGCTTCATTCTCTTGCTTCATTCTCTTGCTTCATTCTCTTGCTTCATTCTCTTGCTTCATTCTCTTGCTTCATTCTCTTGCTTCATTCTCTTGCTTCATTCTCTTGCTTCATTCTCTTGCTTCATTCTCTTGCTTCATTCTCTTGCTTCATTCTCTTGCTTCATTCTCTTGCTTCATTCTCTTGCTTCATTCTCTTGCTTCATTCTCTTGCTTCATTCTCTTGCTTCATTTTCTTGCTTCATTCTCTTGCTCTCATTCTCTTGCTTCATTCTTTGCTTCATTCTCTTGCTTCATTCTCTTGCTTCATTCTCTTGCTTCATTCTCTTGCTTCATTCTCTTGCTTCATTCTCTTGCTTCATTCTCTTGCTTCATTCTCTTTGCTTCATTCTCTTGCTTCATTCTCTTGCTTCATTCTCTTGCTTCATTCTCTTGCTTCATCATTCTCTTGCTTCATCTCTTTGCTTCATTCTCTTGCTTCATTCTCTTGCTTCATTCTCTTGCTTCATTCTCTTGCCTCATTCTCTTGCTTCATTCTCTTGCCTCATTCTCTTGTTTCATTCTTTTGCTTCATTCTCTTGCTTCATTCTCTTGCTTCATTCTCTTGCTTCATTCTTTGCTTCATTCTCTTGCTTCATTCTCTTGCTTTCATTCTCTTGCTTCATTCTTCTTCTTCATTCTCTTGTTCATTCTCTTGCTTCATTCTCTTTTCTTCATTCTCTGCTCATTTCTTGTTCATCTCTTTTTCATTCTCTTGCCATCTCTGTTCATTCTTTTGCTTATTCTCTTTCTGTTCATTCTCTTGCTTCATTCTCTTGCCTCATTCTCTTGCCTCATTCTCTTGCTTTCATTATCTTGCTTCATTCTCTTGCTTCATTCTCTTGCTTCATTCTCTTGCTTCATTCTTTGCTCATTCTGCTTCATTCTTGCTTCATTTTTGTTCATTCTCTGCTTCATTCTCTTGCTTTCTTCATTCTCTTGTTCATTCGTTTCTTGCTTCATTCTCTTGCTTCATTCTTCTTTCTTCATTCTCTTGCTTCATTCTCTTCTTCATTCTCTTGTTCATTCTCTTGCTTCATTCTCTTGCTTCATTCTCTTGCTTCATTCTCTTTTGCTATCCTGTCTTCTTGTTATTCTCTGTTCATTCTCTTGTTCATTCTCTTGCTTCATTCTCTTGTTCATTCTCTGTGTTATTCTCTGCTTCAT
The DNA here is from genome assembly GCA_964035755.1 of Teleogryllus oceanicus. Taxonomy (NCBI): domain Eukaryota; kingdom Metazoa; phylum Arthropoda; class Insecta; order Orthoptera; family Gryllidae; genus Teleogryllus; species Teleogryllus oceanicus. The sequence continues at coordinate 86,048,771 of CAXIVR010000009.1, forward strand.
CTCTCTTGCTTCGATTCTCTTGCTTCATTCTGCATTGTTCATCGTTTATTGCTTTATTCTCTGTTCATTCTCTGTCTTCAATACGACAAGGTGTTCAAAGCCATCAATGCGTTTATCGTCAAAGTGAGTGCTCCACTTCTTCAGATGAAACGTGCGCATTAAGTGCTTCTTCCCCTGAGCAGCTTGTGAGAGAGTGGTTGACTGACATGGGTGGGATTTCAATGCCCGCACGAGAAAGCTGGCGACATACATTCGCAACTCCGTGGAATGGAACGTCAGCTTTAGGCCCGGTTTCACCAATCCTTGTTAACACGCTAACTAGACGTTAGGAGATTTTAACGATCCGTTAGAGAAAATACGTGTTTCACCAAACTTTAACGCTTGCCAACTTTCCGTTAAAGTTAACGCGCGATCTCAGCTCCGTTAGCAGCAGTTAACGCTTGGTTAAGCTGATTGCAGCACAGCGCGGTTCAATTCAGTTCGAGCACACAGCACAGAAAAATGGAGAAAGCTCTGCAATATATATTGGACAATATTTTATAAAGCCTGGAAATGTCTGTGCGCCCGCATGTATTCAGGGAAAGAAGAAATTATTTTTGTTAGTACGACGATGGGGACTTTTCAGCCAGATTTAGGTGTACCAAACAATAGACACTAGAGATCCTGGAATTGAGCAAGATCTGGAGTTTTCTTGATGAAAGGTCATAAAATATTACATGCAATAGTTATGTACAATTTATCACAACCAAACCATATAAGTAACACTTTTGCATGTACATTGAAAACTATCTTGTTGTATATCTTTCATGAATGCATATTAGGTTATGAATGGTTTCGTTCATTACGTACATTATATATGAAATTGTGTCACTATTCATTCTTATCAGAAGATAAGCTACAGTTTTCTTCACAGTCAGTCATTCCAAAAATTTTGGAAACAAAATCACAAAGTTCAAAGTACGATATGAATTAATTACATAATATTATAATTAAGTTTATTATTTCTTAAAAAATAAGAACTCATTATTAGAAATTTGTTTCAATTTATAATGATTTCCAGGGACGAGTCAATCACACCAATTAACCAGTTACTTATAACTACGTTATTATGCAACTGGCAGCTACCAGCAGGTTATGGGTGACTATTGGGGCCAGCAAATCTACGGTTCATAGAGTTAGCTGCGCTTTGTCTAGACTATTGCTTTATTCTATGTAATCAGAGTAAACCTACTCACCACAGAGTTTCTAGTGCACAGCCTTCTAAAAAGCAATACTTACGCATTTTGTACACCCATTAAAGTTAACTGGCGATTAGCTAACTGAAGCTGCGAAAACGTTGGTGAAACGGAACAAATCTTAACGGGAACGTTAATTTTAACGACTCGTTTACTAACGTCACGTTAGGTGTATGTTGGTGAAACCGAGCCTTAATCTTTTAACAAGGCCTTTTCAATGCCTGTTGGGATATGCTTCCTTGTGACCGTTGATACTTTTATCTCATCCTTCCAAATACTGTCTTTTCTGCTGTCAGAGGAGTCTGTGAACTTTTGAAACGATGAGGTGGAGCTGAGCTGGTGAGAGTTGATGTCTCTTCCATTGCCCTCCTTCGCTTGGATGGGTGGATGGTTTTTGTAATTGTCCGTTTGTCAGTGGAATAACCAATGCGACCCCTTGCTCTCAATTTGCAGTTTCTAGAGGTTCTCATCCTATATGCTCATCCATTCGTCTTTCACCTTCATCATGTCAGACAGTTCATTCAGTGAATCAGTTTTATTTCTTTTTGCATCGCTCATTGTCATTCGGAAAGTTTGCTGGCTTTAAACAAATGACTTGATCTAATACCTGCAATACGTTCAATATTTTGCTCCATAAGGCTCTAAGCTCCACAGCAATGAGACCAATCCTCTCTCTTCGTTCTTTGGCAGTAGATTCCAGAAATGTGAAGCGGCCTATGATATGGTTTTTCAGGCGCTTGCGACTACGTTCACTCACAGGTACTTTATAAATTACCGTGTTGGATCTTCTTTAAGGCGCTTGAAAATATACTAAGTTCTTTGTCCAGGTTTCCTTATTCTTCTCCGTGTTAGAAGAGCTGATTTTGAATATATAGTATTATACCCATCAACTGAAATAGAAAAAGCTTTAACGTACACAATATGTAACAAAATAAATACTAATGTAGATACCAAATTCTATTAGAACATAAAATTTAAAAATGTTTCGTGAGTGACCTTTATTTCGTGAGTGGCCAATATTTCAATGAAATATACCTCATTTTAGTCATTAATAGGCAAACGTTCATCCATTTGTGTTTCAGGAAATAATTTTTTATAAAAAAATGAAAAGTCATTACTCTAATGGTCACCTCTTACTTAAACATATACTTAAATGCACTATACTAACGCACTTATCTGGAGACGTTGGATGCTAACGAGCTTGTCCCAGCTAGGGTGGTGTCCCGCTGGTGGGAGATATCTGGTTAGGGAAAACCCCGTAAGACGACGCGGCAACGCCGAATCTCGCAATGCAGCGGGGGAACATGATCGCAACCTCTCGCGATAAAACCAGTACTACACTTACGGGACAAATTACTTAAGCCGTTGACGCACCCGGAAACACTAATCAATCAAGCACCAACTACATTCGATGTATCCCATCGTACTGATAGCGAGCCATGGAGACGCCGACGCCGGCCTCAGAAGTGTTTTTACAAATAACCGTATCAAATAGATAAATGTGACGTGTACAAATATGATGTACAATACGCACGGAACTAATGATCTTATCAATTTGTGCCCTTGAAAACAGATAATGGATGAATGCATGAAGCAACTACTGGTGCTAAAACAGTACGTAATTTCTCCCCCGTATTTTAACACAAAATGTTCGCGAAAAATACTCAAATTTTCGAAAAATTGTACATGGCCTTATTTCAAAATCTATAATTAACAAGCAGATTTCATTAGGGGAAAATGTCTATCTTTAATATTTCAGTTGTAAGAAAGCTCCGAATTTTTTTTTAACTTTTGCAATTTTCTAAAAACAAGAGTTTTCAACGAGCATGATGCCTGCTCTATTCTCTTAAACGTCCTTCAGAAACCAACAATAATATGAAAACGATGGAGTCATTTTCTGAAAATTTGCAAAAATGTCCCTGGAGCTTTACATAAAGTACACTCCAAAGTTGAAATATCGTTTTCAAGTTCTAGGGGCAGCGACATCAGATCGATTGATTGAAAAAGATCAATTTTGGAAAAAATCGGCTAATTAAATTAGCCGCTTGCGTTGTTCACAGACAGACAGATGGACAGACAGACAGACGACAGACGTTTTGCCGTCATTCGATTGTTCGGTGTCAAGGACCCATAAAATATGGATTCTGGCTACACAATTTGATAGAGGACTATTTTCTAAATTTAGCAACTGGATTTATCCAGTTTTTCGTTAACGAAGCTTTGCAATAAGAGTTTCCGCCTAAAATTTGCCGTTTGCAGCATTACACAACTTTCTCCCTACTCCTTACACTTTTTTAACGTGGCATCTGAAGGTCACACGGGAAAGAGGAGGGAGAGGGTAAGACAGATTCCAACGGGAGCTGCAACATCACTACGAGCTCCGACATCACTACGAGCTTCGTAGGAAAGCTGCACATCACCACGAGCTTCGTATAGCTCCGACTTTTAGGCTCCTTATTGGAGTTTGCCTTCCCTCTCTCTCTTTCGCGCATGACCTTGAGATGCCACGTTAAAAAAGTCCAAGTATTGGGAGAAATAAAGTGACAAGTACTGCAACATCACCACGAGCTTCGTATAGCTCCGACTTTTACGGCTCCTTATTGGAGTTTGCCTTCCCTCTCTCTCTTTCGCGCGTGACCTCGAGATGCCACGTTAAAAAAGTCCAAGTATTGGGAGAAACGAAGTGACAAGGGCGGCGTGTGGTGCGCAGGTGCGGCGGCTGGCGGCGGAGGCGGAGACCGAGGCGCGGCGAGTGCAGTTCAGCGTGTGCGGCCTCTTCCAGCTCGACCTCTCCCTCGCGTGCTCCATGGCGCAGGGCGTCGCTTGCTACGTCATCGTCATGGTGCAGTTCGACTCCGACAACGCCAAGTAGACCACACCCCACTCACACAGCAGTTACTGCTGTAGAAGCAATTTCCTGACAATGAATGTCACTGCAGCGCCTCTGACCGGGAGGTCCTAGGTTCGAGTCCTGACAGCGGCAGCATTTTCGACACTAGCTTTTCAGGTCGAATTCAGTCGCTGTCTGGAGGAGAATTCTAGCGGCCGGCTGCTCTGATCGGTTTCTCCGATCAACACCAGGCGAATGCCGGAGCAGTACTCTAACAAACGGGTCACAAACCGCGCGCGATCTGTCCTTCCTCTTCCTTGTCCTATTCTCTCCTCTTACACACACACTTACACTAACATGCACTACACTACCATATATTCCGGGAGACCGGTCGGGAGCTTAGAGCTTGTCCCGACTGGGGCGGTGCCCCGCTGGTGGGAGAGTCCTGGTTAGGGGGAAACCCCACTAGCCGACGGTAGGTCGGCGCCGGATCTCGCCATCCAGCGGGGAAAGATCACCGCCATCTCCCGAGGGAAAATATGTACTGCACTAACGGGACTAATGACGAAGGCAGTTCACGCGCCCGGAAACGCAAAAAAATCAAATCAAATCAATCCTAAGAATGAACCAAAGTGACAGTTCTCTGAATTACACGTGATGTTCACTTGTTTAGCGAAGTATCCCTCCGCCGCGACAGCTGTTCAGCCACCCCCCTTCGTAAAGCGCTTATGGCTCCTGTAAAAACATCCCTATGCAGGAGTCTAAGAGTTTCGTTGAGGTATAATCACGTACGCGAGTCCGCGAAATATTTAAATTATTAAATTTAAATATTTATTATAATTAATACGTAATTATACGTATGTGGAATACCTCTTAACATGATCTCACAATCAGAAAAATAAAACTGCCATGAATGTAGATAGAAATCTCTCAACCACAGCTCGACACACTACAGCACAATAGCGGAAACACGTGCACCATTCATCTCACGTACCACCTCACATTCAAGTCTCGGTTTTAAAATAAACATAATACTTATCACACAAAAAGTAAATTCAATGTAATGTTATAGAAAAAATAATTTTTACAGAAGAGCAGATAACACTGCACTTCCTAATTACAATTATTTCTCGTGGCTATATTTTCGTCGGACGAGGACATTACAAAAGGAAGCGTCGAGCCCATTTACAAGTTAGCCAACAGCAAAGGAACGAATGCAGGGAGGGAACCGAATGGGCTCAAGGACAAAACAACCTCAGAACCTTCAGTTATGTTGCCAGCACTAGCTATCACTTTGGCTCATTCTTAGGAAGTTTCCTTCTATACTGTAGGAACGTGGGCTTCCGCGGCTGGAGACAGTAGCAAGTTGGCTGACAAGGAGCGCCGAGTCCTAGACACAGGTGACAACATTTCGACCGCCAATCTGCGATCTTCTTCTGGGCCAAGTGCCTCAGCGCGGAATCACATTTCGCCCTGAGGAAGGTTGCAGAGTGGCGGGCGAAATGTTGGCACCTATATCTAGGATGCGCCGATTCCCGGTTAACCAAGTAGTTATGCTTGGGTTTTTCTAACATGGCATCTGTGGGTAGTATCTCCACGATGGAATTCGGCACGACGTTTTGCAACTTTCTTGGTCCTGCTGCAAGATGTTGCATGATCACGACCTATCAAGCAGTGCTGTACAGATCAGGCGACTCTAGCGGCAGGGCCGAGAATGATGCAAAAAGTTGTGCCGAATCCCATCTTGGAGATTCTACCCATAGATGTCACGTTAGAAAAACCCAAGCACACTATTCGTGTGCACTGTGCATCCGGGGCTGTTTGAATGCCAGGGAATGGATGGTGAAGGGCTGCTACGATCTTTCCCATGAGTACCGGGTGAATACCAACTTCATCCTGCGGTCAACTTTCCTTGGGACGTTTACCTACTTCCCCATGAAGGCCTAGCCTGAATGCATGCCGTTCCGTTTTCCTCAGTGTAGGGATTGATTTCTATGTTAACCGTAGTCTGATTAATATTATGCTAATCGATATAACTGATTCTCTTCTGTTTCAAGAAAGATTTGCACATCGTTTGAGACCACTGCTAACGTTGAAACTCGCACTTAAAGGTTTGCGGAAGCAAAACTTGAAACCTTCCATCAGCAGCGTGTTCTTACCCTGCTAACTTATCATACACAATTCCGAAGATTGTCCCACGTTCGCCTGAGTTGGAGGTATTCTTTGGATTGGAGCGAGAATATCCGCTTACGAATGCAATGTTTACAAATTGTTTCTCCTTACGAAACACTGGATGAACGAAATGGGATGCAGACGGGCTGTGCCTTCTCGAGTAAAGGAAAGTGAATCGGAATGGGCTGGGAAGCGGGGATGAGAGAATACTGATCGCGGGATACAGTCGGGCGATCCCAGAGTTTCATATTTCCTACTCGAGAAGTGTTGTTCGGTCTCTAGTAGGGACGTCACAATGTATCTGTGCACACTTAATGACTTCCACTCTTCAAATGTGAACGTGAAACTTGTGTCGATAGATATGGAATTGCTAATTGAATATTATATATATATATATATATATATATATATATATATATATATATATATACAATAACACAATATATATATATATATATATATATATATAGGGCCTCTGTCAAGGGAGGAAAGTCAGGAGTGCGTGTCACATATTGAAGAAGTCAGGGGCCACATGCGTGTGTTATTAATAACATTTACTTTTAATTTGAAATATGTGGTCGCTGGTTTCGTCATGTCTCATGTTATGTCACGCGTGTGTGTATGTGTGTTGTGTGAAGAAAATTGCAATAATCTTGTGGAGGGCCCTCCAACCATTAGAAGACAAGATATATTTCAAGATGTTTGAGGAGCCGAAAATGTCTCAACAGCACTGCAATTCCCACATAAAACGTATGGAAATGTAATGATACTCATTTTAGTACAACCATAGAAATATAAAGTAGACTCTATCACAAGTGAACTTTTGTATTCCAAAAAAGGTTAAAAATTCAAATATAAAAATAGTTAGTAAGTAAATTAGCATTAAATATATTAAGTGTAAATTGTCAATAGCATTGATATACGTTGTTAAGGTTGTTGTTCAAACCCTTGTGGTATAATTAATAAAATATAATATGATTTTCATTGTGATCTGATTACCTCTATCATACATCTACAATCTGAATTACGGATCTCGGCTCTCCGCTGAAACCACGAAGATATTACAACACGCCGATAGAGCGACCGCAGTCCCAAACTACTGCAACATCAAAAGGAAAGTTGACACGACTAATAGGAACATTTGGTTTAACAGAATTTGTTTATTCTGGAAAATTGTAGTTCCATCAGGTTCACATCAGGACTTCCTGCAACAATACTTTGGTTTATATTTCAATTAAAACTGTTCAGGTAACGTGGATCAAAGATGAATTATTTAAATGGCATTTTATTAGAGACTCCCTTTTTTAACTCTAAAATAGTTTCTTTCGATGTACATAATTTATTTACAGGCATTCCTCCTGTTGATGTGCAAGACGTTTACATCAAATTAATGATGAATTCCAGTATAGAATACAATAAAAAATCAGAACTAATCAAAGTTCTTGATGTCTGCATTGAACATAACTTTTGAAATTTAATGTAAAATCTTACAAACAAAGAAAAGTCCTTGAGATGGATTCAAATCGGTCTCCCGTCTTTGCTGAGCTGTTTATAGATAAGTTCGAATTTGCTCTATGTCATAATTGCAACCCACTTATAAAGAATATCCTATATTATTAGAGAAATGTCGATGTTATCATTTACTTATGGACAGGTACCTTAAGGCAATTACTAAATTTCTTGAATTTTTGAATTATTCAATCCAAAAATTCAATTTAAAATGGAAATATTAATAGAAAAAACCATTAACTTTTTGGACTTGTCCATGTGTATAAAAACAATAAATATGGATTAAAAATATTTAGAAAATCGTCACAAACTGACTTGGTTATCCCTTTATATTTCCATCACATCGTAAAACACAAACTTACTGCCTTTCACGGTTCGATACAAAGATTATTTATTTATGCCATAACAGTTAAAAACTATATGTAACATGCTAAGGGGAGAAGTGAATTTTGCGTACGTTTTCATAATTCTGTAATCCCTACCCTAAGCCATATACTGTACTATATAAGGATTGTTAACAAAATATTCGCTCCGATGTATTAAAACCTATTTTCAGGGGTAAATAGATAGCAGATTTGGGATTTTACCCCTCATCACGTTCTTCCAGGAGGAATAATACACAACTGATTTGTAATTCAAGAGACACGGTAATGGTAAAATTCCTAGATTAATAAAGAGAGGCTTAAAAGAATCACGGGAGTGAGATTTTCTTATTATTGGTACAATTCTTTTTTGTAATAAAAAAGTGTGGGAGCTATAAAATGTATTTCCCCGGAATATTATGTCATATGTGAGACGTAAATGTACATTCGTGAAATAAATACGAGCAGTATGAAGGCTGACTGAGTTTGAAAGAATTCTGAACGCGTAGCATAATGAACTTAATTTTGTATTCAATTCATTTAAATGGACGTTCCATCAGAGATTTGACTAAATTGATATACCCAAAAATTTTATTATCTTTACATCAGTAAATGGCACACCGTTCATTTTCAATGGAGTACAGAATTGTTTACTTGACATAAAAAACTGCATTGAAACAATTTTCTTTTCAATTACTATTAATTTATTTTGAAACCAATTTAAAACATCTGAAATTGTACTATTTTCCGTTTCTTTACTGCAAAGAATATTCGTATCATCCGCCAAGAGAACTGTTCTTCCGTTTTGAATCGTCGAGGGCATATCGTTTATGAGTGGAAGGAAGAGAATATGGCCTAAAATCGGTCCCTGCGGGACTCCACATTCAATTGGCAAAAATGGGAAAGGTGGTAAAACAATGATTCATCATTCCAGTAAGGTATTTATACTCCGTGAGATCGTTGTTTAAGGTATGAACATAACCTATCTAGAGCAATACCACGGATTCCATACGAAGGTAATTTTAAATGACTATTCCACTCATGAAATTTCAGCCAATAGCGTGCAAGAGCTGGGACCCTACCAGCCAATTAGAGACGACTTTACCATACATATTTATCAGTTATTGATTATCACCTCCCAGGAGGTGATACATTTTGCGCCTTGTTTTATCTACAGATAGAGGTTATGTAATCGTCACACAAGACATATCTTCAAATGAATGAGGAACTCCATTCTTCAATTATTAATAAATTAAGACATAGTAGCGCTTCAAATTCAACATCTTCCTTAAAAATAAGCGAACAAAACACGTTTCCTTCGAAATTAAACTTTAAAGATTGTGTATTCAATAACCGTGTTTTCAAGTAATTTCGCTCTTAGTTTGTCTTATGTTTATTTTGTTGTTTATAATTACCCTTATGTATATATTTCTGTTCGATGTAAAAATATTTGAATGAAACAATATAATTTATTAATAATACATTATCTTTATGAAATTTCATTCGTGAAATGGTGTTAGTAAATTTCACTCGTGGTTTGGAAATTGTATATAAATCTTCTCCTCGCTTCGCGAGTCGGGGATTTATTGGCAATGTCCAAACCACCCGTGGAATTACCTTTGAAAAATGTTATGACGTCGAAGGATTTTGAAGATCTAAAAATATTCCAATAGGTGCTTGGTTTTGATCCAGTGATGAAGCGACATTTTCAAGAAAAGAAAATATGGCCGACCCCGTAGGTTTTGGGTTTTCTAAATTCATGTTAATAATCTAAAAATGCGTTGTGTTTACTGAGAACTGCTTCCACTGGTACGTAAAAATGTTTCTCTAATAATTTGAAAAAAGTGGAGAAAGAGAAATTGGCCGATAATTTTGAATTTAATTTTTGTTACCCTTTTTGAAGAGCAGCTTAGTTTTAGCTGTTTTAAAAATATCTGGAAACGTTCCGGTGCATAAGGATGCATTAAATATGTGAGTTAATGGCTGTATAATAGCAGGCGCACACGTCTTTAACAAACAATATGAAAATTTCTCTAAACTGGCCGAAAATTTATTTTTTTTAGTTTACCGATTATTTTGAGAATTTCATACGAAGAAGTTTCAGAAACGAACATAATATTTGCGGAAATGTTCTTGAGAATGCATTACAACATTATTTAGAGCAGTTAAATAAAAATCAGAGAACAAGACATTCATCAATTTAGACTTTTTAAAATTCACAATGTTTATAACACCAACCAATCACTCAATCTTCAAAAAGCATAACTCCAATAGATAATTGTTATAAAATTATTCTTTAACAAATCATTGCATTTCATTACTCTATTATTCCACGTCTAAAAGAATTTCAAGTGTTTTGAAATATTTTATTGTTATTTCATTTTTCGTCATCAATATAAAAGGCGAATTAACAAAAAATAAAGATTCTTTCATGACTAAATTATTTACTTTTATTTCTGTAAAATCCCATTAGTTCATCTTCAGTTCACACTATTCCTTGACAGTTCCTTATTTTCTTTCTAATAGACAAGGTCATTTACTCGTATTTAATTTCCACAGAGCTGCAATTTTGATTTATAGAAAATGTTACAATTAAAATCAGAAACAAAAAAGAAAATACATTCTTACGCTGAGACAAAAGTTAAATTCATCAGCTACATTCATTGTCATGTAAATGGAAATAAGAGAAGACTACAATTTCTTCATTACTGTTTAATGACTTTAAAGTATTTTCATTCTTCTATCTTTCTTTCTTTCTTTCTATCTTTCTATCTTTCTATCTTTCTATCTTTCTTTCTTTCTTTCTTTCTTTCTTTCTTTCTTTCTTTCTTTCTTTCTTTCTTTCTTTCTTTCTTTCTTAAAGGAAAAAATATTTTCATTACGGTTTTTCATAATAAAGTGTACATTAGTTCAAAAATTGCACTTGGAATCACATTGACAATTTTTTCTTACTTTATATTGTTAATTCCTTTATCATTTTCAAATGGTCTTCCCTGCTCTAATTTTTTGACACTCTTTGACATTGCATGTCGTGATTATTGCTTTTAAAGAGAGCCTGTAACTGTTTTCAAATGCTTTCATTTCTATTATAACACAATTTCCCAAAAATATGGTCATCCAATTGTTATTTTAATTACAAATCGTTGTTTGCCATACTTAAATATTAGTATTTCTTATAGCCAAGTTTTTCATCATAATGTTTACTTCCACAATGTCAATTTAGATTTCTTTCGCATAATTTAAGAATTCTGTGTTAAAATATCATTACCCGAAAAAGACACCAAAATAGTTTTCTAAACGTTCTGGAATGAAATATTGCGGTTTTGAATTACGCTATTTTCGTTTGATTTGCCTAGTTTGGTAATTGTTTTCTTTTCAAAAATTAGTTAATGAAGTCTGCTTATTGGTCGTAAAACTAATAATTATAATCTCAGTTATACAAAAGTTAAAACACATTATTTAATTTTTTAACATTTCTATTTGCGCTCACCAACTTCGAGTGAAACTATCTATGCTCATCTTGTCATCGAAATAATACAATTGATGAACTTCTATTAACTTACACAATTCATTCATTCACTAAATGCAGTACCTTTCATTTAAAATGGCCGTACTCCAGCTCAGCAAAATCAACAACCTCCCATTGTTTTCTTTGGTTTTAGCAACCAACGTACTTTTCACGAACATTACAAAATACCTTTAATTATGTATTAAATATAAAATAATATCCTTTTCTTTACACCATCCTAGTGAGAAGTGCGACTATTCTATTAGTGTGCCGTGATCGTGGAAAATTCTGCTCGGCCGACGGGCTCTCAATCGTCGGGGAACGGAGCGCTGAACTCCCCTCGGAACGCTGCTCAAGGCGCCGCCCTGCAAAAGGCATGTGTACTCTCTGTGCTTCCCAGCCTTCTTGAATAGTCGGTTTGTGATGGCTCATTCGAAGTTCAATCTCAAACAGGAATTGTTTGTGTATGAAACATACGTAAAACGTATCAAACGGTTATGTGCATCGTATCGTGGAGCCTTTCTTACAAATATTGACAAATAAAGAGCGTAATTACAGTCATTTTCATCAGGAATTCGCAACCCCACACACTACTTCATGTTCCATAACCGTTTATGGAGACAGCATTATCACACGCAGTTTGTGGCCTGCACGCTCTCCTGAACTGAATCACTGGCCGGGCCGGGCCTGGCTGGCCAGGGCTGGCTGGCCGGGCTGCCTGGCCGGGGCTGGCTGGCCGGGCCTGGCTGGCCAGGGCTGGCTGGCCGGGGCTGGCTGGCTGGGCCTGGCTGGCCGGGGCTGGCTGGCCGGGCTGGCTGGCCGGGGCTGCCTGGCCGGGGCTGGCTGGCCAGGGCTGGCTGGCCGGGGGGCTGGCTGGCCGGGGCTGGGCAGGGCTGGGCGGGGCTGGGCGGGGCTGGGCGGGGCTGGGTGGGGCTGAGCGGGGCTGGGCGGGGTTGGGCGGGGCTGGGCGGGGCTGGGCGGGGCTGGGCGATGGCCACCCCGAAGGCTTCGCTGGAGGCGATAGCAGCCCTCGTCCCCCGCCACCATCACCCCCACCAGCCACTGGCGCCCTTTGTCTTCGCGCACCAGCAGCCACCGCTGCTGCAAACTGGATTTACGACCAAGATTCTCGCTCACCCTGCGCATACAAGCTGCCCATTGTCCCGTCGCTAGCCTCGCGCCGCCGCGCTGCGCTGCGCTGGGCGATGAAGGGAGCTATGACCGACGAGCGGCCTCGCGCCGCGCGGGAAAGTACGCGGGAGGTGGACGCCAATGTAGCATTTGCCTCGGCACAGCATGCGGTACGTTCACGATGCATCTCGCGGTGGATGGCGACGCATTGATTACTGGGGGCTCTTGCGTGTTTTAGTATCGTTCTTCGATAAAATATTTCACAATATAAATACAGGTGTCTCAGAATAAATAATATACATATCTAAAGCATGCAGGGCAGTTGACGTCGATCACTGCCAATAAATATGTGGTGGGGAAATTTCATGTTAACATGCTACAAGTCGTAAGTAATACATGTGGTTTGTCCCTTATTGGCAGGCGACTCATCTTGCACTGGAGTCGGCAGGTACGTGGGATCTATTTGCATCAGAACAAGTACCTGTAAAACGTGTGTCTAATAAGTGTAATGTGTGCTTACTCTTACAAGCATTATACTACCGCACGTGTCAGAGTCCAGTCGAGTGCTTGTCTTTGTTGGGACGGTCCATCGTTGGGTGTCAACCGCCCAAAGACGACGAGGAGGTTGAATTCAGTCGCTGTCTGGAGGAGAATTCTAGCGGCCGGCTGCTCTGATCGGTAGTTTTCCGTGGTTTCTCCGATCAACACCAGGCGAATGCCAGAGCAGTACCCTACCAAACGGGCCATGGATCACGCGTGATCTTTCATTCCTCTTTCTTGTTCTATCCTCTCCCCTTACACACACACGTACACTAACATGCAATACATGCCGGGAGACCGGTCGGGAGCTTATAGCTTGTCCCGACTGGGGCGGTGCCCCACTGATGGGAGAGTCCTGGTTAGGGGGAAACCCCACTAGCCGACGGTAGGTCGGCGCCGGATCTCGCCATCCAGCGGGGGAAAGATCACCACGCATATCACGAGAAAAAAACATGGACTACACTAACGGGAATAATGACCAAAGCAGTTGACGTACCCGAAAACACGTTAAAATCAAATCAAATTTAACCGCCTTGCAGGCTCTGTTAAACATGACAGGCGTAAACACGGAAAACTGTCACGTAGTATTCCGATCGTAAATGGAACCCTTAAGGGAGGAGTGCCCGCTGCAGGGCTCGGAGGAAGCACCGGCCCTTCGCGTTTCGCGGTAAGCCCAGATGGGCAAGGCGGTGGCGAAGGGCCGAGGGCTTTATTTCCATCTCATTAGCACCGATCTTCCTCATCAATAATGCATGGGCGGTCGCCGGCCGAGGCGCTTGCTCGCTCTGATGGCTGCTACGCCGTCGATCACGAATTCGCAACTTCATTCTGCTTTGCGAAGCTGTGTAATGGTAAATGCACCTACGTATGAAGTATTGCGTAAGAGAAGAAACGGATATTTCTCTCAAAAATGTACGCGAGAGAAATATCGCTTTTCAAAAAATTATCTAAATGATGGTCGCGACCGGAGCAGGCGATCTGTAGCTTATCTTAAGTATTGAAATGATTGAAGGCGTTGTCATTGTCAACAATACTATTGTTGACAATGACAACGCCTTCAATCATTTCAATTATGTAAATGTCAACTACAACTCACCACTGAATCAATTATCTTAAGAACATTTATGAGAGGGCTCCAAAAACCGCTTTAGAAACTTATGAGACAGTGACTTCAAAAGGGCAACAGTCCTCAGACAGTAATGTCAGTTTATTACGTCCAGGACATGTAGAGTTCTGGCGGGGGTGGTATAATGGCCTCATAAATTTCCCTATTTTCTATACAAGGATCCTCTAGCGTTGATAACGGGCAGACAGCCCAGAGAATTTGCTGTATTCACTTCACGCTGCTCTGCAGCTCTACTTTTCAATTAAACTTATTTCATACTTCATCGGACTTGGTCTCTGTACTTGAAACCTCGCTCACCACCACGCTCCTCCAGGGAACTTAGCTTCCCTGCAAACTCAATATTTTTGCATCCTGTACTGGAAGCATTTGTAATTGCCTGCAATCACCGCTAGTAGTACAACACCTGCAGTGAAAGGCATTACAGCTGCCTTTGCGTTGTTTACCCCGATTTTTCTATTTTTACAGTTTTCATGGCATGTTTGTTGGAACGCCTAACAACAAGTATTTTTTTTTTAATAACCTGCCTGAAGTCAAAAATGCCAAAAATGTAGAATGGGGATTGAGACATTATTTTGAGAGGACATGAGCTACAGAAATCAAATTTTCAACTACAAATCACATCTGCAAGAGATCCTTCCTAGTGGCAAATTGACACAAACAAAATATTAGACCTACTTGATATTGTAACGAGTCATAATATATATATAAGATGTATCTATAAGATGAAATGAGATAATATCTATAAGATGAAAAAAAATATGTTGACGAATTACAACAACAAGATCGTATAATTCAGGGTAAAAGGGAGAAGAAAAGTGTTGCAAAGTTACATTTTTTTGTTCGAAAATTAGATATTGTTGAGGCTTGTGCTTTTTCACAAAATGGTTTTTACGATTTCCACTATCCCATTCCCATAGAAAACAGCGAAATATAGAATATCGTTGTTGGAGACTAACAAAAGTGCGATCACTTTCAAATCGCCATATTTGCTTTATGAATACTGATGGTATTGCACCTTCGATAGCAAAAGTTGCATGATAGTCTGCTTTATATGGGCTTCACGGTCAAGAGGTGTAGCTGGTTTCTCATTTCCTTTGTGAATAAGTCTGACTTTTAAACCGAGTTTAGAGGAATCTATACACAACCTTCATTTCTTAGGATTATGATGGTTTCGCAAAGTACTCATTACTGCATCAACATCAGTACAATATATTAAATTGCATTCTTCTGAGAACAGATATAGTAGAACAACGGAAGTGTAGAAAAGTTGGGGGAAGAACGGTTCTCATGTGTATCGCTGTGCGCAAGTGGTGTTACAGATCTTTATTTAATGTTTGCATACAGATTTAAATTAAACACTTCCTCACGATACGTGCAGTGCTCAGGAGAACAGCCTTTTGCATTGCTTTAATGTGACAAAGTCTTGAATGTGACGAAGTTAGTTCTGCAGAGATCAGTCCATTTGCAAAGATTACCACAGCAACTGCATCAACTGATACCAACCACCACATGTCTCTCAGTTCAATAGCCATGGCCTAATATTTCGGTTTTTGTTGGCAATGGAGGCTTCTATATTTCGATCAAAAATATTATTATTTATGTTTACACATTGCTGGTTCACAGGAAGACCTGGTTCTCAGATAACAACGAGCTTTTCGCTAAGTGTGAAATTTGCTATTTATTTAAGAATCTGAATTTAGAAAGTTCCAGACAATGCGGCCAGTATTTAAGATAGCAGATTTCTGCATTAATTTTAAAAGCCTCGGACGGATATAAACTTTTTTGAAGGATTTCTTTGATGTTTATTATTATTATTATTATTATTATTATTATTATTATTATTATTATTATTATTATTATTATTATTATTATTATGACTGTCGTACGGTGACAGTGGAATTGGTTGAGCTTTATATTCCAATTTATAATATCACTGATTTTATCTCTATTCTGTCGAAATAAATGCGCAACAACCGCTTGTTTCTCACTTTGAAAATAAACATTTGCGTATCAGTTTTTACGCGAGCGTGTGTGTAATTAGCAATAAATAAAACAACGATATCGCACTCATCGTGGCCGCAGAGAAGGGTCCACAAAGGCTATAATTAGAATGCAGTGTTTTTTGAGGGTTTATTTTGACAAGTTTAACATGATTGTACTCCATTTTTGTGTTATATTAATTACTGTTCGCTTTATTAAATTATTATTGATACCTGCGAGAGGGAGGTCATTCTTTTGAGAAATTTGTAACAAACACATTTAGAGATATAGAATGTAATTAAAAAATACGTTGTAATTTTCTCCTATTTTCCACTCCAAGTTACTCGTAATTTGCAAAACAGGTTTCTAGACATCCAGTGATTTCCGGAGTTTCGCAGAAATTTATTAGAAGACAAGAACAAACAGCGTACAAGAACAACCTAGGACCGGGAAGCTCTAGGTTCGAGTCCCGACGGTGGCAGGATTTTCGACACTGTCAGCTAGGTCGAATTCAGTCGCTGTCTGGAGGAGAATTCCAGTGGGCGACTGCTCTGATTAGTAGGTTTCTCTTATCAATTCCAGGCGGATGCTGGAGCAGAACCCTAACAAACGTACCACAGATTACGCGCGATCTTTCCTTCTCCTTTCTTGTATTCTCACCCCTTTCTTGAACTTTCTCTTACACGTACAACACGTCCACTGTAAGGGTGGTAGAGCTTGTCCCGACTGGGGCAGCGCCCCGCTGGTGGGAGATACCTGGTTGGAAAAACCGGCTAGCCGAAACAGAACGGTCTGCACCAAATCTCGCTATCTAGCAGATGGAGATCACCAGCACCTCTCACAAAAATATGCACTACACTTACCGGACACACATAGCAGTTGACACACTCGGAATCACTAATGAATCAATCAAAAGGGAGAACAAATTTCTATGCTTCGAGTCTCGTTACACATTTACAAGTTGTAACTTGATGAATTTAAATGCGAAACTGTTAATTATTGTAAAGACGAAAATGTCTATACAAAAGTAATTCAAATTTACATAAATTGAGAAGGCCAGAAAAATTAAAAAATCTCATATTTTCGAATTGTTGGAATTTCAAGTTATGAAATTAATAGACTTAAAATTGCAGACCTATAACTGCTCAAGCTTTAAAATTATCACATTTACTGGACTATAATATTTTAGCATTACAAGTAAACATTAAAATCTTAATATCACACTGGGCGAGTAATCCCAAATTAGGGTCAAACTACTGTTAATTCAAAAGAGTTTTACTGCATGAAAAATCGATAGAGTGCATGTCATAAGGCTTTCGAAAATGTTCCCTAGAACTTTATTAAGTACCCAAGCTCCCAGCCTCGTCGTCCATATCCGTGAGGAATGGATTGTGATGATATGCAATGATGGAATGGGAGGTGGGAAACGTAAGGACTCAAAAATGTCTGAGACAAGAGCGAACATCACCGAATTCCCCGTGAATCGAGTTGTGCTTGAATGTCGGTACCCAGACACAAAAGGTGAGCGCTCTCACCACTACATCGCTCGCCGATCCTTGAGTCATGGAGCGTCACTTGCGCCATTCCAGAAAACTGAATTCCTCGTCAAGCCCGAAGCACTCAAAGTTAAGATTTGTCAAGCAAGGTAGAGTAATAGGAAACGGGATATTTAGCGGTCAAATTGTATGTTGCAATTGGCTTGCCAGCGCCAGTGGAAAACGTGACGGCAAAATAAACCAGAAAAAAGATGGTCAGGGAACATATCATGTAGAAAATGGGGACTTCAAATGATACTGATATAAAATCCTGTTCTGAATTCGAAAGAATCTACACGCCAGGTTGATCAATGTCTTGTACATAATTAACCTTCATAAATCCTTAAATAAATCCAGAAATACTTTCGATGCTTTAATGCATCCATCGTCTTTATCTCTTCACATTACTCTAGTTACAAAACAGGGCGGCAAATATCACTGAAATGGTGATCTCGTCCAACAACATTGCTACTGTATTTGGGCATGATTTATACCCAGAACAAGCATACATACGTTTATAATGGTATTACTAATTTATTAATAAAAAATTAGTTTCTAAGCGTTCATCATATTGAATATATTTTTTACGATCTAACGAGTGTATGTCTGAAAATCGAGTATCTAACAACGATAAACGGGAATGCCAAAAAGGAATGATTCCATTATAATTCCATTATGATTCCAATATTAACTTATAACCAAATACTATCAATAAAATGCTGTGATACAGAGAATTAAAATACAAAAGGCGTATTCTAAATCCTAGGCTAACAACTAAAAACCTCTCTTGCAACTGAAGATCACATAGGGTCAGTGATACATTTTCCTACATTAATTTCAGTTCCTCCCACAAAATTTACTCACAGCTACGTACGTCGAATGCGAAATTCATTACCTAAACACATTCTCCGTTTTTAGTATTCGGACCACGCACCCGAATTACCTAATGGAACATTGCTTTCGAACCTATTTACGCCGAATGCTGTGCTAATGAGTCGGTAAATGAACTTCTCCTAAATGCATCAGTCAATCTAGTACAGGGCAGCCTAAATGCAAGAATTGTAACTCGAGTGCCCGAGATGGCATGCTGCAGTTGCCGTGTAACTCGCATCACTAGACTATAGCTCGACCGGGAGCGGTGGCTCAGTGCATCAACTGATGTCACTGGAACCTCTAACCGGGAGGACGTAGATTCGTGTCCTGACGGCGGCAGGCTTTTCGACACTCGCTTATCAGCTAGGTCGAATTCAGTCGCTGTCTGGAGAAGAATTTTAGAGACAGGATGCTCTGATCGGTAGTTTTCCGTGGTTTCTCCGATCAACACCAGGCGAATGCCGGAGCAGTACCCTACCAAACGGGCCACGGACCGCGCGCGATCTGTCCTTTCCATTCCTTGTCCTATCCTCTCCCCTTACACACACACTTACACTAACATGCACTACACTACCACATATCCCGGGAGACCAGTCAGGAGCTTAGAGTGTGTCCCGGCTGGGGCGGTGCCCCGCTGGTTGGAGAGTCCTGGTTAGGAGGAAACCCCACTAGCCGACGGTAGATCGGCGCCGGATCTCGCCATCCAGCGGGGGAAGATCACCGCCATCTCCCGAGAAAAAAATTAAAAAACATGCACTACACTAACGGGACTAATGATCAGAGCAGTAGTCGCGCCCGGAAACATGAATAAATCAATCAATCAAACCGAGGCGGGATTCGAACCCGTGACACTTCGCTCCGAGATCGCTACGACACTACTGACTTAGAGATCTCGGCCAACGGCGAGCGATTGAGTTTGTTGACACAACGCAAAAGAAACAGATTGAAACTGTTTAGTAACAATTTATTATCAAGGAAAATGACAGGAACATAAAAATACAAAGTTCCTTTGCATGAACTACTTTCGACTAATAAGATAATTGTATTTAGATTACATATTTTTAGATTACATAATTATAGATAATTACATATTATTACATATTATTATTATTACATATTACAGATAATTTAGATTACATAATTATAATTAGATTACATATTTTTTACATTGAAATGTTTGCACATTTTAGACAGGCCATATTTTTTTTTGAATTTTTATTATTTTCACTAAATGTTTAGACATTGTTTACGACTACTAAACTGGGAAGTTCCAACCTCGATATTTGATGCGCGTTTATTTTATGTTGCTGCTTTTTATAAACTTAACTCTTATGAACGTGCTTCGAGATATAATAGTGCTGTCATTTGACAAATACTGCAAACTTTTATCAAACTCGGATGTCGCATATTTTAAAAGAAATGTGAGGCCCATGATACGCATCCTGTATTTTCTACACATCTCGACGATAAAATCAACGCCTTATTTAGTTTTATTGTAGAAATAGTTATACACTACAGTATTTGTCTTCTTAGATTCGTCAATCGAAACATTTCTATGCATGAAACTGAGAATCGGGACACTACTCTTGATAAGTGTAGCATTGTCAGACTTGTAGAGAATTGGGGCTCTAAATGATGTAAGCATTTTTTTTTGTAGAAGGGCCTAATGTCTTCTAATCTGCAATACCACTGCTACACTCCTTCAGTTATGAAGCTAGTATATTCGAAAGGACACTATGACATAACATTTCTACCCAAGATAACAAAGGGTTTGAGAAGGCGCATAACGACATGCTGACCGAGTGGTGTTCCAGTGAGCCTGGACTCATCTTTTCCAGAGAGGGAAAATAGTTGATAACGTACCTAGATTCCGCATCTGCAGCGAGCCAAAATTTTATTCGAATGTTATCTACTTTGTTGTTCATGTATTGTGTAAATGGACATCTAGACTTTGAGGGGAATAATTGGTCCTCTACAGTGACATAATCCCATGGTTTATACATGCAATTCAGTTGCCATATTTCTGAAGCTAAACGGGCTCTCTATGCAGAATTGCTTCTTGTAGTAATTATTTTACCAACCAGGAACGTCTCATTTTTGCAAGTTCGAATTATTATTCACATTCGACTTATTATTCACGAATTATTATTCACTTCTCCCAATAGCACGTCATACACCGTTTTAACTGCTTTTTGACGTAAAATAAATAAATAAATAGGGGGAGCTGTATCTACGAAGATATTATATAAATATAATTGATAAAGTCGATTTTTTAATCTTCCTTTCCTTTCGTTATCATAATACCTGAAATTTTGTATTTATATTTCTGTTTTCTGTTTTTTATTTTCATGTTATCTCAAACTTGTAGAATTAACAGATATTTTTATTTCAAGTAGTGAAAAATAGGAGATTTTATACATTTAAATATCTTTTATTATTCAACTCCCTGTTAAAATCTGAAAAATGTGGCAATATTTTAATAAATACTAAGAAGGAAGAAAATCTCCTGGATTCTCAAAAAAATAGTCTTTAAAAATAGGGGAGAATTAGCAAGTTTATTCAATAAATTATTCTGTAGGTATTATAATATAATTATTTAGTGACATCATTCTTGGTGATCATTCTCTAACTGATTATTAAATGTACCGAGATTTCATCAGTACGTTATATAAGATCATATGTTAGAGTTAATATCTTTACAATTATTATGGTAAAACTTTGAAATTTTCCGCAGATTTTGTGAATACACAATTCGGGGGAAAATAAATTAGTAGTGTTACAGCAGCACATACTTTTTCAAATTATTTGTAATGATTAGAAACCACAATATTGCATCTTCTGGATGACTACTATTTCTACAGTATGGAAGAATATAATTTGAAATTTTTGATTTTCGAAGTTTTTAATGAAAATAGGTTTATGCAATATACGTTCATGAAAACAAAAATAACTTGCAGAATTAAACGACGTCCTAATTAGCAAGAGACAACAAATACCGTAGATTAACAGCGTGGCTGAAACTTTTATTCTCGTAACTATGAAAGAGAAATATTTTAGCTAAAAACGTGATTTTATTAATTTATCGAAGTGCAGATAAATATGAAACAATTTTTGAAAAATTCTGAAAATTTCCTAGGGTTGTCGTATAAAGTACCCAGAAAAATATACAAATGAAATTCAAATTCGAGATGCCATGACATCACCCAGATCGATCAGGAAAACCTCATTTTGGTGATAAATCCTGCGAATGCTTTTGGCGAAAGTATTGTTTATGGATAGACGGTTGAAGAGATCTTTTGAATAGAAAACACATTTTAGGTAGAGACCCCTAAAACGTGTATTTCAGGCGAAATCTCACCATCTATTTTTATCGGCATTACCTAACGTTTTCTAAACTACGTATATGAGAATGTAAAAAAGTATAAAGTATCTGAAACTGTCAGCATGATGCAGTTATTCCTCGGCAACAACGCAAGAGACACAAAAATTGGATTACGGTTTCGTGAATTGTACCTTTACGTCCTCGTTTATGCTATACTTCGCATACCTGAGAAGGCGCAGAGAATGTTCTGAGAACTTCGGTTTAATAGAGCACTTGGAAGAACTTCAACGGCAGCTCAGGAAGAAGCTTAATTCGTGGACCAGGTGCGAAGTGGGAGCAGTTTGAACTAAATGCGGTTCGGGGTAAATGCTCTCGTTAAAGTGTAGGTGACGAGGGTATGTGCTTCGCTTTGATATATGGAATTTCCATTGAAATAATAATTACGAGAGAGAGAAAGCTTATAATATAAAAGGTGATTCATTTCTCATTGCTCATAGAGTACACTGTTATTAATGAGTGCCAAAGCAAAGAGTGTAAACTAAAAATTTAAAAAAGGATTTTTATTATTGGTATTTTTTTTGCAAAAAAGAGTTGCCCAAATCTTACATTAAATATTGTTCCCTGTTGCTATTATTGCCTTCTTACCTAATGAATGAGAAAGAGGAGAAAAAACTATTACTTAAAGGTTATTTACATTAGTTCATTATATTTGCGTATGCATCCAAAATTTCGCATTTTCACCTCGTGTAACAAGGGCTCTACAAGTGTTGAAATTTGCTATCTCTTGCGTTCACGCGAGATAGACATTTACTCACGGCCTCTGTGACGCGCACAACTTTGTCAGGATGTACCTTTATTTCTGCTGCTACACTTTCAATGCGCCGAAAAAAGTCTTCACGATTTTCGTCTTCGGTAGCATAAACGCGGTCTTTAATTAACCCCAGCTCTAAAAGCCTTGTGAGTACGTGAGTTATAAAATTCAGATACAGAACGCCTCTTCAACGCTCGGGCACGAAGCGAGGACCGATGGTAGATTCATTCAAAATGCCAACTGACACATTCGCTCTTCGTGAGCCACACTACGTGCAACATGTGAATTTTCCCAGACCCTCACATACAAATTGTACGCATTCAATGTGCCAGTTCTTTAATTAGACTGTTGGTGATGTAGATACCTTATTAATTCAAAGTAAATAAACAGAGGTTGTCTGGTATCAAATCTATATTTCTTCTTAAGATCTTTTCGATCGCGTAGCGATCATCGTCAGAGCTTGTAGCTGCTGGGCGGAAAACCAAGTTCTCTTCGTTTTCGTTTTCCGCCCAGCAGCTACAAGCTCTGACGATGATCGCTACGCGATCGAAAAGATCTTAAGAAGAAATATAGATTTGATACCAGACAACCTCTGTTTATTTACTTTGTGTCAGTTCTTGTAAAACACGCTTTTCTTGACCATGAGCGAAATTCCTGGTGTTCTTTGCCTTTACGCAGGTGTTATGTATGGAAATCAGCAAATTAACAATAAACAAGATTTTTATTACAGCATCTCAGTCTTTACAATAGTTGCACCAAAATACAAAAGAGAGTAAACCTTTATACAATAGCCGAGTCACCAGATGTTCAGTCGAAGTCCAAGTCCAAAGCCGAGTTCACCACAGTTAAACCAGAAGAAATCACTTTGTACACTGCCGGGTCGCAATCACTATACTAAACACATCCAAGCTCAAGTTACTCTCTAAACACTCTGTATACTGTTCTGCCGCTATCCCGGCGGCTGCCCGTTATATTTGGCTGCGCGTCGAAGACTCGTCTCCTCGTAGAGGCTTCGCGCGCCTGCCGTTCTGTCCTCATTGGCCGGCTCCTTCTCTGCTCGGCTGCCCAGTTCCCTCGCCGACTCTGTGGCGCGCGCTTTGGTGTGGCGGACACCGCCGCAACAGCAGAAAAAGCCTAGAGAATTGAACAACGACGTTATAAGTCTCTACTGGATAAATGTTGCACCCGCTGGAAGTGGAAAATCTCTCCGCATGAACTGTTTGCCAGACGAGAGACCAGTACGTTGACCGCGCGCGCTATTTACTTTAGTCTCGCTTCGGGCGCTTCTCGAATAGTTTTAGCAACGGAGTTTTTCGGAGATGTGGCGAGACCTAACGTGAAGTAAAACAGCGTGTTTACTTGCTGTAGTCCTTTGATTGATTGATTAATTCTTTCGTGTTTCCAGGCGCGTCAACGGTTTCGGTCATTGGTCCCGTTAGTGTAGTGCATGTTTTTTCTCGGGAGATGGCGGTTATCTTCCCCCGCCGGATGGCGAGATCCGGCGCCGACCTACTGTCGGCTAGCGGGGTTTCCCCCTAACCAGGACTCTCCCACCGGCGGGGTACCGCCCCAGCCAGGACAAGATCTAAACTCCCGACCGGTCTCCCGGAATATGTGGTAGTGTAGTGTATGTTAGTGTAAGTGTGTGTGTAAGGGGAGAGGATAGGACAAGGAAGGGGAAGGATAGATCGCGCGCGGTCCGTGGCCCGTTTGGTAGGGTACTGCTCCGACATTCGCCTGGTGTTGATCGGATAAACCACGGAAAACTACTGATCAGAGTAGCCGGCCGCTAGAATTCTCCTCCAGACAGCGACTGAATTCGTCCTAGCTGAAAAGCTAGTGTCGAAAATCCTGCCGCCGTCAGGAGTCGAACCTAGGACCTCCCGGTCAGAGGTGCTGCAGTGGCATCAGTTGATGCACTGAGCTACCGCTACCGGTAAAGAAACTAAACGAGAGGGGAGAGTGAAAGGAGTAAGAAAGAAGGAAAGTGAGAGGGTGAGAGAGTGAAGGAAAGAGAGAGAAACAAAGAGAAAAGTGGAAGAAGAGAGAATATCAAGCGTAGAAGTGAGTGGGAAAAAGAAGAGAAGAACGATAAGTTACGACGCGCCCGAAAACACGAAAAAAAACAATCAATCAATCAATTTAGTTTCTTTCATTTATCTCATCCCTTTTTATTTACTTTCTCGCAAAGAAAGGCGAAGGAGAAAAACTGTTACTGCCGAGCCCAGATAACGAAAAAGTAGAAAAAGCCAGTTGCTGAATTTAGGAAAAAAATTCTCTAACACGTGGTGTAGTCATAATCCATTTTTTGTGAGTACTTGATACCGAAAAATCGAATGACGGCAAAACTCTGCCTGTCCGTCTGTGAGCAACGCTAGCAGCTAAACCGTTCGGCTTTTTTTTCTCCCAAAATTGATATTCCCCAATTGATTTGGTTGATGTCGGGGCCTCTTAAGTTTGAAACCGACATTTTAATTTTGGGAGCTACTTTACATGAAGACCCTGGGACGTTTTTAAAATAAAAAAAAAATGACTCCATCGTTTTTCATTAAATTTTGTTGTTGGATAGTGTGAAGAACGTTCAAGAAAATGGTGCATGTCTCACGTTCGTTAAAAACATTGTTTTTTTCGAGTATTGCAAAATTTGAAATTTTTTAGGCGTCTATCTACAACTACAATTGAGACGGTAGCTAGAAGAGACATAAGACTATGGGCCGTTCTTGTGGAGAATGCATGTGAAGTATAAGTGCTTTAATCTATATCCAAGCAAATTTTCATGATTGTATCTCTATTTCTAAGGTTGGTAGAGCAATAATTCGTTATATGAAGAGAGTTACCCAGATTAATGCACTAGAACTTGTCATTCAAGTTCCCCTTAATCCGGAAAAAAGTTACTGATATTCAGGTTTTATATGGATACTTAAAGAAAGCAAACAATTTTACCAAAACTTTTTCAATAGTGTACTCCTCAAAAAGTGTCCATTGGAAATGTCGAAAAAAGTTCACCATAGTTCACACATTTTCAATAATAAATACGAAATGTTCTCCAGAAAAAGGGCCTATAACGCATTTTTTCTTTACGCCACATGTTTGAAATTAAGGAGAATTTAATTACGTTGTAAATGGATTTAACTTTAAAAATAATTATAATATATTAAAATTATATTTGCAATTAAATAGACCAGTGTGTAGAATGCTATGATCGAAACCTTGCAATGCGTTATTCTCAAAAAACAGTTCTGGGGTATAGATCCTTTAGCTACCGACTCAATTATGAAGATGGAGATTTTTTCCTTTCACAAACTCTATTCCTTAAAGATAGATTTTAAAATAAGATCATGTATACTTTTTCAAAAATTTGAGTACTTTCCCCCGTGAAAATACGGGTGAGAAAAAACGAAGAAATAATTGTTTTTGCACCACTAGTTATGTACGTCTTCATCTTCACCCACTCTCCCTTTTTTTCTTTTCTTTCTATATCTTCTCATTTATCGTGCTTTCACATCTAACGATCTTTTGTCTGCCGTCTCGACATTTCCCATTTTCTTTCACTTTTTGCTTTTTCTTGCCTCTTCATCTCACTCTTCCTATCTCGCTTTTTCCTTCCTTTCGTTTTTTCTTTCTTTTCTATCCAGTCTCTCTCGATACTTCTAATCAAATCATTCTCCTTGCATGCCCTCCTCGCAGATATCTTTCTGGTCTTCGTTAAATACTAAAACATTACTTCTTCTCTCAACAAAAAAGTCTGTATTAAGTTGCTCTATTTTTGCAGAAGTAAATGTTTTACCTATAATTATATTTTTTCAATGTAAATTAGTACCCAACTGTTACATTAGGTGTGGAAAGCTTTATTTTAATACAGATGTGCTGAAGAATACTAAAATAACAAATTGCTGCGTTTCATAGAAGGTATAGTTTACATGAGCAATTCTCTACTTTGAATTTCTCATCCCAGTGAGGGCCATCGATAACGTATTACTTGATAGAAGTACAAAAAAGGCAATATCACGATATGAAAGAAATAAAGCTCACAAGTACGTCAATATCCGATTTATGATGACACACTTTGTCCCTTCGCTCTTGCCAGTGGTCTTTTACTCTACAATGGGCTCCACGTAGTGAAAAATTGGTTCGCTTTTTGTTCGCTCAGATTTTTTTCCACATTAAAGTCGTCCTTTTTTGCGCGCCACCCGACACCTCCTTTGTGTCTGAAAGCCCTTTGAGTCGCTATCATTAGCGCTGAGATACCCATCTCTTCCATGTAACGTCAACGTTTTTACTCCTGATCAATTCAGTGTCGAAGGCAGATGGTCCTTTGCAGAGGGGTCGTTGAGTGGAAAATGGAAGGGAATGGGGATCTACAATTATTTACGTAGGAATGATTTCTTGCCTACAACAAGATACGGACAGACTGAGTTATCTCAGAGCCAGCAATACCGTTATGTCTGCAGCGACCCTGACCGGAAGGTTTTAAGGTTTGAATGTCGACGGTGCGGAATGTTTTTGATTCTACATATATGTGTGTGATATATATATATATATATATATATATATATATATATATATATATATATATATATGTAGAATCACAATATCGAATTCACCCGTTGTCGGAAGTACAATTCCAGCAGCTGGCTGCTCTGATGGATAGTTTTACGTGATTTCATTAATCAATGCCAGGTGAATGCCGCAGCAGTGTTCTAAGAAACAATCCACTGACCACGCGCGATCTTTCCTTCCCCTTCCTTGACGAATCCCCTCCCTTTACAAACCCACACACCTAGTTTTGTTTGCGCTGTACTACCGCACACAGAAGGAGCTTAGAGGTTGTCCTAGTGGGGTGGTGTCCCGATGGTGGGACATGCCTAGATGGGGAAACTCGGTAAGTTGCCCTACAAGTCGGCGCTGGTCTCACCATCCTGCGGGAGAAGAACACTGCCACCCTAAAAACTCCAGTTAAATGCCCACTCCAAGATTATCACTATTGCCAACCATAAACAACCGCCGTCAATAACTCTCCAACTCATGTGAGATATATTTTTGAAATTATTTATTTAAGACCAAATTAACATTAATTCTTAATGTGGTTGTGAGGGCTACGTTCTCACACTTGGAAGGGATGTATGGTGGTGTTAAGCGTGACTTCAGGTAAGGGGAGGATGCAGTGTGGATTGAAATACTTAAATGGCAAAGATATCTGTGTACTTTGCCATTAAGAAGCTGTCAGGATTTCCACCCTATTCAATTGCTGTACAGTCTAAATGTGTAGAGAAAAATGGTTGCAATGCGGAACTAAACTATTACTGCCAACATAGAAACGTAAATGTTGCACAGGATATATTAAGAGAGAAAAGAACGTCCACCAATCCCAGAATTAGGAAAATTTCTGGGAAAGTTTCGATCTAGAAATAAGCAGAGCGAAGCTTAGAGACGAAGCAAATAAGTGAACGTATTATGGGTTTAACTTGGCTTTTGTCTGATATGCAAGGGTCGGGGTCAATATTTGTTTTGTTATTTAAGGTGACACAAACATCTAGGTCATTAGCAACCACTATTGGAGTTACCGTTATGGTAACTGTGAAGATGAAAGGATACGTTGATGCTAAGAATACAACAATGAAGAATGAACAATGAACAAATACAACAATGCCCGTGGTGGCACTCGAACCCGCGATCCTTCGGCCAAACTAACTACGACACTGCTGCTTAGCAATCTTGGCCAGCAGGTTGGCTACGGCGGGAGTGTGTCGATATTTGAAGTCCTCTTTTTCTACCAAGTGCTGAAAATGATAAAGTTTGGGAGAAAAATGTACTTCACTTTAACATCTGAGAAAAATGTATCTACCAGTCTTCGGACGACAGATTTGATTTACTCAGCAGCTGGTAAATTAATTATATCGTAATCCACTCCAACAACACCATTATCCTCTGCCACTGCAACCTGCCTACCCAATAGCTATTTTTTCACCATCACTAGTATACAATTACCAAGTTCTAATTATCTTTTCGGCCGACTACCACCACCGAAATCATCGCCACCACCCTCCACTATCACCAACATCTCTGTCAGCGCCTTCATCTTCACATACCATCCTCAGAACCGCCAACCGTTTTCACCCACCTCAACCATCATCACCGTCACCATTATAATCATTGTCTGTGCTTCTATACTTGGGTTTTCGTAACGTGGTGGACGACATTAGGTCATTTTTACACCTCCTGCCTTATGAAATGAGTCTCTATAACAGAGATAAGTACACATCTGAGACCATGAGCCCTGTTGAGAAGGACGTTCGCGAATGAATTAAAAAGATTCATTTTATAAGGCGGGAGGTGTAAAAATGACCTAATGTCATCGGCCACGTTACGAATTCCCAAGCATACCTCCAACTTCACGTCTCATTTCCACCGCGGCCAGCTGCCGCTCTGCGCAGCGCCATTATCGCTTCACGAAGCCGAGAGCGCGGGTCTGTTTACCTTGGCGGGGCCGCGTGTTTGTATTTGAGCGTCGCAGCCGCGTCACAGCGCTGCGTCGCGCGGCCTCCGCACGCCACTCACTGACGCAATTGGCCACCGTCTCAGCTGGCAACCCACGCACAGATCAACACACGCACTCTCTCAACTGGTAACTCAATCACTGATCTCAACTGGTAAGTCAATCACTGTCTCAAATGGTAACTCAATCACTGATCTCAACTGGTAACTCAATCACTGATCTCAACTTGTAACTCAATCACTGATCTCAACTTGATAACTCAATCACTTATCTCAACTGGTAACTCAATCACTGATCTCAACTGGTAACTCAATCACTGATCTCAACTTGTAACTCAATCACTATCTCAACTGGTAACTCAATCACTGATCTCAACTGGTAACTCAATCACTGATCTCAACTGGTAAAGGTAACTCACGCACTAATCCCAACTACTAGCAATTCACTCACTGGTGTCCACTGGTAACTCACCCACTAATCTCAAATTGAAACATTCATCAATACTAATTCGACTATGCAAAACTCCGATTAACAATCCAGAAACACCACCCGATATTGAAAAGTTATTCTCAGAATTTCAAACTGCTATTTCGCTGCGTAACACTGTTGCATTGTAATGTGATAGCTTCTAAAAGAATCTAGCAAAAGAAGTGCGAGAAATTCGAATGTGAAAATTGCAATACAACGCTATACTATTTTTCTAAAAAACTACACATATCCTTTTTTAAAGACCTGATTTCTTAGAATATATTTCATTTAACAAAAAATCTCTATCATCAATTTTATACTTCAGCAATAATAATTGTATGTTGCAATTTTCGAAAATACAGAGAGTTCGCCGAAAATGACACAAACACTTTCTTTGACGATCTTTCCTTCATACAAAGAAAAATTTTAAAATAATTAAAAAATTGGTTTAAAATTGTTTAAAAATAGCCTAAGTTCCACAACAAAGCTACTTATGTTTTCGAAAAATTGAACATAACCTTATTTGAAGATCAGTTTAGAGAATATTGAGGCTTCATGAAAAGCCCAAAAATCAAAATATCCCTTTCAAATCCATGGGGCCGCGACAGCAGTGGGATCGATCAGGGAATATCAATTTTGGTGGAACTCCTGTTACCGTTTAACCTCTGAGGTTGAACATCAATAGACGGACAGACGTTTAGCCGTCAATAAATTAGTCGGAATCATCAACCCGACAAACATGGGCTATAACTACACAAAGAGTCAGAGAAAATAGTTTGCTGTATATATGAACAAATGTCATCCACTTCTTAGTACAAAAAAGTTCATAGTATGAAAGAGCATAGTATGTATATATGTGTGTGTGTGTATATATACATATGTGTATATATATTGTGACGTACCGGGTAGGCCGGCTTGTTCTCAGTAAATTTATTTGTAAGGGACAGGTGTTCTTTCTCGTGAATGGGCTCGGGGTTATTAATCAAACACCACTGTTCCGTGAACAAAATAAACTGAACTATTTATTAATTCTATACAAATCACTAATGATACAATATCTATGGTGGTCTTTACCCTTTTCTTTCATATAACCCAGAATCACTGTTAGTCTCTCGATCTTATCGATCGAAGAAATATTTACCGTTTACTTCTTCCTCTACGAGCGTCGGCGGCTTCGGGGACTCTCGGGTTGCCTCGCACTGGCGTAATCTTCCTGATCTGTGTCACTCCAAATAGCAGCTATCACTTTGGCAATATGTCCGATCGACTATTGATGGTTATCAAGCACAAATTGTCCGTCAATTAATCTTTCTGCACTCGTTCGTTCGCGATACTATTTTGCTTTTCGCTCGCGGAGCAGCCCCAGATACGTCCTTCCTCGCCGGCGGCCAGCCAGACACTGACTCCTCGCGGCGTCGTTCCCACGCTCCGGGCCAACCGACCACCCTTCGCCGCTCGTAACCGTTTTTCGTGGCTAGCGAGCGCCCTCTTGCAACCGTTCTGCCGTGTTCTTGCTTGATGTCTCGCCGTTTCTTTGGGTGGAAACGCGGTGCGTTTCAATATATATATATATATATATATATATATATATATATATATATATATATATATATATATATGTATACATATACACACACATGTTATTCCATGTTAGTCTAATCAATGTACATACTATTCCTACCATTAACATTTGTTTGAAGTTAAGTAGCACGGTACGAAAAGTCAGGTCACAAAAATATAATGTGCTACACATTACTGATGAAAAAGTTAAGAAGCATAGAACAGGTGGACTGCTTATCTCTTGCGAATGAAGCTAGCAAGACAGCTCTTTCACTTTGGCAGTACTTCTCTCGATATGGGCGTTGGTAACCCTACAAGACTGAGGGGCAAACGTAGCTGTAGCAAGCAGAACTGTTAACATGAAATGGCGATGATGATGATGATGATGATGGTTTTAGTTTTTAGTTAATGACCCTGACATTGTTCCTGTTTTGTCATCCATATACCTCGAGGTTGAAAAAATAACTTTCGTTTCTCCTAAGCAATAAATGTAGTATTTATCGGAATACAACATAAGTTATATCTTAAAATTATCCCATATTGACGTAAATTTATTTAATGAGACGGATTAAGTTTTTTGTGAGCTACGGTCAATTCTTGATTACAATGACACTGAAACAGACGATGAGCGAATATTAATTGCCGCGACAATATACACGACAATACATGGGTTGCTCGTTATCTTGAGAACACACCTCGTTTCAAGTTAAAGGGCTCATAAACGAGAATCAATTTACTCCTGTCGCTGAAGCTTACACACATTCCTGTTGTGAAGTTGAAGGAAACGTACACGAGTGTTGCTGTACTCTGTGAGAGGTAATCGATTACATGTCATGTTACACAGCTTCCTCATATCTTCCAGCAACACGTGGATTGTTAATGCCATCATTACCAACGCAGCATACAGTTCATTCGGCACCCAGTTGTGGACGAGGTCAACTTCGATGACGTGACATGTTAACCCATTGGTACACAAAGTGCGCTAGAATCTTCCCCTCTGCAGTTGGGGATTCCAATTTTCAGTGTACCGTTTTGTTATGAGAATTCATCGGACTTTTTATGCAAATGCTTATTTTCCTATTTTGACGTAGATGCTCGAAATTATTTATACACTCTTCTGTGAAATTACGATATTATAGGAACTAAATTTGTAATGTCGTTATATGTCTTTATTCTAAAATGCCTATTCGATCATTGATATTCTTATTTTCAATTCTGTAATACGAGCACACAGTAATTGTCAGAATATCGTGAAGTACATCTCTCTGGTATGCATGACAAAAGAACCTTCACCCCGTTACTCGTGAAAATATCGATAATCAGATACATTTCAAATCACTTAAAAAACTAATTTGTAACATAGTCAGTTCAATTCAATGACTTCTTCTGTAGCGAAACGTAGAACTTCAGGCCTGGTCTTCCATCAGACTGCGTAATTTTTGCTAGGCTTCTTTCACCAACTAGGAGGGGAAGATAGTATCACTCCGGTGACGAAACAGACGATTTAAATTTCGCACAGATGATTCTTTTAGTATGGAGGTGTTTTCTTTAAAAAAAATTCTCACGCAGTAAATTTAAAACATGGGCACGTCAGATTTATTTTCCAAACAAAGAAAGGCGCATTAAGGAATTTTTGCCCTTAAAAATCTACGGCTTTTTACATACGACAAAAGTTTGATTGTAACCAATGAATAAGTACCGTATATAATTAAAATCTCTGGTTATTACATTTGCCTGGAGCCTACTCTTGTCTTTTTTATCATCCCTTAGAGTTTACTGCCATTTACGATACTATAACAAATGTGTAGTAAAAACTATTTTTCTTATTTCCCGATAACCCTTCAAGGATTTTGGATCTATCATCCGGACACTCACCGTGATACCATTGTCGTTTCTAGATGAATGGGATGGATTATATGGGAAGGGGAAATCAGCCTATCGCCTGACCCAATGGATGAGAGAATGTATACTGAATGTCAAAGGAGAACTGGGATCCATCGTTTAAAAAAAGATACTTTTTCGAATTCCACCTGCATTTGATCAGTAGAGACTACGTATATGACCGATAAGAGCAACAGACTTCTTTTCACTTAGGCAGTGGCACCTCACTATTAAGGTACACACCGTACGTCAAAAGTTCACCATAATAATGTCTAAAAGCATTGCCAATTGCATTCTTCTTATAGGGCGGGAATGGTCAAGGAGACCAAAAATTTTCACCCAGATGGTGCTTAGAATACTGTAACGAATATCACAGAATTTAGTACGAACACCTATGTTTTAATCTAATTATTTCTTGGAATAACTAGCGTGACAAACCTGACATGCGGGGCTTTATAGAATTAAACAAAAACAACAAATCTCACCCCTTCAGATGGTTCATTGTGAAACATCATATTTTACTGAATCGTACTAAGATCCGATATTGCAAATATCATGTTTGTATGTTTCATAGTTTTTGCTTGGAATTGATATGTATCTGACACTTTTATCTCTTTGAATAATAATCAGTTTAAAATAAAAGAATTTATTTTAAAATATTTTAGATTGTCTTCAGCTGTCGGGAGCTTCGTTCGCAGAGCTGTGTGTCGCGGCTTTTTATCCTCTCGAATTGCGTTATCAACATTTGTATATCTGTTCCCTATATACGCAAAGCTTTCAAACCACACGAGGAGCCAGTTTGAGTATTCATCCTAATGCGACTACGTACATTGTCTAAATACAATTAAAATGGGAAATATTTATTTTCCTAGTTTAGGTTTACACCAACGCATGTGAATATTTTATCTAGCACAAAGCGTACTTTAACTTTTAGTTTGCTGGTTTTTACATAAAAAGGCTATCTTTGTTTCCACTCGAGTTGATTGAGATGAACGTAGTTTAAAAATGAAGTTTGTGATTTTAACGTAGATTGTCAGCAATGTGTTTGAAAATATAATGGCCAGCCGAAATGAAGTTTGCTTTTTGAATGTTAAAATGAACATTTACGTAGAAATCAAGTACATACGCAGTTTCAAAACTTATATCTCAGTGTCTCATCCATGCTTTCACAGCATTTGAGTAATTAATTTCCATGTTCGTTTGTTCTTGTATACTATAGTTTAGAGCAGAGATTCCCAACCATTTTCCTGGTACGGGCCCATTTTTAAAGAATTATACACTTCATCAATATTTTCAATACTTTTACATAATATATCGCGAACATATTCATAATACAAATCATTTCACATGAATGATTTCCAGATAAAGAAAACAAATAGCCAAATAATATTAACATAAGGTTTTTAAAAGTCCTAATAGTATACTATTACTGCTATTTTTGCCCCTTTTTTTAAATTTTTTAAAATTCAATTTTCATTCATAATATATTTTCCAAACAAAAAAAACATAATTTTGTTATCAAATGTTTTGAAACCATATAAAAAATAATTAAATAACGACTTCAATCGATGTTTTATCATGAATTGTATATAGGTCTAGATTATACCGATTATTGTTCTGTGGGTATGCAACTAATGACCCCTTTATCATCATTGCCCCTCTCACCACGGCTTCCGCCGCACTTCTCCGCCCCTTTACCAACATCTCCGTCACCTGAACCAACCTCACTTTCAGTGAAGTCGTAGGCTTCCGCGGCCGGAGTCATGTGAATGATCTTGGCTGTCCGGGTGACGCCGCGTCGAAGGCTGTGTTGCCAACGTTTTGACCATCATTTCGTGGTCCTCAGCAGACCAGCCCTGAGGAAGACCACGAAATGATGGTCGAAACGTTGGCAACACAGCCTTCGACGCGATGACACCCGGACAGCCAAGATCATTCACAACCTCACTTTCTCCTCCATCATTCCAAGATAACGGGGAGAGAAGGAAGGAGACAAGGAGGAAAAGAGTAAGCAATAGAATATAGAGAAGCGGAAGGAACGGGTGGTTGGTTTCTTTTCCTGTGCCTCTATGTCATCCATTCTTCTTCTCCTCGTCCCCTAGTTCTTTTTCTGCTTTCTGCTCTAATTTCACTTTCGACACTTTCACAACTTCTCCTCCGCTACCCTTTTCGACCTCAATTATCGCCATTCATTCTACTTTCGTCGTCATTCCCGACGGTACCTCCTTCGTCATATCCATTTCTACTTTAATTGCCTGTTTGTCCTATTTCTCTTCCTTCTTCCCACTTGTCGTACTTATCCTCCACCTCTGCTTCTTCTTCTGCTTCTTTCTTTATTTCGTCTTCGGGCACCTCCTTCTCAACTTCTTTCTTCGCTCCCCAACGCAGTGCCGTCGCCTCGTAACCACAGTTCTCTCTACTTCTACGACTCCTCCACCATAGAGGAAAGACAATACTGTCTATACCTCCATCATTACAACCTCCCCTTTCTCTAACCTATCTTCTTGTTGCGGCTTGTCTTTCTCCTTTTCAGCCACACCATTCTGCATTTCTACTTACGTATTTAAAATACATTTTTAAATTTGAACCTGCCTCTAGCATTGGTTGTCGGTGACTTTACCTTCTTAACGATTTGTTTATGAGTATACTTCCTTATATTCATTCAGCTCCTCTTTCTCCTGCTTCTCCATATTCTCTTGCGTCTTCTTTTCCTCCTTCCTTCTCTTGCTTTATTCTTCCTTTTCCTTTTTATTGTCCTGGTTCTTATCAACCTTCCCGCTTTCCAAACTATTTTAACACCATCACTTTTTACTTTCTCGCCTTACCAAGTTTTTCGTAAGAAGAAAAAGTTGTGTAATCGTGCGCCGGAAAATTGCCAATTTTCGCGAGAAAAACGCTTATTCTATTTACAATTCCTAATCAAACCACCAGGGATTCGATTTAATAATATTTGTTTCATATTGTTACTTGAATATTAACGATCTTACTCAAGAAATAACACAACGAACTTCACTACAGCATCTTCACTTAGTTCACGATCAATCTAGCAATTTCCCGTTTTTCATGAGTGTCCTAAACAGTGAATCTTATTAAAGAGGTAATCACCACACCTTTCAAATATTTTTATTCTTAAAAATAGGTCTGGAGACCAGACGGTGAGTTTAATATTCTCTCTTTGTAAGCAGAAACAAGTAGTTCAAATACTTTGAAACTAATGAGAGTGCACGGCATACCGAAGCTTTTCCTTTTCAACAACTATTCGTATTTTTTTAATGTGCTTGACATCATTAAGGATCTAAAATTCAGGGATACATTGCATTGAGAAGTAATTACTGCATTTTAATATTGGATGTGTTGGTTATATTCGACAAGAAATTTTTAGTTTTCAAAATATCAGACATTTTAAGAAACTAGGCGCTACATCAATGATACATTTACTCTTTTCCGTTCCAATAAACAATTTAAAGAAAAAATGTGTAGCATATTTTCACAAAATTGTGATAATGATACAGGAGAACTTTTCTCAGTTTCCTAGTCTATTTTCTTTCCTACTACTCTCTCCAACGTGCTTCTCTGCTGCCCGAGCAGACCCTTGCCTCTACTACCCCCATCGCGGTCGGGTATGTGTGTGTGTGTGTGTGGGGGGGGGGGGCTCCGGGCGACGCCGCATCGTCCCCGCGTGATTGCTTTCCGCGACATGAGCCGCCCCCTTTTTTCGAGCCCGCGATTTCACTCGACAGGGCTTCGGCTGATTGCAGGCGGATTTACATAAGGGGAGGCTGGGCGCCGACGCTCGGACAGCCAGCCGCACGAAAATTGCGGGTTGCAGGTAATGGCTGCACATTTTTCCCGAGGCTACGCGCGATATAACACCGGGCGATCGCTTTCCCGCGGGAGTGTGGGGAGCGGTGGCGGCACATTTACGTAAAGACGGCTCCACACATTCGGCATTCGCCGAGCAGCGAGCTAGTGCTCGCCCAATACCGAGCAGCTGACGTGTTCGGCGAATGTTCGCTCCCTTTGATGGTCTCCAAAAGACCGACACGCGGTGAGTAAAGTCGGCTCCACACATTCGACATTCGCTGTTCGCCCCTTGATGGCTCCAAAAGACCGACACGCGGTGAGTAAAGACGGCTCCACACATTCGACATTCGCCGAGCAGCGAGCTAGTGCTCGCTCAATACCGAGCAGCTGACGTGTTCGGCGAATGTTCGCTCCCTTTGATGGCCTCCAAAAGACCGACACGCGGTGAGTAAAGTCGGCTCCACACATTCGACATTCGCCGAGCAGCGAGCTAGTGCTCGCTCAATACCGAGCAGCTGACGTGTTCGGCGAATGTTCGCTCCCTTTGATGTGCCTCCAAAAGACCGACACGCGGTGAGTAAAGTCGGCTCCACACATTCGGCATTCGCCGAGCAGCGAGCTAGTGCTCGCCCAATACCGAGTAGCTGACGTGTTCGGCGAATGTTAGCTTCCTTTGAAGTGTCCAAAAGACCGACACGCGGTGGGTAGGGCGAGCCCCGAATGTTCGTCACTCGGCAAATAACAAGCAACTCATCCACACTACTCGGGATTCGGCGAGTGGTTGCTCGCTGTTCGCCGAATAACGAATATGTGAAACCTCCTTAAGATATAATGTATGTTCGCAGTACGAACGAGTTGCAGTGTTCTTAAGCATATGAAGTATATTGCAGTATATACTACAGTATGATGGATTTTGAAGTGATTTCATAATATTTTGAAGGAATGAAAACTTACATTTCGAGAGACATTTTGTGCTATTTAATGTATCGAACTATAAGAGCTACAGGTCCTATAGAGACTTTTTTTTCATTTCCCTATTTTCAGAGTGGCTTTTAATTTGCATTGTAAACGACATTGTTATTCTAAATGTAAATGTTATACATATGTTAATACCTAGTGGTATTGGTACGGATTTTAAATTCTTTAATTTCTGAAAGAAGGGATTAATCCCATATTTAAGCAAAAAACCAGAAAAGTTAAATAATCTGATATCGAAGAAAATCTCACCACCAAACACAAAACTCCCAAATTATGCAAGAATAAATCATTCCTATTTGAACTATAGAAATACTTTTGGCCTTTCCTCTGTATATTTGGAATCACATGAACAATACAATCTCACGTTTTAGATCGTAAATTTGTGCACACGGGTCTATTAGTGCTGTTTCAAAAATTGTTGAGTTAAATGCAAGTGGCGAGGAGGTACACGCAATTTTGTACCCGAAAATCAGGATCCCGAAGGGATAAATCTGACGCATAACTAACTGTCTGATGACAAGTTATTGAGATGCAACTTGGTGACTACGCCAAGCGTACGATCTAAAACTCATTTTCACGTCGTGAAGGCACAGTGGGCTCTCGTGGACAATGTTATTCTTATGGAATATTCTCGTGCACCGGAAGCGCTGGATTAGTGCATCAACGGATTTCACTACAGTGCTTCTGGCCGGGAGGTCCGTGGTTCGAGTGCCGGCGGTGGTAAGATTTTCGACACTAGCTTTTCAGCTCGGTCGAATTCAGTCGCTGTCTCGAGAAGAATTCTAGCGGCCGTCTGTAATTGGTAGTTTTTCGTGGTTTCTCCGATCAACACCAGGCGAATGCCGCAACAGTATCCTAACAAGCGGGTCATAGACCGCGCGCGATCATTCCTTCCTCTTCCTTGTCCTATCCTCACCCCTTACACACACACACACCAACATGCACTACACTACCACAAATACCCATGGAGACTGTTTGGAGACTTATAACTTGTCCCGGCTGGGGCGGTGCCCCACTGGTGGGAGATACCTGGTTGAGGAAAACCCCGCTAGTCGAAGGTAGGTTGCCGCCGGTCTCGCCATTCGGTGGGGAAAGATCACCGCCACCTCGTGATGAGAAAACATGCACTACACTACGGGACTAATGACCTGAGTTGTTGACGCGAACGGAATCTCAATAAATCTCGTGCACTGTTGCCAAATCGAGTGCAAAGTAGAATAATCATAGTCCTGTAGAGAGAACGACGACATAGTTCCGTAGTGAACACGATGGTAATCATGAAAATGTGTCATTCATTTGCATTTTAAATATAATAATGAAATCTACGGATTTCTGCAGAACTGACTTTTTAAACACATTTTATTCAGACCGTTAAATCAAGTCCAAAGAATGATGGATTTATTTTGGAAAAAATCGATACAATATTTAAGTTACTTCATCTGCTTTCCTTCATCAATATGTGAAAATCTGTTTCTTTAAAAAAGTGAATGGTCAACTAAAATGTGTGAATTTTTCATTTGTGCATTAGAATCTATCTCGCAGAGATATTTTCGTTCTTGAAGTCCAATTAAAAACTTCCAGCGACAAAAGTTTGGGTAAAATAATAAAATTATTTTCTACCATCACTCGAAGGTCTTCCGATGAATTATTTCTGTGTATTTGATTCTTTTTTAAGTCTAGCAGTGCGCGACGTGCGGCTCGTCGGGATGCAGGAGTGTAAGCCGTAGGACTGAAAGGAGGGTTTGTTTAAAGGAAGGGGCCACACAAAATCAATACTCGAATGATCATAAGAAGCCCTTTTGAGAATTTTATCTTTCTGGATCTTTCTTGTCAGCCTAGTTTTGCTGGTCGATGTGACTGAAAATGGTGGATGTGCATTGTGCAATGGTAAAGAAAAGTAGGTACGTAATTAGTCAATCGTGTAATCATTACACGATTGACTATAACACTGCAATGGGTCAATTTTAGGAGATCAAAATTCATCGCAGGGAAAAAGGGTGAAATAATTAAAAGTGGTAAAAAATGTTCAAAATGTTTAAGAACTCAAAAGGAAAACTATCAAACACGGAGTCAATCCTTTGAATGGATTTTGTAGAGCAACAGACATCAGACATTCCTTCTGTAGAATGAAAACGAATAATGAGTATGGAGAAATACTGACCCCGAAAAGAATAAAGGATAAAATTAACATCACTGATGTATAAAATCATGAGGTAAATAAAGTACAACAATTCTGTACATACGTCTCAAATGACACGCGTTTCTATTTTAGAATGTTCCTGCAATAAACGTGTGTGTAATGAAAGATGTTAATGATAAATATATACCAAATTTCAAATATTCATAGCTTTGAGAAATGCGACAGTTTAGAAATGAGATAAGGTACATAATGAAAAATTGGAAAGTTGATAATAGTAAGTTAAATTGTTTTTCGCGGAAATTAATTAGTAATCAAAATTTGACGGCACAATAAATAATTTAAGATTTTGTATGTTAGATATTTATGCTAATAAAAATTTTACGGCTCTAATGTTATTATTATTATTATTATTATTATTATTATTATTATTATTATTATTATTATTAGTGTAGTATCCATCAAAGGCAAAATTTCATAAAATGATTTTTATTTATTGAATAACAATAGCCAAAGTTCCGAATAACTCGTAGAGCATGCCAATTGCGAAGCCGTTGCACCGTAGTCCAGAAGAAGTCCCATACACAGCCGAGTCGTAGAATATCCACCAGAGAGTTCCGTTTCCGTAGCACAGGTCGTCGTTGTCGCCGATGACCACTCTTCACACCGGAAACCACTCGCCAGAACGCAGTTGCCAACACCGTCGCTATCTGTCTGCCCTGGCGTCGGGTCGGGGCCCTCTTATAGCTGGCTGGGGCTAGCTGCCCGCCGACTAGCTGCGCAGTAGGGGCGGTGGCGAGTCCCTACCCGCTTGTTCAGGTGTGACGGCCGCGCGCGGTCAGCCCCGACCGGCCCGCAACGGTCGCCTTCCCCTCCGGCCGAAGTGACGCCCCGCTGACGTAGTTCGGCGGCGGGTCTTTCAACCGCGCGCGTGCGGTCACGACAATTAGTATTATCATAATTAGTGTGTGAGTAAACATTTTTCAGTAGATTCATATATTGAGAAAGGTTGGCGTGATTTTGACGATTCGGAAGCGATTGGGCAAGCGAAATGTGACTCGTGGGCAATCGCGGATTCTCCATTAGATCCACTGTGCCTTCACAATGTGAAGCGGTGTAGTCGATCCTATCGAGAGATTGGTAATATTATTTATTTTTTGGATGTACTTTACATGATGCTCCTGTGTCATTTTCACAATTTTGTGGAACATGACTACACTTTTTTAAAATATTTTTTATTCGAATAGAAAAAAGTGAATGTATAATTGATATAGTCCCTGTCTTGGCAAATCTGACCTATACTTCCAATATTAAAACTCAGTATTTGCTTCTCAATGCAATGTATCCCTGAATTTTAGATCCTTAATGACGTCAAGCACTTAAAAAATTACGAATAGTTGTTGAGAAGGAAAAGCTTCTGTATGCCGTGCATCCTCACTAGTTTAAGTATTTGAACTACTTGTATCTGTTTAGAAATACGGAATTAAATTTCACTTTTAAATATTTTCAAGAAAAAAATATTTTAAAGTTGTGGTGAGTATCTATTTAATGATATTCACTGTTTAGGACAGCAATGAAAAACGAAAAATTGCTAGATTGATCGTGAAATAAATGAAGATGCTGTAGTGAAGTTCTTTGTGTCATATCTTGAGTGAGATTGTTAATGCACACAAGTAACAATATGTACCAAATACTATTAAACCCTATCCCTCATGATTTGGTTACGAGCTGTAAACAGAAAAAGTAGTGGTGTTAAAACAGAATTAAAAGCGGGAACATGGGCGAGGAACAGTACAATAATGAGATACAGGAAGATGACAGAGAAGGAAAAATACTAGGAGGAAAAAAAGAAGAAGAAGGGACAGCAGCTGAATGAACAAACGGATATTCAATGGTATGCTCAAAAAGAAATAGTAAAGAAGTTGATGTCAACGACAACCTTTAACCCACCGTTACTCACACTCACAGAAAAATCTAACAACTCTGGAATGTTTCCAAT
Organism: Teleogryllus oceanicus; assembly: GCA_964035755.1. Classification (NCBI taxonomy): domain Eukaryota; kingdom Metazoa; phylum Arthropoda; class Insecta; order Orthoptera; family Gryllidae; genus Teleogryllus; species Teleogryllus oceanicus. The sequence goes on from CAXIVR010000009.1 coordinate 86,091,028, forward strand.
AGCATTGACAATTTTCAACACTCGAGCAATGCCTTCCCGCATGATTCAGCTCAGAATCCGTTCGCCGCTCTTAACAGTTCTGGGAAGGAAAACGATCTGAGAAGGCGCTGATTATTGCTGTGCGCCGTGCTAGATATTTTCTCACGCGCGAGCAACGGCGTTATATTTTGATACGATTAGCGCATCTCCTCCCAATTTACTTACTCGGTTTCGTGTCTTGAGTGCTTACATGAAGGTCAGAAAAGATATGTGTTCCATCTTGATCGTGTATTTTGTACGTGGTATCAAGGATAAGATTCATAGATTTATGGGCGTCACTAGACAATATATTGACATGGTTGGGGGAGAAGGAAGATGAAAATTTTGCTTGCAATTGAAGAAAGGGAGCAACCAAAAAGGAGAAAATTAGATGCGCTTATTGTCCGAAGACAAAAAGCAGGTTCACGCAGCATTGCTGCAATATTTGCTTCAAACACTTCTGTAAATAACACACAAGAAAAACTGTTTGTTTACAATGCACATAGTTTTGAGAAAGCTTATTTTAGTTCATAAATGTCCCTCTATTTTCTAGTTTGGTGAAATTGTTTGTGATTGTATTCTATTTTTTTTTTAAATAACTTTGCTTTATATAATACTTCACATTATAACAGACATTTTTATTGAATGCTTATTATTAACAGTTATTATGAGCTTGTATGTCATGTATATGCATTATTACATGTATACATGTTATAGAACTCAATAACAAATCATATCGGAATATTAATGCACGAATTTGATTCACTATAAAACAATAAACACATCGCAAATAGATGTTAGATAAAATCTAACCCGCGAGTCACCGCGTAACAAAAATATACGCGAGTAATGGCGGGTTCATGAGCTACAGGCCTGTTCAAATTTAAACATTATTTATTTTACCGAAAACTGGAAGTTATTACATAACTCCCTCTTTCTCAGAAACTGTTCATGTCATTCTCGTCTAGAAAGGGTCAAGGAGGAGGCGAAGGAGAATCAGTAGAAGAGAGTACAGAGTCAGTACAGAGATAATGTACATTGTTGTTTCTTAGAATTACTAACCATCGATAACCAGTTGTGATGGTTAGCAATACTGAATTTATAATTTATTATCTGTCTACTTCTACATAGTATTTTTGTGTGTGGCGTGTTTTTTAACAATATTCTTATTTTTTAACATTTACAATATAAGTTTTTGTGAACATACAGAATATAAAACCTAGCTTTAAATTATACAATAACTGAAGATTGAGATACAATAGGTATATTTACTTAGATAAAATATATATTTACATAAATGAATTTATATTTAATTTATACAGCAAAAACGTTTTTATTGCAATATTTTGGTTATCTTGTTTATATCATTATCATCCTTAAAATCCAAATCTTTATCTTGTGTTTGAAAATATTTAAGGATTTACTATTTTTCAGAGCCAAAGATAATTGATTATATATTTGAGGTCCAATGAACACCAAGGTTCTTGATATTAGAGATTTATGAATTTTGGGCTTTTTAATTTGATTAGTGGCTTTACTACTGTAGTAGTAGCAGTACTGTAGTAGTGGTAATAGTGCTGAAGGGGTAGCAGCAGAGGCTGTGTTATGCTTTCATCGCCTCTGTGGAGCGTGGTCAGTGGTGGCGCCATCTCACCCATCAGTTGCAGAGGAGGGCGACGTTGTTAAAGCCGAGCGCCCTTTCTATCCACCCACGCAACCGCCCACAACTAGGGGCGTATTTTATATAACCGGTACATAGATAATTATTGGAATATTAACTAGCTTACGATTAAAAAATCTTATGTATGTTCTTGTGTTAGAAACTTTAAATTGTAGGTAATGGTGCTGTGTTTACGACACTGACATTATTATATAAATAGATAAGAGGCGCGTATTTATTTTTTCAGAAAGCTTTTCGGTCGCATTGCGGCCATCTTCAGTGCGATTCTGAAGCGGCTAGGGTCTCGTTACAGACAAACAGACTTTAAATTGTACAACGCATTAACATAGTAAAAATATTGGTGCTACAACGGCACATATTTTCTGGTGTTATTTGTAACTGTTATGTACAATTCCAATAGTGTTACGTTATTGTTACGTAATGTAACGGTTACATAATATATTCTAATTCAATAGTTTAAATCGTGAAAGTGTTGTCCAAGCTGCAATACTGTACTGATTTTGCTATGCTTCGTGGTACTCATACATCAGAAATAATTTTTTTATTTGAGAGTATACTTTTGTTTTACATTTTTCACCAATAGTAATTTACACCATCAGGCAAGAAAGTCGACCTTTTCTTGACAAGATCGAAGAGTTCTGTCGAGTCATGAAAAGGGACTTTTGCGTGTGATGTACAATATTTTATTCCAGGCACTTTTTTTATGTATGTTTTCCTGAAATTAAATAATATCGCTATCTTGAAATATAGTGGTTATCTCTCGATAATTTGCGAAATGCGAGAGGGACAAGAAGTGTCACAGAAAATGTGCTTCTCACATTCTTCTCCGAAATTAATGGAAAGTACCGTCAAGGAGCTCTTTAAAGAGTTCATCTACATTTAATATAAATAGTTTCAAATATAATATCAATTGATAAGTGAATTTTTTGAATATATTGATGCTTTGTCTTGGAACCACTACTATGTGGCTGGCTGATAGTGGTTTTTTTCTTAGCTAGACGAGGACGTGGCTGGAGCAACAAGTAAAAGTGCAGTATGCGTTGACAAAGGAGTTCTTTAACAGATTAACTGAGTCACAAAATTTTAATATAATGAAACGCTACTTCGTTCTTCGTGGGCAGCAGTTACATGGTGCAAAAGATGGTGAGAATGGAGTCAAGAAAAATTTATTACATGACTCCTTCAATAGAACCATCCTGTACTGAACAAATGCAGGACAATGAGCAACAAAAAATGACTAACATTCCAGATGTGTCGAAAAAACAAGATTTTAAAACATTAATAGTTTTCGAAGAAGAAATTTTCAGAAAAGCAAGGAAATGTTACATTTGTTGTAACATTTTATGAAAACAAATCATTCGGATGTGATGAATAGTTTCTGAGAAAAGAGGGAAGTTATGCAAAAAATTTTAGTTTTCTGCAAAATCTATTTTTAATTTTCAACATACTTCTGTTAATCCCTCTAGCTCACTAATGGTTTTTGATAACACCCTCACCGTCCTTAGCCTTTCTATTTCTCTTCTGTCGTTTTGAGCGGTTTTTTGATATTCATTTGTCAGTTTACCTGATATTTAATTTCTAAAGCGTACATTTTCTGAAAAACCTTTACTGTGTTTTGTTTGTTTCTGTATTTAAATGTTTCAAAACACATCTTTCTAAAAAAAATATTGTTAAATACAACTGTATTTTTACCAAAGACCTATCCACAAAATATTTTATAAGAGGAAAATTTCAAATCCCTCTTCCTACATTAATTTTTGGAAATATAATAAAATTAAAATTAAATGTATTTTTGTAATATATGATTGATTTTAATGCGCTAATATTCAATGAAATATGTAAAAACGCCGAAAATGTGCATTTAAATACGTTCTATAGCTAAAGAATATTAACCCTTCATAACACTGTTTCGCATAATGCTTTCATACAGTACATTCTTCTGTCATTTTGAAAATTGAAAAGAACATTAAATTGTGACCTTCAAAGAAGCCACCGGTTATAAAATTGATTGAAAGTGTACTTGATTGAATATACTTGAATTAACTGAATGTACTAAAAAAATGTGTATTTTTTAAAATTTTATTTAGTTTTTATGTCTAGTGAGATAAAAATTCACAATTTAATGGAAAAGAACGTTAATAATATTATCTTTCACTACAAAGTTCGGTTGACCAATCAAATTACGATCTACATAGAAATCATTTATCAAATTAACTGCTTCAGTTATGTAATTAAAATGGAAATCAACTATGATTTAAAAACTTCACACCTCTCTACGTGAAATGGAAATTCACTCTGTGATAAATTAGCAACGGACAACGATTGCTTCCTTTACTAACGTACCCTAAGCCTCGCAAAGGAGCGAGAACGGACATTATTAATGGCATTTCTCGCGACGGTAATGCGCTTAGTTTTTAAACAAAGTTCTCGTAATAACCACTCCACTTATTTATTACTACCGACAACAGCTGCTCTTGTTACTGGATACATAGCCCTTGATGAACCAATTAAAATGGTATTCTTCATCAGTCAGTTTACAAAATTATCTGCCCTCTCTGAAGACGTGCTTTTGTTAGGATGCTGGGAAATGCGCCATTATTTTTCTCGTGAACCTCTTCTCTGGGGAGAGATTCTGAAGAAAATTCCGGAGGGAAATCTATTATTCATAGGACGTTTTGATGCGGCGTCTTGACTTGCGATGAATAATTTACAGATCTCTGCGGCGTGTTTTCTCCAGAAAAATGCATTTTAAGATCTTTTGCTTTTGTTTTAAGTGACGTTTCGTGGCATGTCTTACGAAGTGGATCTTGTGTTTTTCAGAACTTCATAGGATTACTTATCTCGGATCAAGGTGAAAACCTCCGTTTTGTTTGATAGTTTCACTGTATTTGAAAATTCATGAAGTTTTTAAAATACGTTCAGTAAATTTAGTTAATGAGTTTTCGAGATAATAAAAATAAAATAATGATGAATATATACGGTTTATTTTGGTAAAAATATTACAATCACATCACAGTTTTCAAAGCAGTTTTTATAAGATTACTTCATTACGAGCACAAAGCGTCATACTCACAGTAACGTTACACTTTTAAACTATTAAAAAAATTTGGCCAATTTGTCATAAACGTTGCCCTTTTATTCTCGTATTTATGCTAATCGCTTACAACTTGGGAACCGAATTATTTTTGCAGTTTCGACCACCCTCCAAGAAAAGTGTTGCGAAAAGATTTTTAGCAAAACGGAAATGTCTGCATTTCCCTTAGCTACTTTAAATGGGTTTCTGAGGCCCAAAGAGGATAGGAATAATTTATGACTCATATTACAAAGAACACGTTGGTGGTGTTTTTCCACCTGGAATGAATGACTCACCCTGCATATAAACCATAAATTACCTTTTAATAACAATAAATGTACATTATTTTACATCTCTTTTCCAGGTGACATTAAACTGTTTCTATAAAATTAGCGAATATACTGACCACCTAGTAGAGAAGAAAATGAATAACGAGAAAGGGCGCGCCAGTACTAATTGTATGTAGCCAGGAATTTCTGAAGATCGTCTGAAATAAAATAATTTTAAAAATTCTTCTGAAATATTCGAGGGTGGTCGGATTACGACTTTTATCGAAAAAAAACAACTTCGTAAGGCGAGAAAGTAATAATGCTCCAACATTCTTCAATAAGAAGCCTCCCTTATCAGAAAATTGCTAATATGCATGGGTTTAGAAGTAAATATTCGTGCGAAAGCCAAATCGTTTCTCTTTTGCAAGATCTAGCTGACGAAGTTGACGCGGGTGGGAGGGTGGATGCAATCGTAATCGACTTTGCGAAAGCATTCGACGTAGTACCGCATAACCTACTTATCAGGAAATTATTAACTTCAGGAATTGATGCTAGAGTCGTGAAGTGGGTAAGCGAATTTCTTAGAGACAGGAAACAAAAAGTTCGAATTGGCACTCAGTTTTCGACTACGGTTATTGTTACTTCAGGGGTTCCACAGGGAAGTGTCATAGGGCCATTACTTTTCTTAGCGTACGTAAATGATCTCCACGTTAACATACAATCAAAGGTGCGTTTATTTGCAGACGATTGTGTTATATACCGAAAAATCAAAAGTAGCGCTGACGAACAAATATTACAGCAGGATTTAGAACATTTACGTGATTGGGCTGAAAAAAATGACATGGGAATTAACGGATCGAAAAGCAAAACAATAACGTTCGGGCGGGGACGAAATTATGAGGAACCAGACTATCGTTTAGGTGAGGTCATCATCCCAAGAGTCTCATCATGCAAGTATTTAGGCATTCATATAGATAGTAAATTAGGGTGGGAGAAGCATATAAATCAGGTAGTTAGGAAAACGTGGAAGTCTTTGCATTTTGTAATGCGAATTCTAAAGAAAAGCTCTGCAAACGCAAAGAATTAGCATATTTTTCGCTGGTTCGCCCTCTCATGGAATACGGAGTGGCATGTTGGGATCCATACAGAAAGTCGCACCGGAAAAATCTAGATAGAATACAGAGAAAAGCGAATAAGTTTACCTACAGAACTAACGCGATAAAAAGGCATGGGAACCTCTAGAAATGAGAAGAACAAGGGCGAGGCTTTGCGCTCTTTATAAATCATACGTAGGTCAAACAGCTTGGAAGGAAATTCAGGTTAGACTAGAAAAACCAAATTATTTCGGCCGAAGCGATCACAGACATAAAAACTTTAGCAAGATAAAAATTTTCCTTTTGTAACAGAACAATTAAAGATTGGAACAGTTTACCCGCAGCAATTTTCAAAGCCTTTCCTCTAAGTGTCCGAAGTTTTAGAAATAAGTTAGAACAATATGATAGTAATAGACATTAAATGAGTAAGTGCTGTGAAGTGCGGTGAAGTGCGGTGAAGTGCTGTGAAGTGCGGTGAAGTGCGATGTAGTGCTGGTCAGTGTAACTCAAAGCAAAAACAGTGTAGTGTAGTGTAGTGTAGTGTAGTGTAGTGTAGTGTAGTGTAGTGTAGTGTAGTGTTGTGCAGTGCAGTGTCGTGCAGTTAATTGTAGTGAACGCGATCAATGAATTAAAAACAATAAATTTAGCCAATATTTATGTAGTTTGTATTAAATTTTAGCATCACCGACATATAATTATAATTATTATATATCATACGAGTTGAAATATTTGTTATAATACTTAATATTAGTGATAGTATGATTATTGCATGTTCGGATTGTACTGTACTCCTTTATTATTATTGTTATTATTATTAATATCGTTATTATTATTAATATTGTTGTTATTATTAATGTTAAGTGTTATTATTATTGTAATTATTGTTAATTAACTGCCACCGGGTCATACCCAATTGCAGTTCAAATAAATGTATGTATATAGGAACGGTCACTACTGCAAGATCCTCGCTAACTGCAACGTAAGTTCTGTAAAAAAGGCTTGTGATGTGTGAAATTCCGTAGAGGTATATTTTTGTAGGTTATTTCTTTTCCCTAGTACTCATACACTCTCGACAACACTGATAAGACTTTCGCGTGTATTCTGGCTGCGTTTAATATACAGCCTATAGGAGTTTTCCATTTTATTGTTTTTCCTATTTTTAATACCCTTTTCCTACTTTATCCTATTATATTGTTTTATCTACTTTTAATACCCTTTAAACACGAGATATCTTAAAGAAGTATCACACTATTAATTATTTTTTATATAATAGTCTCAGAAGGTAGGAAGATGAAGATAGCGTCTATGGTTATATCTACAAACGATAACTCTACCTTTTGAAAGAGAAGATAATTATTTCAATGGCGTATATTTTACAATCGAATGGATGGTCATGTCTGCAAATTTTATTTATATAATCTCAGAGGACATTATGATATTTTACTTTATTCCAAAACGTTTTGATGTAATCAATATTAACAGTGTCATAATTCAAAGGGAATAACTTGTGTAAAAATTTCTGATTTCCTAATTGTAGAACTGAAATATTACTTTAAGAATATTGAAAAAAAACCAAAGGTTTTTTAATTTAAAAAATTTAATTTTTAATTTTTTAAAAATTTTAAAATAATTAAAATTATATTGAGTTTTCGAAAAACGTAATATGATGTCATTTGAAACACTTCCTCTCACAAATTTAATAATGTATACAAGTTATACTTGTGTAATTTTTGAAGAAACAAAAGAATACTCCTAAATGAACTTTACGTCATATTAAACAGTGAAATTGGCACTATCCATTGGAAAATTCTCAAGAAAAAATTTGAGCGGTTTTGAGAAAATGGCGTTTGAGCGTTTCTAAAAATGCGGAATTTTGAGCACATTTTAACAGAAAACTGTTGAATTTTCAAAAAACTTTATCACACATTATGTAAAGCACATGTACTCATAAATACAATAAAGTGAAGAAATTGCCTCTAATATAAATATTACCGACGTGAGAGACAAGTAAAAAAATGCATTTTTGTAATTTTTGAAAAAACTAAAGAACATAGAGCAATATGGCGTTTATGACATCGAACAGGGTACATTTGTAAATACCCTCACCAAAAATTTAAAGAAAAATTTACGAGCCGTTTTGAGAAAAAAGTTAAAATTTGAAATATTGCACCCACTATTTCACGAAAACTACAAACATTTTCAAAAAATCTACATGACCTTAATAGAACTATATGTGGACAACAAATTTCATATGAAGGAAACAATCTGTCTTCATTTTTTAAAGTTGTAAGAAGAGGCCGAAAAAATTCAAACTGTTGCAGGCTTTGAAATATCAGAGTAAAACGTGAAATCGAACCTAAACCACCTTTATGAGTCTATTTTATTTTATTGTTACAAGAAATCTAAAAAAATTGAGCCAATTTGAAAAAATTGTAAACATGCGGGGGACTGCATGTAATGTACACCAAAATTTTAAAGAATGTTTTTCAAAATTTCAGTCCTTCAAATAGAGACAGAGTGACAGGTGTTTCTTCGATTTTGAAAAAATCCTACACATGGTTTAGGTAGTAGCGTTCACAGACGGACAGACAGAGACAGACAGGCAAAGCCAGCCAGATAGACAGAGACAGACAGAGACAGAGACAGACAGAGACAGACAGAGACAGAGACAGAAGACAGAGACAGAGACAGAGACAGACAGAGACAGAGACAGACAGAGACAGAGACAGACAGAGACAGAGGACAGACAGAGACAGACAGAGACAGACAGAGACAGACAGAGACAGAGACAGACAGAGACAGAGACAGACAGAGACAGAGACAGAGACAGACAGAGACAGACAGAGACAGACAGAGACAGACAGAGACAGACAGAGACAGACAGAGACAGACAGAGACAGACAGAGACAGACAGAGACAGACAGAGACAGACAGAGACAGACAGAGACAGACAGAGACAGACAGAGACAGACAGAGACAGACAGAGACAGACAGAGACAGACAGAGACAGACAGAGACAGACAGAGACAAACAGAGACAGAGACAGACAGACAGAGACAGACAGACATTTAAAAAAAGTCAGAGTTCTATCTTCTAGAATTCTTCCATACCACCCCTCGACATATGCAAATCCTCATCGCTCCGCAGAACGTTTTTTTTTTCGCGCTGAGCAATTAGTTTTGGTAGCTTTCACTGAAAAAAAGATATCTCGTCACAGAAGCTGCCTTGCCTCTGTTGTTCTAATCGATGGTCAGCGACGGACTTTACTTCAGCACATCACTTCGATTCGCCTCTGCTTTCGAGAACGATGCCACACATACATTTAAACAAAACAACTTCAAGCTAACATTTTTTTATCATTTTTACATTTTAAGTATTTTTGGAACGTGGTCCGAATGAAACTGACCCCTCCTGAAATAGTTTCAGAATCCTCCCTCGGTTATCTTCAAGAAGGATGATGTTTATGGAGGTGGGATGATCCACATCCTGCGCAATGTGCACTGTGAAATAAAGAAGATATCCAATCTTTATTTCACAGTGCATATTGCGCTGGATCACACGTCAAACTCTCTCTTTCTCCCTCCCTCTCTCTCTCTGTTCTTTTATCTACTCTCTGTTCCTTTCTCGATGCCTCTAAACCTCTCTCTCTTCCTCTCTCGTCTTCTCTCTCCTCTCTCTTCTCCTCGCTCTTCTTCTTCTCTCGCTCTCTCTCGCTCTCCCTCCTTCCTCCCTCCTCGCTCTCTCTTCCTCTCTCGCTCTCTCCCTCTCTCTTGCTCCCTCGCTCTCTCTGTTCTTCTATCTCCTTCTGAATCTCCGTCTCCATCCACATCTCTTTCTCCCTCTGTTCCTCTTTCTTTCTGTCCGTACCCTTTCTGCCTGTCTCTCTCTTCCTGCCTGATTCTCCAATATACACGAGCGCGCACGTACGTACGCATGCACGCACGCATGCACGCACACACTGTCGTCTGTTACACATCGCATCCGATCGACTTTCTGCCGCCGGCGACTGCGTGGCGAGTCCTTTGCGTGTCGTTCATTTACCTCTGCATTTACACAAATGAAAATACGAACATTCCAATCCACACGTTTAACGCAGCAAACCATTCGTCGAATTCTCTGAAGCAACCGAGAGGAACAATCAAAATAGAGACTTTCCATATTTTTACACTCACACGTCGCTTACATTATTATTCCTAGTAAACGCGAAATGGGATTTTAGAATTTTTTTTTTATTTTCCAGGAACATTTTATACAATGTGTTTACTTAAATGCTGTGTTATATCACGTCAGAATTTACTTTTAAAAAATTTCATTCCGTTTTCGAAAAGTGGAGTAATACATTTCTTCATTACAGATTGTATAGGCCGAAAATAAAATATTTTGTTACAGTAAATACTGAGTACATTATTTTTACATTTACTCGGAAAGAAATGAAATAGCTGTATTATATCAATTAATATGCAGCTCACTAGTTTTAAATCTCTGGTGAGAGCGGGAAATTTTATTTTTAATGTTATGAGTTGAACGAAGTTTACGTGCGCGACGCGTCAACATGCTGGATGCGTTAGCGTGCTTTACGAGTGAGAATTGAGCAGCCAATTTATCACATAGCCGAAAATGATGATGAAACATTCTCATTTGCAACTATCTCTATATGTTTTGATGTTTTTATAAAATTTATTGTTATGAAGTTCCCTTGCTGTCTTTGGGCGACTCCCCATCGGTCTCCATTTTCCGTGGTTCCCAGAACGTTCGTTTGGAACATTTCTTACAGACATGAGGTCTTATCACAATTTGCGGGTGGGATTATGTGAGAACGGAGAGTCAGCCTACCCAAGAAGCGCAAACGCCTTCACGTACTGAGGCTTGAGTTCGATCCCCGCCCAATCCCCGTGAAATTTGTGGTGGAGGAAACGATATCTAGGCAGATTTTTTCCCTTTCCCTACCTCTCGCACAAGAACTTCTCCGCCACCATTCACATAATCTTCAACACTTATATTCAAATAATCATCATTCAATGTCCTTAGTTGTTGAAAACCATCTGACCATAAATAAATACCACTTACTCAGCTTTTATAAAAAAAACTGAAAGCTAGTACAGTGCATCAACTGATGTCGCTGCAGCGCCTTTGACAGGGAAGTCCTAGGTTCGAGTCCTGACGGGGTAGGATTTTCGACACTGGCTTTTCAGCTAGGTCGAATTCAGTCGCTGTCTGGAGGAGAATTCTAGCGGCCGGCTGCTCTGATCGGTAGTTTTCCGTGGTTTCTCCGATCAACACCAGGTGAATGCAGGAAAAGTACCCTACCAAACGGGCCACGGACCGCGCGCGATCTGTCCTTCTCATTCCTTGTCCTATTCTCTCCCCTTACACACACACTTATACTAACATGCACTTCACTACCACATATTTCGGGAGACCGGTCGGGAGCTCAGAGCTTGTTCCGGCTGGGGCGGTGCCCGCTTGTGGGAGAGTCCTGATTAGGGGGAAACGCCTCTAGCCGACGGTAGGTCGGCGCCGGATATTGCCATGCCGCGGGGAAGATCACCACCATCTCCCGCAAAAAACATGCACTGCACTAACGGGACTAATGACCAAAGCAGTTGACGCGCCTGGAAACACGAAAAAATCAATCAATCTGAAAGCTATTTTCTCCCAACTACGAATTTTCTGTTGCGGTCTCACATCATAGGTGAAGGTACCTGCTGAATAAAAGCGAAATATTTCAATGGCTAAGTGGGAAGGTCTTACGTTTAAGGCGCATGCAACGAAACTTTCACGAAGGCCGGGAGAGGGGATACGAGGACCCTTCTCGCGAGACAAAAAGGGCGAGTGAAGGGCGGAACGCAAGAGGCCTCTTGCGGGAGGCATCTCCAACAAACATTAAATTGCGCGCGAGAAATTAGCCTCGTTAAGTTCGAATTAAATGAAGTAGAGGGTCGCCCCCCTGCACTGTAAAAATAACAGGGAGGAGCAGGTAATGAAAAGTAGATTAGCCAGGGCGTTGTCCGCGTCGGCAGCGTGACAACAGAGAAGCATCTCGGAAGATAACATGCGTCGTCACTTCGGTGTTTAGTTTTTACTTCAGTTGTCCCTATGAAAACACTAATAGTGATATTTTAAACTTTGTTGGGTGCTTACAAAGACTAATGAATGGGCAAAATGAATAATCTACTGTTTATTGCGAGAATAAAATGTTTGATACTAATAACTATTATATTTTTCTTATATATTTATAAGATAAATTTGGAATTTGTAAATATTATTATGACAATGGAAGTATACGAAAAAAAAGAAGAAGAAATGAACTGATTCTCTGGGGATACACTGACGCTAGAGAACTTTATGACATTTAGTTGTTACATAACGGTTATAAAGAAAGACGCCGTCATAAGCCAATGGAGGGAACGGTCCTCTGATACACTGCACCTCCCAAAATGAACGCGAGGGTCATCTGTTTTCTGTAAAGGTATATTGAAGTGAGTGTATGATCAAGGGTGGATCATTGGCGGGGGGGAGGATGGAGCGTTTGCACCCCTTAAATGAATTTTACTTTTCTCACACTTACTACGTAAGAAGTGAAAGTATTGTAATCGTGCGCTGGAGAACGGCGAATTTTCCTCAAAGTCTGTTATACAAAATTAATTCTTAAAAAAAGAGAAATTTGAGCATTTTCTCCCTCATAAACCGCTTCTAATTTTTTCTTTAAATTTTCTCCACTTGTGTAATAAGGGACGGTAAAACATGGTGCTAGTCCCATTTTCGGGTATTGCTAGTCCTATTTGCGGGTACGATTTTTACAGCGTAACTCCTAAGCCAGAGCCATTACTTCCGTTTGTGAAGAATTTCGCAGCATTATTCTTTATTATAAATTATTCCCCATAATGCCCGGTAAGGTATGTTACATTTAATATCAACTTCTTCTTGAAAATATTTACTGCATATTTAATAAAAGAAAAGGTATACTAACTGTATAACTTTTTCAAACCAAATTAAATAAGTAGAAACGTATGCCCGTCAAAGTTTTTCCATAAGAGCCAGTACTAATTTAAAATTCTTTTATTAAAAAGTCAGGCCGATAAGGGCCAAATTGTTCCTTACCGTCTGAAAAAATAGAAAATTAACTTTCATTGAAAGTATTTTTGGTTATACTTTACTCTAGTCGATATAACGAACATACCAATTCAAGTTTTATTTTCCTGTGCTTCGTTTGAGGTGGTGTCAATATATAAAAAGCCAATACTAAATTAATAATTAATTTAATAGTTTATTATATTTTTGTAATATTATAACTAACAGATAAAGAAGCTGAAATCTGAATACAGATGGCAATAAGTTTTTTCCCAAGAATTGATATTATTAGCCAAGCGAATTGCACAGAGTTTTGACAACGTTGCTCAGACAACAGTGCATTTAGCAGTACGTTTCATTATATCATTATTATTTGTGTTCTGTTGCAACCTTAACAAATGTATTCGCCCTCCTCCTGAAAATTTTTAGAACCGCCCTTGCGTATGACCATACACTGTGTAAGAGTATTACCTGGGTGTCATATCCGATGCACAGAGTTGCCTTGTCTGTGACCCAGCGCGTCGGAATTTACACACACACACGCACAGCAACTAACGTGCGTGCGTGGAAACACCTCCGCACATGTGTGGAATAGAAAGGCAGGGGTTGTTGCGCATCACAACTCTATTTGTCAACATGATACGATGTTTTTTCTTTCTGTGGTAGTTTTGAATTTGTTTATATTGTGACATACCATAATGTGGGACATTGTATGGCGTAACATTTACTGTAAACAGGGTGAATGGTAAGGATTGACATATGTAAATGTGGCGGCCTAGCAACGGTGGACGAGTTGTCGTCAAGGTCAACAAACTTCATTGCTTTGAACCACAGGGCGCGGCTAGGAGATAAAGTAAACTGTTAGGGATTGTCCGAGAAAGCAATGACAGTCTGGGGCGCGGCTAGTTGAATTTGTAAGTAATTGAGGGATTGGCTAGGCATGAAATGACAATGTATTTCGACGGAAGCGGGTCGAATTTTTTCTGACAAGAAACAGTAGAAACTATGGACCGAGTTTTGAAGGGCTGAAAGAGGGGAATATGGATTCATTCCGACTTATGCCGTGGTGCTGTGCGGATCGTGTGTTGAGATTGATGTTGAGACTTTGGGAATTGTCAACAACTATTTTGGAGCGTATGGTTGTCGGACTTAGAATATTGAACTAATGTGCGGAAATTGGAACTTGGAAATATTTCGAGTACAGCAGCTAGAATTTAAACTGTGAACTTAGGTGAATTTGTCGGCAACAGGACTGGGAATATTTGATGCAGATAATAGTTTGCTGAACTTTAATATTTGAAGTATACGCGTAGAAAGAACTGGGAACTTTTAAAAGGGCAAATTAAGTCTTATCAACTTATGAGGCGGTGAGGATCAGTGACTTGAGTACACTTGTGCCAGAACGGAAGAAAAGAAGATGGTATTTGGACCTGGAGCCATCGACACCGGGAAAGATTGAAAATGGTTCTACGCGGCGACATCGGCCAAGAGCGCGCGAAGACGGGTACCGCAATATAAGGTTTGAGACTGTTCGTGACCGGAAGTACGTTCCGTATTGTTACCAATGAACATTGAATAAACTTACAAGTTTCTGTGAATAGAAAAGATGATTTTCATTTAGCCCATTCCAGCAAATGAGTAGCTAGAAATGAATATTTGCTTTTCAGATTCCTCGGCCACTCTGTACAGATGGCAGATCGAATGATCGGCCATTAGTAGTCAATAGCGATTATTTATTATAAGATACATCGACCCAGTTAGCCGGATATTAATTTAATGGAAATAGCAATTACAGATTAATTTTAATAATTGAATTAACGTAATCTTTTCCTGGCGCCCATATTCTTATATAAGTTTGGAACGGGTAACGTTGAATTTATATTTATTAGTGTTAGAAGGGGAGAGGAGATATTTGATTTAAAAATAAAATCAGATAGTTTGTTTCAATATGTGCGTTTTGAGTGTGTGTAATATGAAATAAATCACCCAAAAATTAGATTTAAAGAAAATCTTACTTTGTTTTTGCGTTTTGATTTCAAATTTTGTGTTAAATATCAGTTTTAATTAAATAAACGTCGTGGTTACCGCAGAAATGTTGTGGAAATCCATTTGGAAGTAATATTTCACAATAAAAATATATCTACACTAAATTCTTGCGTACCTGTATATATGTTTGAGTCTTTTACCTCAGCTTCCGTGCGTATATAAAACCATATACACATAATAAAAAATTAAAGTTAAGAAAAGGATAAAATAAATTAATACAGTTAAATAAAATGAAATAATATTATACACTTACCCAGATAAGGGGACAAAAACATAGCTATTACACATGTACGGACAATTTTGAGCTTGGGCGGCTTTGGAAACTAACTTAAAAAGGGTGAGGGAGGAGAGCATAACACTTCACAAAATGATGTTTTATAAAGGATTATATTTTTCATTGTATGGTTATAAAGGCAGGAGACAGAATGATTTTTTACAAATTTTGAATTTCAAAATTTATATTTAATTTTTGCCTAACGTTTTCAGCATGTACAATTTTGAAATCTTGATTGTGGTCGAAAGTATGATTAATCCGCCTTTCTCTGAAAATAAACGTGGTACAATTTTTGTAATGTACTTACTAAATGATCGTATACAATTTTCCTTTCCCGTCATTCGATGAAGATGCTAACCCCTCTTTTAGTGAGGAGTAAGCACCAGCCGCTATTGATATCTGTCGATTCGTTCCTTCCTTTTTGTGTACTTCAACTCCCGTAATGAAAAGCACTTGGTATGCTTTAGGTGATAAATATTTCCATCTTTATTATTCTCTCATGTCGTGTTTAAAGAAACCGGTAAAACGTACGCTAAGAATAAAAATCATTCTTGTTCAATAGTACTAGAGTAGTTAGCAAATCGTAAACGAAATGTTTTTTTTAAAGAATGGGTTCGAATTAAGTTACGTCTTATCGGATAATTAGCTAAAATTCAAACTATCTTCGTCGCATTTCCATTGTTGGTTAAATTAACTCTTGCTTACTGGCGGAGTCTTTCAATAGTCATGTGCAAACCACAACCACTACAGAAAGAAAATGAATATCAAATTACCATCGTCCACGAGTCGACGATTTCATTCATTGTCACCCGGAATTCTCTCAAACTTCTTATCAGAACACAACCACTCCGAGTTTTACACTACAACAGCTGTTACACAATCATGTGCTACCACCAGTGGAAAATTTAAATTTATTACCCAGTTCTCGACATTTTTACAGAGTGCAAATTCCACGCAGCTGTAGCCGGGCCATTTCCTTTACTCCATTCAACCTTCCACTTGTTGAGTGCAACTTGATAAACATTCCAGAACCGTCGCTTGGGGGAGGATTCGCAAAACGTGTAGGCGTCCTTGCGTAAAATTACTAATGCGCTTGCGGTAAATAACCTCCCGTGCTTTATTTCCCTTGTAGAGTGCCCGCAATGATGGACGATAATGGTGCCAGGGGACACATACTGCGGGTGCCTGTCCCCCCCTCCCCACCCTACCACGCCCTCCTGACGGCCGTTATAGCAGCGCCACACGCGCTGGGTGGGTCACGTGGTAGGCGTCTGCTGGCGGGAAACACTCGCAGATGCAGTGTGCGCGACTCCACGGTGACGTGGTGGAATTTCACGTGAAAACGCACACGGGGACTTGACACATGTGGGGCCTGATGGGGAGAGGAGTTGAAAGGTTTCATTTTCAGGTTTACTTCTCGACCACTCTACCCACTTAACTTACCAATTAAGGCGGTTCAAAAATTTCCAATTTTTTTATTGTTCATATTGTATGTTTAGCTCGAATACTGATTACCGCAAACAATTATTTTTAAAATTATGCACTTTAAGGCACAACAATGGAGCTTTAAATATTGTGTGTTTTAAAAACCCGAGTATACTCGTTCATGTTCACAATTAGTCGTATGTACCTAGGAGTTGGCAAAATGTCAGGGAATAATATTTTTTTACATACATAAGTTTCAAGTGAATTTATTTTTATTACATTGGAGTAAAAATATGAATTTTATTCTATTGAAGTAAAAATATGCATAACACGTGTCTTCCACACCCTGCCAGTCTCGACAGAAAGTGACGTTCTCGCCAATATGAGGACAAGAAAGTACCTCAATAACATTGAACATTGCATTTGCATACTCTCTAGCGGATTTCTATAGAGCTAGTAGTAACTAGAACTGTATTAAAGGGGTATATTTGTACGTTAACTTAGTTTACCACAGCATGAAAAAGATCACGAGTATACTCGGGATTTTAAAATTTTGAAAAAATTAAAAGCCCGAGTATACTGGGGCTTTTACCTTCAGTTGCTAGTTTAGCATCAATGAATGTCGAAGTAACCGGTCGTATGATTGCATAGAATATCAAAGAGCGTTTGCTTTTACACTATGTAACACACTTTTATATTTAACAAGCGAGTGTTATTTCCTGGTGAATATATCTCATACGTTTGCGATAATGACCATTATAGATTCCAAAGTTTGATTTTGTGCTCTGGAGATTGCGTTTTATACTTTGCTTATCTCCGTATATCGTCTGGGTTAAACATCCTTAAAGTGATACATAGATGAAAGAAGCAGGTGAAATACGGTGCCCATGTCTTATTCTTATTTTAAACTAGCATTCCGAAATATGTCTGGTAAGCAGCACACATTTTCTATGACGCTTGTAGAATACTTTTTCTGTCTGATAAATTCACAACAGGCAGCAAAATGTGTCTGCTGGATTTTGGAGATTCTTGAGATCTTCTGTGCATCTAAAGAGCGGAAATGCATCACAGCATGTAATTGTATAAAATCTTACACGTAATGCGACAATATGCCAAACATACATATCAATATCTAGGTCAAAGAAGCAAACCTTTTACATAGCAATGAAGATTTTCTGGACTTTCTAGACACGGAGAAGCAGGAAAATAAAGAGTTGAGTTTATTTTGTAGTGTTTTTATTTGTTATTTCAGAAACCGTCAGTGAGTGTTTACAGGTGTAGTCCATAAAATTGGGGAGCTGAAATCAATTACGAAACCAGCCAATGGTGACCAAAATGAATTCTGACGAGAACGAGGCTTTCAGGTGTAATTCAAACGTATGAAAAGTGAGTGAGAATGGACTGGCAACTCGTTGTTACTAGAAAGGAATGGAATCGTAGGTGTTGCGAAGGAAGTGAGAAAACGAACGAGTTAAATAAACTGGACCGCGAGAGGTGGCTCAGTGCAGGATTTTCGGCACTAGCTAGATGGTTTGGTCGAGTTCAGCCGCTGTCTGGAGGAGAATTTTAGTGACCGGCTGCTCTGATTAGTAGTTTTCCGTGTTGTCTCCCATCAACACCATGCGAATGCCTGATCAGTACCCTAATAAACGGGCCACGAACCGCGCGCAATTCTCCTTCCTTTTCCTTGTCCTTTTCTCACCTCTTAAACACATTTAAACTAACATGCACTACACTGCCACATATGCCGGGTGATCGGTCGGGGGCTAGAGCTTTTCCCAGCCGCGGCGGTGACCCGCTGATGGGAGATACCTAGTTGAGGGAAAACACCGTCAGCTGACGGTAGGTCGGCGCCATCTAGCGGGGGAAGATCAACGCCACCTCCCGATGAAAAACATGCACTGCACTTACGAGATAAATGATCTCGGTAATTAACGTTCCCGTAATCACTAACAACCAACCAAACAACCTTTATATGTCGGTTTGTAATGAATAAAAATTTATTGGAAAAATAATTTAATACTCATATTTACGCATTTAATACTGCCCATCAATTAAGACGAGAAGCAATGAACGGAAAAACGGTGACTGTACAAACCAACAACCTTGTCAGAAAATACCTTTGACGATTACGCACTGATTATCATAAATCATTTACTTTGAGACTTCTTCAAATGTAAGTTTTAACTGTTTCATTGATTCCTCATTCTAATTAATTATCTCTTCCATATCGACTATAATACTTCACTACAAGGCATCAATTCAAAATTGAATTACTATTCATCATATCAGTCAAGTACGTAACAAGCCACGGTTTCATTTATGACTAACATTCGTAATTGATATTTCTGTTCTTGCGTGGACTACGAGAATGCTCATTTGCCATATTAGTATTTCTCGCGCGTCTAGACTTCTTTTGTCTAAGGGCTCCGTGGTAGGACGTTGATGACCCTTCCTGCATGCAGACTTGGTCTCTGCAAGGAAAGGGATGCCAACAGTACATGATGCATGGAAAGCATAATGCGCAGTTGATTCTTTCTTTGGTTTTACTTTTCAGCTATGAATGTAAATTTTTACTTCAAATTGTTGCAACCGAATAGTAAACTACCCAACTTCTAAATATGACTAATGAAGTAGTCGGTCTAGAGATCAACCAAGCGAAAGTTTATTTTATCTATGAGAAAGCGCTTTCGTGTTTAGTAGTCTTTGTGCCGCCACCACCACAGTCCTGCCCCTATGACTTTGTAAATTGTAAAAATTAATTTGAACTGTTTAATCTTTAAAATATATTAATTTTATGCGAGGCTAAGAAATTCACATGACGTTTTCTTGTAGAAATAAGTAGATGGCGATGTTTTTATAGGTTAAAAATTCATACATTAATTTTGCATATACTTTTCTCTCGCGCATTATTGAACACTTTAAAAGTTACTTACCGTTGAGCGTTACCGTAAAACGCAGCTGTCCAGACTTCTGTGATAACTTTTATATTTTACCTGGGCTCCAAAGTTTTGCTTGGCTTAGGGAGATTTCGATGATGAAACTGT
The DNA here is from genome assembly GCA_964035755.1 of Teleogryllus oceanicus. Lineage (NCBI taxonomy): Eukaryota > Metazoa > Arthropoda > Insecta > Orthoptera > Gryllidae > Teleogryllus > Teleogryllus oceanicus. Next base: position 86,111,026 of record CAXIVR010000009.1, read on the forward strand.
TTTTGGATCTTTTCAACATTTGAGAATTTTAATGTCCCATCCAAAACATCAACGAGTCCGAGTACAAAGACCAATTGCACGGAATATCAACTACAAATGCTCTGTGAACAATACGAACCTCATTGAGTCATTTTAAAAAGCTTCTTTTGAAAAACAATACGCAGTTAGCGTTTGTTTATCAGCAAAGCGTCTCTTGGAATCCGCCGCCACTGGGAACGATGTCGCGAATTAATAACAGGGCAGAGCGTTTCATTGCAGCTCGCACAGTCGCAGTGATTCGCAGTGGAGATTCGTTCTGAGCGCGGATGGAGCCTCGCTGTTTTGCGATGAGTGAGGCCGGACTTCAGGGGATCTTCGCTCGCCATTGCTATCGCCACACGACGGCCAAGTGGGCGCTTGCGAGAATATAACTGGACTAAAAGTATGGTCACCGATCAATGGATTGCTATTAGAATTTTTATAATTATAATTAAATATATTAATATAATAATTATATTTATATAATAATCAGACTTATAATATATTAATACAATAATTATAATTAAATATAAATTCTAAATTATTATTATTATTATTATTACTATTATTATTATTGTAGAAAGATGGATCTTTCTACTATATAAAACGGGATCAACAGGAATAATTCAACCATTCTAATATTATTATTATTATTATTATTATTATTATTATTATTATTATTATTATTATTAAGTGCTATCGGCAGCGAAAATGGGTTTACTTCAAACCTGTTGAATGCACCACCCAAAATGTAACCAACTCGTACATTACCATTTCCTTTGTCCCCATGTCAACATTAAGAAATATTCAAAATAGATTCTTCACCAGTCCATTAATTCAAAAATTAAAAATTTTCTGCGTATAAATAAGAAATGACAATTGTATACACACTAATACACAATAATAATATATAATATACTTCATATATATGGGAACTATATGAAGTTGGGAATGAAAAAGCAGTCATTACTGCCACACCAACACATCTCATAAACGTTGATCAAAATATACGTGATACTTTAAATGATTTTCGCTGCACCTTAAAAACTACACTTTTTAATAATATAACATTGAAAACCTTAAACATCTACACCCCAACTCGTAAGAAAGTGAATAACAGATTTATCGTCCCCTAATATTGTTATAGGAAGAGTATATCATAAGGTTAAGATATGGCCACACCTCTCTTACTCATTATCATTTAATGGAAAAAACTTGCCCAAACATTTGCCCAAAAGGTGGAGGAATTCTATTTACACAATTACAAAAGAGATTGTTTTAATACGAATAGTATTGTCGAAGAACAAAATGTGGTAAATAGCAGGGACTATCTTAAGAGGCTGCTCATGCCAAAGAACTCTATTGATTGTTGATTGATTAGTGATTCCGGGCGCGTCAACTGCTAAGGTCATTAGTCCCGCATGTGCAGTCCATGTTTTTATCGCGATATCGTTTGTTTTCCCACGCTGGATGGCGACATCCGGCACCAACGTCCCCGTCGGGTTGCGGGTTTTTCCCAAGCAGGTATCTCCCGCTAACAGGGGACCGCCTCAGCAGGGAAACTGTAAGTTCCCGACTTGTCTCTCGACATGTGTCGCGATGTAGTGCGTGTGTTTGAGAAATGGGAAAGGATATTACATGAATCAGGAAATATCGCGCGCCCATTTTAGCATAGTGTTCCAAGAAAAGCTCGCGTTCGGTGTTGATGGGAAAAAGTTGGGAACCTGCTGATCAGAACAGCCGGCCGCTCCTCGAGACATCGGCTGAAGCTTCCGAAGGACGAGGCGAGAGGGGCGTTGTTGGGCCAGCCACACCCCGCGCGCCTTCCACCGCACGCTGCCAGCGGCGCATGAAAGCGGCGGCGGCGTCGCGGCGTGGCGCGGCGCGGCGGCGGCGCGGACCGGCGTGACGTGGCATGGCGTAGCGTGGTGTGGTGTGAATGGCGGGGCGTTGTATGGCGTAGTGTGGCGTGGCGGGGCGGTTGGCGTAGTGGGGGGTGTGGGGGGTTGTGGGGGGGGGGTGGCGTGGCGGTGCGTGGCGGTGCTTGGCGGGGCGTGGCTGGGTGTGGTGTGGCGGGGCGTGGTATAGCGTACTGTGGCGCGGCGTGGTGTGGCGTGGCGGGGCGTTGTATGGCGTGGTGTGGTGTGGTGTGTGGTGTGGGTGGCATGGCGTTGTGTAGCGTGGAGTGGAGGGGCTTGACGGAGCGTTGTGGGGTGTGGTGGGCGTGGCGGTGCGTGACGGGGGGGGGCGTGGCGGGGTGGGGGGCGTGGTGTGGCGTGGCGGGGCGTTGTATGGCGTGGTGTGGTGTGTGTGGTGTGGGTGGCATGGCGTTGTGAGGGGGTGGAGGGACTTGACGGAGCGTTGTGGGGTGTGGTGCGGCGTGGTGTGGCGTGGCGGTGCGTGGCGGGGCGTGAGGGGGCGTGGCGGGGGGTGGCGGGGCGGAGGGTGGGTGGCGGCTGGCGTGGTGGGGGGGCGTGGCGGTGGGGTGGGGGGGACGCGGGGGGGGGGGGGCGTCGGGATGCGGCGTGGCAGCGTGGGGGGCGGCGGGGCGCGGCGGAGCGCGGCGTGGCGTGGTGTAGGGAGCGCGCGCTTCAGCCCGAAAATGCCTTTAGAGCGGCGCATCCGGGCGGTCGCGGGCGCTCAATGAACTTCCAATGTGAATAGCGGCCGCGCGAGAAGCTGCCGTCCCGTGCCCCGACCGCTCCCTCCTCTCACCCGCTTCTCGCTGCCTCGCGCTAACCCGTTTCCCTTCCCTCCTTGCCTAGCTCTTTCTTTCTCCTCCCTGCCCCGCACATCATATTCCCGTCCTCGTCAGATGATGAGTACCCTACCCGCCTCAAGTCACACCACACCAAATCGCCTTACCTCACCTCAACTCACCTCACTCTAAAAATCGACGACCCTCACCGTGATTCCTCACTCCTCTCGGCCCCACGTATGCCCACGACGTACCTCCCCTCTTTGCCTTTTACCCTACCACGTCCCCGCCGCCCGTCGCCCCCGTCGCCGCCCGTCGCCGCCCGTCGCCGCCCGTCGCCGCCCGTCGCCGCCCGTCGCCGCCCGTCGCCGCCCGTCGCCGCCCGTCGCCGCCCGTCGCCGCCGTCGCCGCCCGTCGCCGCCCGTCGCCGCCCGTCGCCGCCCGTCGCCGCCCGTCGCCGCCCGTCGCCGCCCGTCGCCGCCCGTCGCCGCCCGTCGCCGCCCGTCGCCGCCCGTCGCCGCCCGTCGCCGCCGTCGCCGCCGTCGCCGCCCGTCGCCGCCGTCGCCGCCGTCGCCGCCCGTCGCCGCCCGTCGCCGCCCGTCGCCGCCCGTCGCCGCCCGTCGCCGCCCGTCGCCTCCGTCGCCGCCCGTCGCGGCCACCCTACCCCGCTCCCGCCGCCATCCCATCACACACCGAGCAATGCTTCTCGCGCTGCCGCACCCTGCCCTGCCCCTCTCCAAATACCCGTGCCCCTCCCCGTCCTTTACGTCTCGTCACACTTCAAATAACCGCGCCCCTCCCCCCCCCCCCCCCCCCCCCGCGCGCAAAGGCGGGCCCACGGGCGGCAGCGGCCCCGCCCGCGCTCGGCGCCCAAACGGATTGTTATGTGTTCTGTGGATTGTGTCTCCCTCGAACGCTACTGCCGCCGGCCCCCACCATCACGATCCTTCCCCCTCCCTTTGCCTCACCCCCCGCGGGCCCAAAGCCAGGCCCGCGCGCGGCCACCACCGTCTCTGATGACCTCGCCTCCCACCCACACAGTCAGCGGATGTCCTTTTGCTTTTGGCTTCCCCGCCGCCCCCGTCATCCCTGCAGCGAACGACTCTCTGTGCGGCACCCCGCCCCCCCCGCGCGGGTCTCGGTGCTCCATTCAGCCATTCGCGATCCCTCCACCTCCCGCCGGCTGGGGTGGCTCAGGGCATCAAGTGATATCACTGCACAGCCTTTGACCGGGAGGTCCTAGTGTTTGAGTCCCGACGGTGGCAGGATTGTAAACACTTGCTAGTTAGGTCGAATTCATCCGGTGTCTGGAAGAGAATTCTAGCAGTCGGCAGCTCTGATCGGTAGTTTTTATTCGTCTCTCCGATTAACACCAGCGGAATGCCAGAGTCCTTATTGAACGGGCGATGGACCGCGTGCTGTCTTTCCTTCCTCTTCCTTGTCCTCTTCTCATTCCGGGAGGTCCTAGTGTTTGAGTCCCGACGGTGGCAGGATTGTAAACACTTGCTAGTTAGGTCGAATTCATCCGGTGTCTGGAAGAGAATTCTAGCAGTCGGCAGCTCTGATCGGTAGTTTTCATTGCTCTCTTCGATTAACACCAGCGGAATGCCAGAGTCCTTATTGAACGGGCGATGGACCGCGTGCTGTCTTTCCTTCCTCTTCCTTGTCCTCTTCTCATTCCGTACTTACACACACAAACATTTACATGCATTACGTAGTACACATGCCGGGAGATTAGTCGGAAGCTTAGAACTTGTTCCGACCGGGGTGGTGTCCGGCTGGTGGGAGATGCCTGGTAGGGGAAAACTCCGCTACCTGAGGGGTAGGTCGGCGCCGAATCTCGCCATTCAGCGGGGAAGATCACCGCCACTTTCCTCGATAAAATCATGCACTACACTTACGGACGAATAATCTTAAGAGTTGACGCGCCCGGAATCATCCCTCTGCTTCCCACAAAAATTTCATCCCTACTGCCCGTTTAACCTTCCCCGCCACCATCATTGACCCTCTTACTCCCTCTGCTGTTACTGCTTCACCAGCTGCAGCTGAGAGTTCTAATTGGGGAAGCGTCGTACCCAAGCAGTGGGTTAAGTTCGCTTAGATCTTTCCGCCACTTTCCAGTACCCATTCCCATCTTTAGAGCGGGATGAGTGGTCCACTATCTATCCTCACACGGCCCACCTCATTATTCTCCAAAATCTCCGCCAAGGTTTGGGTATATTCAATTCATGAAACATGCTGTGAATTCTAGCGCTTTATGGCTCGTGAAGGGACACCAGAAGTCGAAAAAAGTTACTTGAACATCAAGGGTGTTTATACATCCAGTTCCATATTTTTACATAATTAAGAAAAAATATACCTTTCTTTTATTTCAACATTTTATTTCCAATATATTGCATGTTACGATATTTTTAAATATTTTTTGATACATTGTTTTAAATTTTGCTGCAAGTTTTAGTGGTGAATTGTGTTATAAAGTTTAAAACAGAAATAACTTCACCAAAATTGAAACATTCAAGACGAACTCCAAAACTACTTCTGATGTTGATAGATGGGTTAAATGAAACTAATCAATATTATGAGATAAAAATGATAGTTACGCATTTGAACATTTAAAACAGTCTTATAACCCATTGCTCTGAACAACAGCCGTGGATTTACTCACTGTCACTAAAAGATAAGTGATTTGGATTCACATGTTTTCTGAAGCCATATACAGGATGAGTCACGCAACTTTAGCGCCTTCTGTAATATTTGAACGGTTGAAGTTATTGAAATGTAGTTTTCACCAAAGTGCATGGGGAATGGGGCTAATTGATGCACATGTTCGTTTCGATTTTATCACTTGTGTTTTAAGAGATGTTGAGGTAACTTTTCTTTTCAAATGAAACTATATATATATATATATATATATATATATATATATATATATATATATATATATATATTTTTAGTTTATCATGATGAGCATAGAAAGACGAATTACACACCGGGAGCGGTAGCTCAGTGCATCAACTGATGTCACTGCAGCGCCTCTGATCGGGAGGTCCTAGGTTCGAGTCCTGGCGGCGGCAGGATTTTCGACACTAGCTTTTCAGCTAGATCGAACTCAGTCGCTGTCTGGAGGAGAATTCTAGTGGCCGGCTGCTCTGATCGGTAGTTTTCCGTGGTTTCTCCGATCAACATCAGGCGAATGCCGGAACACTACCCTACCAAACGGGCCACGGACCGCGCGCGATCTGTCCTTCCCATTCCTTGTCCTATCCTCTCCCCTTTACACACACACTTACACTAACATGCACTACACTACTACATATCCCGGAAGACCGGTCGGGAGCTTCGAGCTTGTCCCGGCTGGGGCGGTGCCCCGCTAGTGGGAGGGTTCCGGTTAGGGGGAACCCTACTAGCCGACGGTAGGTCGGCGCCGGATCTCGCCATCCAGTGGGAGAAGATCACCGCCATCTCCCGAGAAAGAAAAAAAAACATGCACTACACGAACGGGAATAATGACCAGAACAGTTGACGCGCCCGGAAAACGAAAGAAATCAATCAATCATTCACGAATCACACGATATACATATTTTCATAAGTTAGATACGCATTTTTTGAGTACTTTTAATTTTTTGCAAGTCGTGTTTAACGTGTATTTTAAATGTAACAGCCCACCAACCAGGCTCGCGCAGCGTTCTCCCTGCTAGCACGTGCGGGGCGTTACAATATTTGTTAAACACGAGTTGCAAAAAATTTAATATACTCAAGGAAATGCTTATCTAAGATGACACTATGTGTATCATTAAATTCGTTTTTTTACGCTCGTCATGATGGACTAACGAAATATGTATAGTTTAATTTAAACAACAACAACAACAACAACAAAGTTTCCTCAATATCTCAAAAAATATAAATGATAAAATAGAAACGGATACATGTATTAATAAGCCCCATTCCCTCATGCACTTCCGTGAAAACTGCATTGGTATAAATTCAACCCTTCAAAAACTGCAGGAGGTGCTAAAGGAACGTGAGTCATTGTGTATATTAAAATGTTTCCGTTTCAGAGAAGTACGAACCCAAGTACCGGTACGTCCTCCCCGTTAAGTTACACACAAACCGCAATTCAGTATTACTCAGTTAAGTAATTTTTCTAATTAAATTGATCTACTAAATAACCTGTAAAAATCATGATGTGCCCGTACGCTCACAGCAGCTCTCATCCCCGACCCCTTTCGTCCCCTGTCAAGTAAATATCCGTTCTCTCGCCAACGCTACGCCACTTCTCGACTTCTCGTTGTCTGTCTTCCCTCACTTTTCCCCTGTTTCTCATCTCCTGCTGACTATTTCCCCTGTGATGAATCTTATCTCAATATTTTTTGTGTCAGACAATAGTACGTCTCTTTTCTTTTCAATCTGACTCTAGCATTACAATCAAGAGGGTTTGGTGATGAGGGTGGTTGCGCCGGGGGGCGGGGGTAGTAGCGAGAAGGTGGGGAGGGGGTGTCATGGGGTTGATTGGGCAAAGGGGTGATTCAGATGGGGCTTCTGCTATGTGTAGATACGGCGCGGGAGGTCTCTGTGGGAGTGTATTTGCAGCGTCAATTGCGGTGTGGGTGGCTTCGGTGAGCGAAGGAGGCTGGGGGAGTTGTGGTGATGGGGGCGGTGAGGCGTGCGGTCGCGCAGTCTATCTCTTCCCGCTCCTGACGAATTTTATTTGGACAGACGGTTCGTAAACTGAGCCAGTCTCTGTATTTTTGGTGTCTAGTACAACGAAATTGAATTTTTATTTACTCTCTCAAGTACTTCAATTGTCTACAAGAAGTGTTGCTTGGTAATTACACACCAAGTGTGTACGTAATATACACGCACAATATTTGAGTGCTTCAGATTATATTTTATATATATAAAATATTAACAATATTTCATTTTTATATAGTTACAAAACATAATATTAATGTTGAGTTTGACTTCAAGGATCTTGGATCATTAAAAGTTCTCGAACGTTACGGACTACGATCTTTGAATTAAACATATTTTTGTATATATGTCATGAATGGAAAGCCCCTTTACATTATGCAATGATTCGAAATATCCGACGTCACAATTTCAATCCCAAAATGTCCCCGTCATTTGCAGTTACCCTTTTTCCAATAATTTTATTCTTTGCTGTTTCTTTTCAGAAAGTTCCTGATCTACCTTCATTCCTATGTGAAGCTGTTTCATTCAATTCGAGAGCTCGTTTTCTCTCATTTCTCTCAAGAACATTGTTTTCTCCCATTTTCTTTATATGTTCAAACCATTTGGATCTTGTAACTTCAAGTGTATTAATAACAGCAATTATAAATTTTCTTTAAATCTTATTTAATTTTTAAAAAACTTATTTTTTATAAAAAATACATTGAATTTACATTTCGTGAGATAAATCTTATAATTATTTTAAAACCGAGACGTAAATATGAGATGCGTACTAGTGTGCCTGTTTGTGGGTATTGTGCTATTGTGTGCCTCACAGTAGAGAAGGATTTTCCTAAGAATAAACCAAAGTGACAGGTAGTGCTGGCAACATAACTGAAGATTCTGTGGTCGTTGTGTCCTCAAGCCCATTAGACTCCCTTTCTGTATTCGTTCGTTTGCAGATGGCTAACTTCTAAATGGCTTCGACGCTTCCTTTTGTAATGTCCTCGTCCGACGAAAATATAGTGCGCCACAAGAAATAATTGTAATTAGGGAGTTCAGTGTTATGTGCTCTTCTGTAAAAATTATCTTTTTCTATAAACATTACATTGAATTTACTTTTTGTGTGATAAGTATTATGTTTATTTTAAAACCGACACTTGAATGTGAGACGGTACGTGAGATGGATGGTGCACGTGTTTCCGTTATTGTGCTGTAGCGTGTCGACCTGAGATTGAGAGCTTTCTATTGGCAGTTTTCTTTTACTGATTGTGAGAGCATGTTCAGAGATATTCCAACTACGTAATTAAATTGAAATATTTTTTCCGGACTCGCATACGTGCATATACCTCAACGAAACTCTTAGACTTCTGCATAGGGATGTTTTCACAGGGGCTATAACCTAACACTTTACGAAGAGACGTGCCTGAACAGCCGTCGCGGCGGAGGGATACTTCTCTGAATTACATGTGATGTTCTCTTGTTTACCGAACTGTCACTTTGTGTCATTCTTTGGGAAATCCTTCTATGACACACGGTATACTGAATACAAAAAAAAAAAAAACAGTTTAATTCTTTTTGCATCATTGGAAAATTCTCCTAATTATCTTCCCGTGCCCTTCATCGTCTGGCGAGGTGCACCAACACGGCGCAGCTTGCAGCTCGCGAAACGCTGTCCTAGACATTTTCCTCGACCCGGAAGAAATATGATACGCGCAACACATAGCGAAATTTCACACATGAACATTTTCAGCGACGGTTAGTGGCTCAATTTCACGCTCGTTGCTTTTCATTATCCTCGGGGCTTCTTTGGAGCGTCGCGAGTAACGGCGACGGCGGCGTCGCGACGCTGCGACGCAAAGGCGAACAGCAGAGAAACGGGATGCGCTTCCGATGGGACTGGCTTATGTGGCTCAGGGCAACAATTGATGGCGCTGCAGCGACTATGACCTGGAAGACCTAGGGTTCGAGAGCAGTACCCTACCAAACGGGTCACGGACCGCGCGCGATCTGTCCTTCCTCTTCCTTGTCCTCTCCTCTCCCCCTTACACACTTACACTAACATGCACTACACCACCACATATTCCGGGAGGCCGGTCGGGAGCTCAGAGCTTGTCCGGCAGGGCGTGCCGCTGGTGGGAGAGTCCTGGTTAGGGGGAAACCCCACTACCCGACGGTAGGTCGGCGCCGGATCTAGCCATCCAGCGGGGGAAGATCACCGCCATCTCCCGAGAAAAACATGCACTACACTAAAGGGACTAATGACCGAAGCAGTTGACGCGCCCGGAAACACGAAAAAAATCAATCAATCAATCAACCTAGGGTTCGAGTCACAACTAAAGTAGCTAGGTCGGTTTGATTTGGTTTGTTTTTTTCGTGTTTCCGGGCGTGTCAACTGCTTTGGTCATTAGTCCCGTTAATGTTGTGCATGTTTTTCTCGGGAGATGGCAGTAATCTTCCCCCGCTGGATGGCGAGATCCGGCGCCGACCTACCGTCGGTTAGTGGGGTTTCCCCCTAACCAGGACTCTCCCACCAGCGGGCACCGCCCCAGCCGGGACAAGCTCGAAGCTCCCGACCGGTCTCCCGGAATATCTAGCTAGGTCGGGTTCAGTTGCTGTCTGGAAGATAATTCTACCGGCCGGTTGCTCTGATCGGTAGTTTTCCATGGTTCCTCCGATCAACTCAGAGATATCCTCCTGGTCCACAGGTATGTAGGCGACGAATCTGACCATTGAAGAAGCGAAGATGACCGCAAACTCCGGCGATAAAATATATGCACTATTCTTACGGAACTAGTCAACTTAGCAGTTGACGTGCTTGGTGTCACTAATCGATCAATAAATGCTTCCGGTGCTACATCAGATTCAGACCACTACCCGCGCGAGCTTTAGGGTGACATTGCAGACCTAAATTAACTGTTCTTACAGGGGCTCGCACAAACAGCGATCATCACTGCAGCGTTCCTTTCTGGGAGGTTCTAAGATTCGAGCGACGGTGTTAGCGGTGTTTGCTGGGTACTCCGATCAATACCAGGCGAATAATCGTAACCTATCAAACGGGTCATGGACCGTACGCGATATTTCTATCCTCTTCTTGTTCTATCCTCTCCCTGTAATTACAAACACACTCGCACATCACACTACATTTACACGCACTTCGTACAGTGCCCGCATTTGAGCATCATGTCGCTTCGTGAATCGTAAATACATTACTTAAATTTATAATTATTTTAATCGTTTATTTTGATATAACATAATTTGGTGAAACTTATATTTGAAATATATTCTACATACAAAAGATTCTAGCATATATATTAGCGGCAAATTACAACAAAATAGTGACGCCCCATTATAGGGGCAATGGGAACGAGAGGGTACAGGGTTATACATACATATACATATATATATATATATATATATATATATATATATATATATATATTCAGGTAAAAAATTACAAGTGGACAAATATACAATAAGTATTATTTTACGTAGATGGTCACTGCAAAGAAAACAGAAACAAAGGAACAGAAATAACAAAACCATAAGAGAATGTATAGGCGTCACCTTGACTGCCTGATTACTTCAATACGCACTGTTTACAATATTTTTGCTTTGACCTCCTTCTCAATTATTTTATGTACCTCATTTAACTTTTGTTAATCTAAAGTTTTCTCCGTGCACGGCCCTTTAAGTGATTCTCTACAATTATTCTTTTATAGACTTCACAGAGGTCAGCCTTGAGCTGCGCATTTATTACAACGCTGTTAACTCTAGCACAAGAATAAACGTGACACACACGTTACTAAATCGTACCCTTTTCAAAATTATAGCAACTGATTATTCCTGACATCATACAATGGAAACAATACTTTCAATAAGATTACTTTTACATTACATGAACAATTATAATTTACTTTAGAAAAGTTGTACAAGGTATGGCATTCAACGAATTTACTGGCGCGTACAGCGAATGAAATCAAAACTGCCGATCATACGTTCGAAATATTTCCCAGTAACTATTTGGAACTTTCACCTATTTTAGGACGCTACGCCTGGCGTTTAAAGCTACACAGTTTCCTAACAAATTGCCGCATAGAAGTTGCCAGTTCTTTACCTCGACATTTCCTTCCCGCTCGCCGTCAGTTAACCTTGGGGTGTTCGGTCGCTCGCAGTCCTCGCCACGTCACTCGACTCGTCCGATGTCCCGCGGTCACACCTCTTCTTTCGCTCGATCTCAGGATGGGCGCCACACGTCCAAATTCCAAACCTTTCTCTCGTCCTCGGGCTCGTACCATCGACGGATTGGTCCAAGTCTTTCTCGCCTACGCTTGAGTGTTGGAGTCGTCCTTCTGCCGCCTGCTGCGTACTCGTTGCTCGCGCTTCCAGTTTTAAATAACTAACGTGCTTGAATTGACTACTTCTAGCACTCGGCCGACATAACACACTTTGAGCGTGCGTGGTTGTGGCGTACAAAATTAAATACTGGATTTCGTTCAGAGTCCTTCTGCGCGAATTTACTTCGATGATGAAACTATTTCAAGTTCGAGCAGTCACAAAGCTTGCTTACTCGCGTAATGTTAGTGTAAATGCTTTACATGCACTTTGCTTCTGAATTCTATCACTTATCACCGCGTTTTTTAAATCAGCTTTACTAAAGCAAGTAAAATTATACTCCTGCACTAACCAATTACTACCGCTGAAGAATCTAGTTGAGTCGCCGTCGCTGTCGAAGTCGTAAGAGAGCTCTACCGAAGTGCGTCACGGAATTTATGCAACTCCGCCTGGGGAAAAATTTCTGGAGGGGTGAATTTTCTCCTCCTTCGCGCTTTCTCGAGAAAATATTATCCGCTAACTTTGGACATCGGAGTGCGAAAACCTGCGGGTAGATGTCGCCTTCTCGGACCATCGCTCCGCCTCGTACCCTATTTCTCAGTTCTTTGGTCTCTTCTAGTGGCTTATGGTGGCGTTACGGGTTCGTATAACCCCGTGACGTCACAATATATATACTGTTAGCAAGTATATTTTTGACATTTGCATAAGTACCAATATTTCAGGACGTGATTACGTATTATATTCGAATGTTTAAATACATTTTATATTTGAATTTTGTTTGATTGTCATATTATTCATTTCAAATTATCCGTAAACGAAATAATAAGTATATTAGAACATGGTGATTTCAAAGAAGCTTCGGTTTATATCTCTACTCTTGAGAACCATTTTATAAGTGATGAAGACAGTGGCAAAGATGAAATAGAAAACGCTAATGTAAACCATCTAACTGGAAAAAAGCTACGAGGCCTGGGAGAACTGCAGGCAACAAAAAATACTTCCTCTGGAGTGGAAGAAATTATTTTACGATCGCAAGAAGTAACACTCGATGTTATGAACCCGAGGACCGTGTCTAAATTGACCACAGATGCAACGAAGGCTAAAGTTCGAAACTGGGTAAAAACGGACATTGTACCTCTCCCAGAACGTACTTGCGAACAACCGGATTGACTGCAACGTGAATGGTCTCCTGTTTGAATTATTTCATTGATAGCGAAGTATTTGATTTGCTTGTTAACATGAGTAAGAAGTACGCTGTTTTCAATGGGAACACGAAATTTGATGTGTCGCATTGTGAAATTAAAACTTTTATTGCAATTTTGTTACTCAGTGGGTATTGTGGTAATGCAAGGTACCGTATCGACTGGGACACGGGAATTGACACACATCACTCAGGAGAAGCAAGAGCAATATCTAGAAATACGTTTGGAGAACTGAGATATCTTCATGTCTCTGACAATAACAATTTAGTGAAAAGTGATAAATTATCAAAAGTACGACCTTTGTGGGCAATGATAAATGAAAGATGGCTCACTTTCTTTCCCCAAGATGCGAACTTGTGCGTGGATGAAACCATAGTTTCGTACTACGGTCGTCATTCCACAAAGCAACACCTACATGGAAAACCAATACGTATTGGTTTCAAGTTATGGTCCCTATGCACTCGATTGGACCACCTTGTACAAGCGGAACCGTACCAGGGAGCTTCTACTGAGAACGAAATGCCAGATCTTGGTGTGGGTGGATCTGTTGTTATGTACTTGCTCCAAGAACTACCCGAGAAGAAAAAGTACAGCTTATATATGGACAATTATTTTACTTCCATTCGTCTTCTAGAAAAACTAGGTAACATGGGACATGATGCAACTGGTACTATCAGGAACAATAGAGTCGAAAAAGCCCCTCTCATGGAGCCTTCTAAAATGAAGAAGATGCAAAGAGGTGCGTATGATCAAGCGACAGACGAAGAAACACAAATCAGTGTTCTCCACTACAACGATAACAATATCGTAACTGTTGATTCCAACAAAGTAGGAGTATATCCTCTAGGAAAAGCTAAACGATGGTGTTTATCTGAGAAGAAAATTGAAATTCTACAACCTGCTTGTATTTCTGCCTAAAATTTGTATATGGGAGGGGTGGATCGGCTTGACCAAAAGTTTCATGTTACAGAACAGCAATCAGAATGAAAAAGTGGTATTGGCAACTTTTGATGTTTCCCTTGAATGCATCCATGAATAATGCATTTCAATTATACCGTCTCACACCTTCTGGAAAAAGCGTTAATCATTTAGAATACCTACAGTTTATCAGGATAATAGTTCAGACATACTTAGGACAAAGCTTAGAGCGAAAAATAGGTAGATCGCCAAAGGTGGTAAAAAAAGAGGATACCAGAAAACGTGAGACTGGATGGTCGTGATCATATAACTGTCAAAAGTGAAACACAAGTCAGATGTGGCGAATGCCATAAAACACCATGAAGAAATGTAAAAAATGGAATGTCGGCTGCCATGCAAATTATTTGAGAACTTTCATTCATAAAAACATGTAGACCAGAACATAAGTTACTTCGTTTCTATCAGGACCAACCGAACACTTCCCAAACATGCAATGGTAAAAAAATTGTTTGCATGTTTATCATCATTAAAGATTTTATAATTTAAAGCTAAAATGTATTTCTTAATTATTTAGTGCAATAAAATAAACATTTGCCCTTGAAAATATGGTTTTTCTTTTCCTAAAAACCGTGTACCCTTCTATTCCCATTGCTTCATTTTGGGGCGGAGCTGGTACACAATATGAAATGTTATATTAGTGAAAATACAAAAAATTCATTTAAATTAGACCAAAACAAAAAGGGAAACGTCATATCAGCATGAAATTCCAAAAACAAAGTTGGGAATATATGGGTTAAAAAAGAGAGTAACTTTCAACTAATTTTTAGATGTACATCGCCGCTTGCGATATCTGAATGTAGCATGAGGAAATATTTCTCTTTTGATACTAACAAACAACAAATCGATATGCAATTTTATATTTCTTTTTTCAAGGCACGTTATGTCTCTAAGCGCTGAAACGTTTTGAAGGAATATTATAACTATTTGGTCAGTATTTTTTTCCAGAATATCATCATTCTTTTGCTGGTGCAAACAGAAATCCTTTTGCGAGATAATTGGTAATTTTCAGCCAAAGTTTAATATCAGTATTTCACGCTGCATGTAGATTTAGCAGAAGTCAAACACATACTATGGTTTTCCAGTGATCGGTATCAAAGAAATTTGTCAAAGATAAACATTTCATATTTATAAACAATTACTACTTATACGTGATGTACTTGGAGTGCGTTATTTGCAATGTCTGATTCCCCGTCGCTCACACTTCCTAGTGTAGCGTCGTGGATACAAACGCATTTCAACGAGAAGCCGCGTTACCTAGGCGAAACGTTAGACGTCCACGAGCTAGCCTTTGTTATAAAGAGAGAGGATGTGATGTTGGGGGAGAAAAGCCAGGAGGCGGCGTGGAAGGGGTGCGGGCTACCTGCGCCGGGCGCGACGACGCTTCGATCTCTTTCGCTTCGAGTCTTCGAGGAGTGCGCATCTGACCGGGAGCCGGTCGGAGAATGTCTGGTTGGGTGCGGGCCGCGAGCGTGGCGGATAGGGCCGACAATGTGTTTGCCGTAAGGACAGGGAGACTCAAGGACGAGTCCGTAAGTAGGATGCGGCGCTTCACGCCATCGAATGTAAGTGATATTTGAGCGTAGTGGTGTGGAAGTCGCAGCGACAGATTACTCCGAGTAGTGGGATCTTTCTAAGTTAATTTAATTGTGTAAAGAAGGTTGTTTCGGTGGTAAAACTTACTAAATAAACCAGCAATTATTTAACTCACTCTCGTCTGTGTATTATTGCAACCGCATGACGCCACACTAGGTAGGGTCCTCTTACTTCGCGAATACTAAACCAAGCTTTTGAACCTACACTTTAATTAAAACTCAGTGACCCTACGGTCACTTAATGAAAAGACGGGAATATGGTCCAATCGGCAGCTTCAATAACAAAAATTTAAATCGTAACGAAGCACGCGATTGAATGGCAGTGTCTCCCACTCCTGCCAGCTCGTAACCTTCAAAAGATTCTCTGTTTTCATCAGAGTACAACGATGAACTTATTTTTCAAGGCGGATACATTGTTGTTCAGAGCAAGAGCATTCATTTATGTTTGTATTATAAGCTTAATTATAAGTAAATTAATACGTTTTGTACCTGATGCGGACACAAACTGAGTCGAAATGTATTGATTTTATAGTTTTTATTTATTGTGTTTGTGAATAAATATATTATAAATGTATCATAAATGAACAACATTGCCTCTCTCTTATGACTTTATCTTGCATAATTGCGAAAGACCACAATATCAGAATTCTACGTGAAAACATATGGCCAATATGACTCTTGTCTCTAGGTTATCCGGTAGTTTACTCTTGTTCTGGTTTTGTTTACCGATGTGAAATAGAGAACAAGGTACGGTAAAGTTTAGAAACTACTTTTGTGACTCGCGCTTGCAAAAATTCTTTTTTATACGTTTCTAGTCAAATGAAAACAGAAAAGATCTCTCATACACCTTTCAAAAACATTACTGTAAGAGGTTTTATAAACTGTAAATAACAGTGCTGCCTTCATGAGATTCCTCTGTCAACTATTGACCCATTTCTGCTTCATATAGATTCGTTTAGTTGAAATACAAAATAAGAATAAAAAGCAAAATTAGTATCCAAAACATTACGGGTACGAGACTGTTTGTCTTAAAAAATACCAATTACAGACTTTCGTAACAAAAATAATACTTTGGCCATCAGTTGAGGACGAGAGAGCTGCACACTCCTTCCGAAGTATTTTTATGCGACATACAAGGCGAAATATATTTATGCGAAGTATTTTTATACGACATTTTTATGGGACTCGCTCTGAGTATTCGTATTAGTCTTATAATCGAGATCACTTCACTATTTGTATTTTATATAATAACTGGAACCAACAATGCCTAATAATGACAAGCGACAGTTGAAAGTGAGCTCCGCGCTCGCCCTTCAACCGGCGGTAGACAAAATAAATTCCCGTATTATTAACAGAAACACATGCATTTTATTTAAAGATTTAAAAATGATGAAATGTTCTCGAGGATTAATCTACAATTTTTAAATTCAATTACAAATTAGTAATCACACCCACCCTCGAAGGTGGGGTGGGATAAGGAAGGTGCTGGTGCGGAGTGAGGGGGAAATGGAAGGTTGGGTGGTGTGAGTTGATAGATTGATTGATTTTTTCGTGTTTCCGGGCGCGTCAACTGCTCTGGTCATTAGTCCCGTTCGTGTAGTGCATGATTGTTTTCTTTCTTGGGAGATGGCGGTGATCTTCCCCCACTGGATGGCGAGATCCCACGCCGACCGACTGTCGGCTTGCGGGGTTTCCCCCTCACCAGGACTCTCCCACCAGCGGGGCACCGCCCTAGCCGGGACAAGCTCTAAGCTCCCGACCGGTTTCCCGGCATATGTGGTAGTGTAGTGAATGTTAGTGTAAGTGTGTGTGTGAAGGGGAGAGGATAGGACAAGGAATGGGAAGGACAGAACGCGCGCGGTCCGTGTCCCGTTTGGTAGGGTACTGCTCCGGCATTCGCCTGGTGTTGATGGGAGAAACCACGGAAAACTACCGATCAGAGCAGCCGGGCGCTAGAATTCTCCTCCAGGCAGCGACTGAATTCGACCTAGCTGAAAAGCTAGTGTCAAAAATCTTGCCGCCGTCAAGACCCGAACCTAGGACCTCCCGGTCAGAAGCGCTGCAGTGGCATCAGTTGATGCTACCGCTCGCGGTTTGGGTGGTGTGAGGGTGAGGGATAGGGTGTAGGAGTGGGGGAGATGGGGGGGCGGAGGCAGAAGGGGGAGGGGGGTTCGAGGTAAATGAATAGAGGTGGGAGAACGAGGGTGGGGATGAGAGGGCGAAGATGAGGGGTAGGATGTGGGATGGGGATAAGAGGCTGGAGGTCGGAGGTGTGTGGTTAAGGGTAAAATTGATTGGTTGTTTGTGATTTTGGGCGCGTCAACTAATATGGTCGTTAGTTCCGTAAGTGTAGTGCTTTTTCTGCTCGATAGGTGGTTGTTTTCCCCCTTCTCGATGGCGATATCCGGCGCCGACCTACCGTCCACTAACGAGGTTTTCCCCTAACCAGGACTCTCCCACCAGCGGGGCATCGACCCCGCTGGGACAAGTTCTAAGTCTCCGGCCGGTCTCCCGGATTTTGTGGTAGTGTAGTGCATGTTAGTGTAAGTGTGTGTAAGGGGTGAGGGCAAGAAAGAGGAAGGAAAGATCGTGCGTGGACCGTGGTCAGTTTGTAAGGGTACTGCTCAGGTATTCGCTGGGTGTTCATCGGAGAAACCACGGAAAACTACCAATCAGAGCAGCTGGTCACCGGAATTCTCCTCCACGCAGCGGCTGAACTCAACCAAAAAATCTAGCACGTGTCGAAAATCCCGTCATGGTGTGGAGTGGAACCCTAGGACCCGGTCTGAGGAGCTGCAGTGACATCAGTTGATGCACTGAGCCACCGCTCCCGGTAGAAGGGTAGGAGTGGAAGGGTAGGTAGTGAAGGGGATGTTGACGAGAGGGTGAAGGGTCGGGTGAGTCTTACGCTTGTAGGCGTTGCTGAGTGCGGGTTTTCGCGACGTCTTGACGTGTGCCGCTTTCCGCGCCCGTTACGATCTGCCTCTCGGGAAGCTAACAATGCACGAATTCAGCGTCGTCAACTAGAGTCACGCCGAGATTAGAATGCAACCCGTTGTAAACGTGAATTGCGTAGTTGTAATTGTTTTAGCGTTGTTCTCGCCTTCACGAAACGAGAGATAATGTGGCGCATACACATCAAAACTATTACACACAACTTAAATCCACTGTCGTGCATTGAGACTAGAGGGAAATGGGTCGGCTTGCGTCTGAAACTAACGAGTTACACACTATGACTTGATGAGTAATGATTAAAACAATAGATATATTTACTACGCATGTAATTTCCGAATTTTCTCTATTATTCTTTTTACTCGGTGTTGAATCGCTTTTACCAACAGCAATCCGTCAGGAAGACCGATATGTCCGGGTGAGTCACGTAACTTTATCAACCTCCTGTAATTTTTGAACGGTTGACGTTATTGTAATGCAGTTTTCGCGAAAGTGCAGCAGGGAGTGGGGTTAATTGATGCATGTATTTGTTTCTATTTTATCACTTGTATTCTAGGAGATATTGGGGTAAAGTTGTTTTTTTGAAAGAAAATATACATCTTTTTAGTCTACCATGACGGACGTAAAGACGAATCCAAGGATATAAATATTGCCATATGTTAGGTAAGAATTTGAGTAATTTTGATCTTTCAGGACTCGTTTTTAACGGATATTGTAACGTCCCGAGCACGTGCTAGCAGGAAGAGTTCCGTACAACCTTTAAAATACCATTAAAATAGACAAACATGAGTCGCAAAAAATTAAAATTACTTGAAAAATAGTTATCTAAAATATAAAAATATGTATATTATTAAATTCGTATTTTTACGCTCGTCATGATAGACTAACAAAATATGTATAGACTTATTTGAGAAAAACAAAGTTACCTCAATATTTCTTGAAATACTAGTGATAAAATCGATATATTGTCGGTCTCTGCGATATATTGTCGTTTCACAAACAGCGGTTTTGTAACGTTAAGAAAAGGTTTGATTTGTTTTCTAAACAAACTAACGTTTACTAATTTGAAATGCACTGCAAATAAAACGCGATGTAAGTGCTAATGCAAATGTTGCCGACACAATTCATCTGACAGGTCGGTTTTCAAGACGACACTTCTCGTCATTCCTCTTTTGAATTTAACAATAACTACAATCTAACTTTTCTGTACCTCTGACGGCTTAGCGCTTATTTTTATTTATTTACTACCTGAAGTAATCTGCATTTTCTTTGGTATTTATTTTCAACGGAAAGAGGATGAGAAAAAGAGGTGGAGAAAAAGAACGAGATAGAACATAATGAAGAGGAACATGAAGAAGAGATCGTGAAAAAAAAGAGAAGAAGGCAGAGGTGAAGAAGGAAAATGAGAAGGTAGAAGAGGAGGGAGAGTGGGAAGAAGAGGAGGGAGAGTGGGAAGAAGAGGAGGAGATGTGGAGAAGTGGAGGAGATGGGGAAGAATAGTAGGAGATGGGGAAGAAGAGCAGGTGATGGGGAAAAGAGTAGGAGATGGGGAAGAAGAGTAGGAGATGGGGAAGAAGAGGAGGGAGAGGAGGGAAGAAGAGGAGGGAAGAAGAGAAGAGAAAAAGTAAGAGAAGAGGGGAAGAAGAGGAGGAGAAGGTGAAGAAGAAGAAGAAGAAGGAGAAGAAGACGGGAGGGAGATAGAGAGGAAAGAAGGGTATAAGTTGCTAGGAAGAGAGAGAATCAGAGAAGAATGAAGTGGAAAAAGAAGAAGTCATAAAGGCTTCCGGCCCCCAAGGCCCCCGTTGGTTCCGGGGAAATCCACCTCCCCCTCCCCCTTCGCCTCCTCCGCCACTCGCGCCCGCTGCACCTGGCGATGCAAAACGCCCGCCTCGCGAGGGCCCTTCGCGACGACTCACTAGATTCACGAGGTACGCGCAATTTACTCAAGACCCGTGCGGGAACTCAGAACACCCATGCGTCTGAAGGTTGATTCAATTTGATTTTTGCCTGATTCCGGGCACGTCAACTGTTTTGGTCATTAGTCCCGTTAGTGTAGTGCATGTTATTTATCGGGATATGCGCGGTGATCTTTCCCCGCTGGATGGCGAGATCCGGCGCCGACCTACCGTCGGCTAGTGGGGTTTCCCCCTAAACAGGACTCTTCCACTAGCGGGGCACCGCCCCAGACGGGACAGGCTCTAAGCTCCCAACCGGTCTCACGGAATATGTGGTAGTGTAGTGCATGTTAGTGTAAGTGTGTGTGTGTGTAAGGGGAGAGGATAGGACAAGGAAGAGGAAGGACATATCGCGCGCGGTCCGTGGCCCGTTTGATAGGGTACTGCTCCGGCATTCGCCTGATGTATATCCGAGAAACCACGGAAAACTACGGATCAGAGCAGCCGGCCGCTAGAATTCTCCACCAGATAGCGACTGAATTCGACCTAGCTGAAAAGCTAGTGTCGAAAATCCTGCCGCCATCAGGACTCGAACCGGTCAGAGGCGCTGCAGTGACATCAGTTGATGCACTGAGCTACCGCTACCGGTGCGCGTGAAGGGAAAACGATGATATCTAAATAATAAGAATTATATAAATACTAAATTTCTGCCAGCGTAGATAGCCAATGTCCCTAAGACCGTGGTAGCGGGTTGGAATCTCGCCTCGGACATGGATGTTTGTGTGTGCTTGTGTTGTCCTTACGTCTCGAGTTCCCCAATGTAAAACAATCAAAGTGGTAACTGCAAGACCAAGTAGTTGAAAAGAGACCTAAAAAATACTAAATTTCAATTTAATTATTATACATAAAATAATTATCAAATAGAATACATTTGCCAGTGGCATTTTCTTATTTGTCAGAATATATTTACACAGAATATAATCTAAACACTCAAAATTGAATTACACAGAACATGAAATAATCAGTTGAAGGTTCAGTATATTTCTGTCTACTACGGGGTGGTATAACTCATAACAGACAAACGTATTAACTTTAAAATCTTTCATCACGTTAATGCAATCATATCACGTTTATGAACTATCATGTTAACAAAAAGCCTTGGGTTTTGGAAATCTGCTATTAGATTAGCTGAGATTAGCCGGGACGCATAGTTTTAATTTGATTGATCAGTGATTCCAGGCACGTAAGGTGTCAGTCATTCATTCCCGCAAGTGTAGTGTATGTTTTTTCAAGGGGGGGAGGTGGTGGTGATCTTGCCCCGGAAGATGACAAGATCTGGCGCCGACCTACGCCGGCTTGCGGGAAATTCCCTAACCAGGCATCTCTCACCAGCGAAGCCGCGAAAAGCTCTAACCTCCTGACCGCTCTCCCGGCATTTGTGGTAGTGTAATGCTTGATAATGTAAGTGTATGTAAGTAAGGAGTGAGGTTAGGACAAGGAAGAGGAAGGAAAGAACGCGCGGTCTACGTGGCCCGTTTGGTAGGGTACTGCTCCGGCATTCATCTGGTGTTGATCGGAGAAACCACGGAAAACTACCGATCAGAGCTACCGGACACAAGAATTGTCCTCCAGACAGCGATTGCACTTGACCTTGCTGGAAACTACAGGCGAAAATCCTGTCACCGACGGGACTCGAACCCAAAACCTCACGCTCAGAGAGGTTGCAGAGACACCAGTCCTGAATGATGCTCTTAGCCACCTTTGCCGGTAGAGACGCACAATTGGTTCAATTACGTGCGACGGATGCGCCAGTCCAGAGTCCGTTAAGCGAGACATGTGCGGCGGATTGGATACGCGTCTGCCTGTTTTAAACGCGCTTATGAATAAATCATCAATATTTATTAAGTGAATGTGCAATTGCTCACATTTCCATAATATTCTCTTCCTTTGGACACCTCATTTGTTAAAATTGATTGGGTTTGAAAGCCGTTAATGTATCTATACTGCAAAATTATGATTAATAATATTTCCAGTCGTAAGTACTAAATTCGGTTTCGATATCTGACGACAAAAGTCTATTAATGGTGGGTGCTGACTTCATGAGGCACGTAAAGAACTTGTCACCAATTTCTCCCAAAAGTCATTGTTTTCAAGAGAGAAGAAACAATAATTCTGTCAAACTATTATCGAAATGTCAGGGTAAAAGTTCTTGTCTTATAAGGTGCTATTATTTGCATAGGATGATGTCACCAGGTTTTATTTGATAAATTTAGCATTGGATTCTTCAAATCTGACTTTTATAAACTATTTCAATGATACAAGTTTTCTAAACTGTTCTACTGAAACGCAGAGGGTTTGAACACAAGTGCGAGCGTTTCTAATTCAGTCTTCAAGGCTTCCTCAAGTATTATTTATATAACAAAAACCGATATGGAAATTATGTGTTTTTTTAAAGAGTTGGCGAAACGTAACTCCAAGTTCAAAATATCTGATATATTATGGTAATATTTATATCGCCTTTGTGTGTATGCATTTGCAGTATTGAACCGATAGGCGGATAATTATTTCCTTCGCCATGAAGCCTTAGTCACTGTCCACCCCCGCAGTCACCGTCTCCAACTTTTCCCTCTCGACTTACGCCACCGGACCATCGTCCGTTCACCGGGAGCGGTGGCTCAGTGCAACTGATGTCACTGCAGCGCCTCAGGCCGGGAGGTCCTAGGTTCGAGTCCTGACGACGGCAGGATTTTTTAACACTTGCTTTCCAGCTAGGTCGAATTCAGTCGCTGTCTGGAGGAGAATTCTAGCGGCCGGCTGCTCTGATCGGTAGTTTTCCGTGGTTTCTTCGATCAACACCAGGCGAATACCGGATCAGTACCCTACCAAACGGGCCACGAACCGCGCGCGATCTGTCCTTCCTCTTCCTTGTCCTATCCTCTTCCCTTTAACACACACACACACACACACACTAATATGCACTACACTACCACATATTCCGGGAGACCGGTCGGGAGCTAAGAGCTTGTCCCGGCTGGGGCGGTGCCCCGTTGGTGGGAGAGTCCTGGTTAGGGGTAAACCCCGCTAGCCGACGGTAGGTCGGCCCCGAATCTCGTCATCCAGCGGGGGAAGATCACCGCCATCTCCTGAGAGATAAAACATGCACTACACTTACGGGACTAATGACCAAAGTCGTTGACGCGCCCGGAAACGAAAAAATCAATCAATCAATCAATCAAAACCTTCGTCCGTTTGGGTTCCGCGCTGGCGTGATAGAGACGACGCTGGGTTGAGACCGTTGAAGCTATCGGTTTGGGATTCTCGAGTGCAACTTATTGCGTGGGCGATTGCTGTAGGTGCGCCCAAAAGAAGAGAGGGCGGACAACGGGAGAGGGAGAAGAGAGGGATAACTCCTCGATAATGAACTTCCGCCGCCGAATTATTTTACCTACGACCGACAGTCGAATTTGTGGTTGCTTACTTGACTTAACTTTCCCACCTCTCTGAAGATAATTTCTATGAACAGCATTGATCAGCTCCTGTTTTAAAATCTGACTCATTAGAAACATAATACTTTAGGTCGCATCAACCTCTCGAGTTATTAGCGACCTCATTTTCATTATTTTTGTAAATTTACCTGCATTATCTTTCATTACATTAATGGTCTTAGCAAACACTGGTTGAAATCAATATTTGCATACATTCCCTCATTGTCTATCTAATAAATCATTTTTCATTGTCATGTACTGATTTTTTCATCCATCTTATTTTTATTATATATATATATATATATATATATATATATATATATATAATAAATAATGATAATGTAAATTTAGTATTTGAATCATTCTTAGTCTTCTTTTTTGTTCTTACTCAAATTCCGCGATTAGCACACATTTCACGCCCCACGCACAAACTTTCTTTTTCCTTTCTTTCCTTTGGTGTTCATATCGGGTTATTCTCTTTCCTTTCCCGCCTAACGTATTTGTTCTTTCAGGACGACTCAAACCGGCCCTAGTATCCACCAGAGGTTTTGTTTAGAGGCAGTATCGTGACTATATGAATTGCGATTGCACCGCTGATACTGCATTGCCTCCGTGGACTTCGTTTACAAATGGCTACGCGTGAGCGCAGATAACGCATCTGTTGCGTTGCGAATGGTGGTGTAACACTGTTCGCGTAACCTCGCGGGAGTCGGATGGTGGGAGTCGTGATTCATCGCAGAGAGCAACACAATACTCGAACAGATTCATCGTAGCTCAAATATATCGCCAGCATTTGTATCTGTCTGCCGCCTTATGAGTGGTTGCTTTGGTTTTGGTTCTGAGCTATAATGCAATGATAATGGGATCATTTGATTACATTCATGATTGATGTGTTGTAGCTAAGGTACGAAACCGTTTCGAATTCTGCATATCCCTAAATCATACATATCCCTGCATTCTGTGTATTTCTGAAATGAACGGTGTGTAACCCTAAATTTTACATATCTCTCCATTCTTTACCTTCATTCGTTACTTTACATTCCAGTTATCTTGATATCGAGTTATTGTGGATTGGAAATATCCTCATTCGAATTATATTTAATTATAGTTAAACAAACATTTTTTGAATTCGATTTGTAAAAATTGTAGTGTAGTGGAAATATAGTTATTAAGGGTCTTACACCAAGAATCTACGTAGAAATCTCTCAAAAATTGGAGTTTGATAGCGAATAGAAAATATTCAAGATATAGACCATGCCCGCTGCAGCGCGCCAGGACAGTTTCTCCGCACCGAATCGAGTCAGAGCCAACAACCGCCTGCCTTTCCACCCACGGCAGCCGTACGCGGCGCTTGTGTCGCATGCATGTTGTCCCTCGCCCCCTCCCCTTGCTGCTTCGGCACACGTGCACACGTGCACACGTACACACGTACACACGTACACACACACACACACACACACCTTTCGGACGGCCCCAACACTGCCAGGTTCTCTCTATACCAATATATATTTGTTATTGCTGGCATTCTCACTACCTGGTGCCACGGCGGAAAGACTTTTCTGGCGCACTGTATAAGAAGAAGACTCAACACTGGTGGTGGGGGTGCATATAAGAAATGCGTCCGCAGCTAATCAGATGCGCTTATCTTCAGCAACATCTCGCTATCAATGAAGAACATTAATAATATTATTCTAACTACTAATACAATTTAAATACAGTTAAACGAAAAGACAACAAAATAGAAATAATATATGATACAAACAACACGTCGATTCAGTGCAACAGTCCTACACGCCACCACCAGACACCACTCATGTTTTGACTGCTGAAAACATGGCGGCCCCTTGTTCGTCGAGCGTCCACCAAGAGCGCTGAAAGCATAGGGTCAGCCATTCCACCTAGTATATTCTAGATCATTGCTCCAACTGCTGCCGTGGCTTGAACGACTCCCCTGGAGGTATACTGCAAAAACAGGTGGCCGGGCGAGGTGATTGGGGGGGGGGGGGCAGCCGCTGCCAAGGAGGAAACACGGACGCGCGCTGTCCCTGCGCTAATGGGCCCCATTTGCGATAATCTGCCGGGCAACGCAAGCGCCGCAAAGCCAATGGACAGCGCCGCGCAGCGCCGGGGGGGGTGGGGAGGGGCGGGGGGCAGGGACAGTCGAGGCGGGGCGCGGGGAGAGGAGGGGCGGGGGCGGGGAAGGAGCGGGGCAAGGGAAACGGGGCGGGCGGGCGGGGGCGGGGGGAGGGGGGGCGGGGGGGGGTGGGGTGGGAAGGGGTTGGGCGGGGGGCGAGGCGAGGCGAGGCGAGACGCGGGGTGAGGCGGGGTGGGCGGGGTGGGCGGGGGGGGCGGGGTGGGGCGGGGCGAGGCGAGGCGAGCCGCGCTGTGCAGCGCCGCGACGCGTCGAGGGCAGGGTGGCCGGGACCGGGACGCACGTGCTACGTGCGGCAGAGGGAGGCGCCACGTTCCCAGGCGGGACTCGAACCCCGCCCTCCCCACACGTGCGCCCACAGTGGGTTGAGGCAGAGGATAACGCAGAAATATCACGAATTCGGACGGACAGAATCGCTGGTCGGACAGAATGGTAGCGGACGGATGCTCTGATCGGTAGTTTTACGTGGTTTCGCCTATGAGCACCAAGCGAGCCAGTAGTGGGGAGTGAAGCAGTACCCTAACCAACGGGCTAGGGACCGCACGAAATCTTTCTTTCCTCTTCCTTGTCCTATTCTCACGCCTTACTTACACGCACTTCACTTCCACACATGTCGGGAGTTTAGAGCTGGTTCCGCCGTTTCTCTCCTGGCGCGGAGGCCGAGCGGAAACAACCGCATTCCTAAAGGTATTTGGCGAAGGGAGTTTCCCTTCATGTAGCGGGCCCGCCAGGGCAGCTATTCTAATGCTGCGGCGGAAGTGTTTTAGAGTGAAAGCGGAAACTTTTCAAGCACTGGGTGCTTTGCATATCAGTGAGGAACCTAGTTACCAAAAACTACTCTCTACGTCAAGGTACTGACCGGTGAAACCATAGAAAACTACCGTTCAGGAACCCCGACCACTAGAATTCTTTCCCAGTTAACAGCAGAACTCAACCTAGCTAGAATATGCCTAGTGTCGAAAATCCGCCACTCTCGGGACTCGAACCTTGGGACCTCCCGGTCAGAAACTCTGCGTGTAAATAGTTTTTCCGCTGAGCCATCTCAGCGGAAAAAAATCGCCATGAATTTCCCCTAATACCTGTACGATTCTACAGAAATTAGGTATTTTAGTGAAAGAATACCGGTATAATACCTTTAATTAGAGGTATTTTATCGATATAGACGTCGGATAAAAGTAAAATACCCTTTGACGCCTTATACCGGTATTTTTAAAGGTATTTTGAATAAAGGTATAATAGAGATAAAGGTATTTCTATACCGGTATAAATACCTTTTCCGCTATTATTTTGGTATTCGGTCCCTGGCCACAAGCTCTATTAAAAGAAATTAACGTGAGAAGAAAGCGAATGTAAAGAAACAATGTAGTGGAAAGTCGTGTTTTGTTTTCAAACCACGCGGTCTGAAAATCGAAGAGAGCCCCAGAGCGGATTGAGGGGCTCTGCGAGACGCGTCGTGTAGTCGAGTCGCTGAGGACTGAAAGTGTTTATGATTCGAAATGTTGAAATGTTTTAATGTTGGGAAGATGTATTATTTTATGTTTTGGGTGGAACATTAAACATGAATTGAAGTGATGGCAGAATTGCCGAGCAGCAGAAATGGAAGTTCCGAAAAACATTTTATTCATTTTCAATCATTCAAAATTTATAAAAAGGCCAAGAACGTTCTGATTTTCAAGATATTGAGAAAGACATAGCCAAGTATGCTTTATTCATAATTTATTTACTTTTTTAAAATCAAATTAGTAAAGTGCACTGGTATAGATGTCAACAAAATGTAATTGTATGAATGTAGAAAGAAGTATGTATTGTAATGTTAATGATAGGTATTATATATATTTATTGTTTTATATGTATAGTTGATGTTATGACTAGCAAAGAAAATTTCGCCAACATCTGAAAAAAAAAAGAGTAAATCCAACCAAATTTTTTCGGTTTCATAATAGACTTTTTTTGAGTTATTATTTTAGATGGTAAATACTAGCAAATACTGAGTAAATAAATTGTATACCACTTCCCGAAGCAGTAATAATTTTTATTTTCTATATAGGATCGATTCACGTGCTCACGACCTTAAAAAAGTCGTTGAATGAATCGCAACCCACATTTAGAAAGATAACAATTAATTATTACGAACGGGTTTGTTTATTTGTATAATTTCAGGAGAGGGTTTAAAAGAGATTGTGAGGATATAGAAAATATATATAAATGTAACTTCATTATCTGTGCACAAGAATTCAGTGAGAAATATAGTTATTCAAATTATCGTTTCCATGTTGTTGCGGCAGGAAGTATTATTCCTAGACGAAGGATATCATGCATAAGAGCTCAAAATTTATTGCTTTCTTATCCTTGAGAATAGATGTTATTAGATGGGAGCGGTTTTTTAAATTCAAAATCCAAGTAGTATATAACTTAATGTAGGAATTACAGAAGTTTGAAAACGTGCACAGAATTCACTTCTCCCCATAGCACGTCATACACAGTTTTTAACTGTTCTATTGACGTAAAAATAAAAATTAAATTAAAAAATAAATAAATAAACCATGACACTATGAGGTTGTTTATTGGTTACATATCACAGGGCATTGGTGATTGATTGGTGGCATGATTTTATTCCGGAAATTTTTACCAAAAGCAATTGCCATATGACAAATGAGTGGAGGAGGCGCGTGCGCCTTGGGCGACGCCTTGCGCAACTGTGCGCCCCCCCCCTTGCGTCGCAGCGCGCGCCGCGTGTGCGGGCGCCGATAGCCTCCCCCCCCACGGCGCCCGGCCGCGCGCCGCTGTTATTGTTTGGAGGCGGCCCCGCCGCCCCCCGCGTCCCCCTGGCCGGCCCCCCCCCCCCCCGCCCCGCCGCCCTCGCCGCCCTCGCCGCCCTCGCCGCCCTCGCCGCCCTCGCCGCCCTCGCCGCCCTCGCCGCCCTCGCCGCCCTCGCCGCCCTCGCCGCCCTCGCCGCCCTCGCCGCCCTCGCCGCCCTCGCCGCCCTCGCCGCCCTCGCCGCCCTCGCCGCCCTCGCCGCCCGCAGCCCCCGCAACCGCCCCCCCCAAACCCCGCCACTGCTCACATTGCCCCCCCCCCTTGCACCACCCTCTGCTCGGTCCTCGCCTTGGCCTGGCGGTGAATCTTGCGTCCGATACAGAATTGGATCCACTGGCGGATCCAGTCGGTAAATTAGCATCGGAGTCTGCGTTGTATACAGTGTTGGATCCAGCGTGCAAGTCAGCATTATATCCAGCGTCAGATTCAGACTCCAGCGTCGGGTCCAAGCTAGGAACCAGCGTATGATCTGCAACATAATCCCATGTCGGATATAATGGTTCATACATCCATGTTTCCAGTGTTGGATCGAGTATTTGATCCAATGTGGAATCCAGCGTGAGATTCAGTGTCGAGCGAACTTATCCAGTGTCGGATCCAGTCTCCAAACCAGCATTGCATCCAGGGTCTAATCCAGCGTCGGATCGAGTGTTGAACCCTGCGTCAGATTCAGTGTCTGATCTAGCGTTTGAAGTAGCGCTGTATCCAGCGGTCTCCGCCCCTTTTTACCGCTAAATTTACGTGACCACAAGAGATATTTTCTATTTTTGCAAAGGGCTAGTGAGCATCACAAATATACTTCTATCTGTGAGC